>CM034155.1:451837505-452437505 GCA_019776745.2 Taxus chinensis | reverse complement strand
GGGTTTCCAGGCAGTTTATGATCAGTTTTCAGATCTGGTTTTTCTGAATTATTTGGCTGCAAATAATACTGATTCTTACATAATCTGAGTTCTAAAATTATTTGCAATCATCTGGGATAAAAAACATAATTTTTGAGTGTGAATTGTATGGAGATCCATCAAAAACCCTAGTCGCATTTGCCAGAAAAAATCCAATTCTGCCCTAGTTTGCTTACCAAGGGTTTCAGCAGTCATATTTCATCATTTGCAAGTTATAAAAATCTAATTTAGGGTAAACGATCATTTGGGGATCTTTCAAAGAAATCTGAAATCTTTCTTATGCTAGGTGTATTTAAATTACTCTTCCATTCATGACTCTGAAATAATCATGACTTAAAACTTGTGACATTCCATATATGATAGGAGCATACTCTGGATTAATTCGAATAATATTTTGGATCGTGGCAATGTCAATTTGAAATATGTGGATCCCTGTCGATGCCAATGTCACTATCGTGATCTGTGTCACTGTCTTAGAATCTCTTCAAGGCAATGCATCATCATCCAATCTTTATTGTGAAACTTCCACACACTAGATTGCTTTTGGTAACTGTTACTCTTTCTAGGTATTTAGGAACGTTATTAGATCACACCAACCAGTAGATGGGCTACTTATCGGACTGGTAGATTGTCATATTCTATTATTGGTACTTTTTAGCATAATTATATAAGGTAATGACCAATTTTATCTTAAAATACTGAATATGTTCTTTACAAAATATCCAAAGTGAATCTTGGCACACTTATATTGATATATGTGTGGGTGTTTGGTGGGTGCAAAACTGGTTGAAACAAAAACAATTTAATCAAATTAAGATTGGGCATACTTTAGTTTACAGTTTGTGTCTAATAGTTTGTCATTTCCACAATTTGTAGAGAAATATTCTAATAATTATATCTGCTGACTTTTTGGTTTATTGCAAGAGCATGTTCTTGAAGCTATCCTGAGATAAGAAAGTCTTTATTGTATACCTTGTTCTCTCTTTCACGCAGTCTTTAATGTGATCAGTTTTGATTATTGATTTGTTTTTTAAATCTCTTTTCGTTGGGGCATTGCAGCTGAAGGTAATAGGACCAGGAGGACCACCTGGTGGCCACCATCATTAAAAACGTGTGAGCCAACCATGCAGAGTGCCATCTTGGCGACCTGGGATCATATCCACAATAAACTAGCTGCAGAGGCTTCAGAATTCTTGTTAGATTATGCAAGAGTTTCAATTTTTTAACCTTTTGGAAACATGCAAAATCGTTTTCTGGAAACAGTTACATGTGCGGACTGTAAGTTGAGACAATAATGTAACTGTGTTGTGCTCCATGGTAATTTTTGCCTTCTATTTATGCAGTTTTGGGATTAGATCGTGCAGTTGTGGGCTAAACAATAATGAATATCAATTGTTTTGAAAACATTCTCATCTTCTTTAAAAAGCATATTTTGTTGAGGCTGAGCAAATAATTTGTTACATATAGTCCTATATTTAGAGAATTTTTGGGATTCTATGCCACTCAACATTCAGAGTTGCATTTTCTTTTCTTGCCCATAAATGATTTCAGGGTAGTTTTTAGCAGCGGATACTTAACTTAAAGTTTATGTGCTTTTAATCAGATGACTCTGGTCTCTCTGTCTGCATGTTATGTCATAAAATGCACACGGGGTATGGAAACTAGATTGTCTTTCACCTTTATCTGTTGGTAGATGATATCTAATTAGACCATGGGCTGCAGAATGAACTAGGCATGTTTCAAATGATGGTGCACTGTTATCCACAGTGTCTAGATGTTAATTGTTTTGTTGTTGATAAATGGACAGTGAGGAACACTCTTTACTCATTGGAACCATAAGTTTATCCAATCTAATTAATAAACCGTCCGTATCTGGAAGACATCTTATGCTTTTTGCAAACAGGTTGAATTTCATTATTACCCAGGGCCAGGTTGTGGATGACATTTAGTGGAAAATTTGGTAAACAGATGCTTACTTTTTACTCCCCCAGACTCTAGTTCCGGAGCTTGTGTATGGTTTTTAACAGTTTTAAAGTGTAACGAAGATTTTGACATTGTTAAGAGCAATAAACCTGATTTTGTATCTAGCAGCACACAGTGGTAAGTTTTAATACCATATTCTACTCAAGCTGCAATGCTAATGTTAAAAGCTTGCATGTTAGGGAAATCAATTACGGGGGTTTCAGCTTCTATAATGTTGTGCTGAAATAGCCCATATATTGTAGGTGGAAAGCTGTAACTCAACACTCTTCCTTTTTCAAAAAATACCGATATTGATTTTTTGTCAAACAATTCACTTGCCTTCTGTATGGTTCCACATTTTGCATGCATGTCTCTAAAAGGCATTTGCAACAATATTTGACAAAAAATTGCTTTCGAAAGTTTTTTGATGGCTCTCCATGCGTTGTTCCAAAGCTCCCATTTTGGCACAAGCTGGGAGGACACTGGAAAAAGTTGCAGGGTTCAGTTTTATACCTGCCAAATGCTATTCACATATAACTCTTCAAGGCTTTAGCAACAATTCTGTTTTGTGCATGTCCTACAACAACATGCTGTGACACCACATTTAGTTTAGGCATTTAGTTGAATCATTTTTGTATTGTGTATGGTTCTACATTTTTGGTACACGTCTAAGAGGCTATTTGTGTCTGCAATATCTGATAAAATCTTCCTGTATTTATACTTTCATGGATCTCCATACCTTGCCCCAGGGCTCCCATTCTGGGACACACTGGGAGGATTCAGACAAAAATTGCTGACTTGGTCACGACTGTTAATTGCATATGCTTAAAAATCTCAAAGGTGTTTCCAACAAGGCCACTTTGTGTATATGCAATAATCATTACACTCCAGGAAACCACACCTTGTTGATGTGATAAAAATCTTCGTCTGGTTATTCTTTCATGATAGCCATACCTTGTTCAAGAGCTCCCATTTTGGAACACACTGGGAGGATGCAGACAAAGATTGCTGAGTTCCGCCACACAACTATCAATTGCATTTGCTTAAAAATCTTGAAGGTGTTCTCCGCAAGACTAATTTTGAGCATATGCGATAATGATTGATATCCCACGAAGCCACTCTTTGTTGAGTCAATTGTCAAACTCGTTTTGTGTACACTTCCAAAATTCACTTACGTGTTTGCCAGGGCATTCATCACAATAATATTAGATTGAAATGTACTTCTAACAATTTTCCATGAATTCGCAAATCATGTGTTACAAACGTTAGGTGGGCAGTGGGCACATAATGAAAGAATAGCGCTGAAGCTGAACCGGCAATTGTTTGCCGCATTTCGTGAAGCAGTGTCAATTCTGTCGGAGTAACACCTTCTCATAACTTGAAATTATTAAGAAAAAAAATAAAAATAAAAATGAGCAACAATTACCTTACCTTGAACCATTTACGTGCAATTTTGAACATCATCATACTGGTTGCCAAAGTCTTACTGGCAATTAATTATACGCAACTTTTTGTTTTAGGAAGATGTCACAAAAAAAAATTAAAAAACAAAAAAAAAGTTGTATAATCCGAATATTCAGTTAGTGTATATCAACTATGCCTTGGTAAATAAAAAGAAGTAGCTGTGTATTACACTTGGAGCTCTTGCTGATTATATTAGTGAGTGGTGTTTGAAAATAACACATTCACTAGTGTGCCTAGCATGCAACGACGAGATTGATTCTGGAATTGATCGATCTTTATTCATATCGTATCTTCATACCTTATCTATTGTATCACCATCCCAAACATTCATAGAGAGCTATGTGACAAAAATTAAAAGACCAAGTAAAAAAAAGTGTAAGATTCTCCCATAGAAAAAGAGGTCAAATTTGAAGGCGACGTCTTAATTTATTTATTTTTGATGAGGTAAATGGTTTAAGGTTTTCAAAACAAAAAGATAATCCAAAAAAGATATCACCAATAAGAGGAATCAAACAAGATTAAAAGGAACTTGATCCAACTAGAATAAACAATAGACCACAAAAAGTTAGCATAGAGACCCAAAACATATGGGTGAATGCCCTAAATCAGTGTTAATCTTTCACTTTTTGCCCCTTTTTCTAATAACTTCATGCCACCCTCCTTAAGAGGGTTCCTTTGTGATTGATTGCAACTCGAACTCCTTAATGTCAAGAGGAGAGAGTTTGAGATCAAGTATTCAAGATTTGACTATGTCACTAGTTCCTCGTGTAAGTTTGAATTCTTTGATACGTGGCCCTTCTTCAACCCTCCTGATTGTGAATCCTCTACGATGAAAAGTTGCTAGTATTTACATATCAATGGAAAAGGGCAAACTAAAGGCACAATTAAAAAATAAATTAAATAAAATATCACTATTTTACATAGGCTAACTTCTAAGATTGGTTTCAACGTCTTGGAAGGATTTATGAAATTACGTATATTTAGAAAATAATGCTTTTGAAAGTGGATTTTGCATGAAATCAACGAGATTCTTCAGTAATTATGAGACATGCTACACCACACATATATGGAGAGCTGCAATCTTCATTTCCCACTAAAGACGAGATTTGAATATTGACCGAGACAATCAATGAAAATTCGAGGATAATGCAACATCTAAGTAACTTAGTCAAAATGACTTTTATGTTGTACATACATATGCATTAAATAAAAATTGATTATGCATATACAACATGCTAGAAATATTGACGGGTTTAAGAGAGAATTAGACATCACTAAAAATGGTTACAATTTTGTTCAAATTGTCAAATACATTATAAACAGGGAAAATGTTTAGGATGGATGTCAAATCTTAGTTTTGTTTCCCACCATTCAAATTAAATCCCAATTATCATTTGGGATTATATTTTTGATTAAAAATAATCAAATATTTAGTATCTTACAATTAAATATCTTAAACATTAAAATAGAAGATAACTTTGTTTCTTTGAAGGCATAACAACTCTTCTTGTTTGACTCTCAACGGCTACCGATGTTTTACCAATAAAAATTGTCAAAATATTGTCCTTATTTGCAAAAGATATCGAAAAAACATGTTTTCCTTTCAAAATGTAACCATCTACTAAGAAATACAAAATAAATCCTTGTACCACAAATATTGTTTTACCTTGCAAAATCACACATCTAATACAAATCCATAAATAGTTTTAGAAAAAAAAACACCTAACAAAATGCCAAGAGTCTAATTAAGCATAGTGTGCAAAATATCTCTAGTTGACTTAACATTGCTTATGTTGCATGTGATATTCATACCAAACACTTTTAGTGTATCTAATAATTTCACTTCAAGTAATGTATATGTTGCAAGTAAAACTATGATTTTCAAGTTACAACTACAATTTAATCAAGTGTTATGATCTTAAATGCTACACAAGTGCAACAAACGTCTCCAAGCCCCGAATGATTACAAAAAAAGCCTTTATTGGGTTGTCAACGAGGGAAAAAAGTTAATGAGATAATCAGCTCCAAAACATGTAATATGGTGGGAAGGATCATCATAGGTGTAATTGTAAGCTCTAAAAAATGCATTCTTAGAGATGCAAGAAAAGGTAATGGGTTTATGCGTATATAGTTTTTCTATAAAAGCCTCGAAACAATATTGAGACACATCTAAGGCAAATCACACTCTTAGTGATTATTCATAATCATCCATAAGGATAAGGGCGTAGAGATCTCGGGCACTAAGGGTGAAGTACACACCGTTATAAGAGCGTTGGTGTCTGCAATCTTGTGTGGCCCCATGACCATTTAAAGAGAGCAACAAAGATGACCCTATATTCAACTCAACCATATTGAGGGAACAACAATCGACAATACTTGCCAAGACATTATTATGAATCTTTTATTGGCACGCACTCGCTTGATGCTCATGTAGATACTATGCCACATACAATGCTTTCATATTTTGTCGAATCCAATCATTTAAATAGAAACACCAACTCCACTCCTTCAAAAATAACAACATAGAATTACAAAACAATATGCAAATGCTAATTAATCCATCACTACTACATGAAGTACAATCTCAACTAAAATTAAAGTTTTTTCTTAGTAGAAATATAGGAAGACAACAAGATGGATTTTTTTGTCCCTATTTGGATTGTCTCCATTGAAGTGAGAGATAGATGGACGAAGATTGATGAAGGAAAATAATAATTTGTATATATGTAACTCTTCACCTTCATATTGATTGTTGTGAAATCAAACTATTACGAGTTCACACATTAATCTACCATAGAGATATATAGTACTACGAAAGGTAGTTCCAGGGCTTGCTCTCGAGGGCTATTAATCCCCGACTAATAAACACCTCAGAATAGTGTGACACATCCTTCCCTGTTATACCCCTTGTTCTAAATTTTTATAGAATATGTTTCCTTTCATAAATGACAAGTGTGAACACCTTGGAAGGGTTGAGAAGGGTTCAATTTGATCATTGAACATTGACAAATAAAGTTGATTGTGAATGTAATGAAATATGAAAGATATATTCACATTTTTATCAACGATTTTTAAAAAGAAATTTAACTTGATAAATTGTCGATATGATTCTCATAATTTTGAGATACTAGTAATGGTGGAGTTTATTTGTTAAATAGATTACTCTATATAGACATTGGAATTAATATTTTCAAAATGTTATTGAAAAAAGTTGTAGTTCAATTGGTGATGATGATGGTTTGTTAGACCATCTATAGAAATACAAATCTTTTAAACTATCTCACATGGAGAATCAAACAAATTGTTGATAACTATAAATTCTAAACATACAACAATTTAAAAAAGAAAAGAATTGAAAGCATGTATTAACCTAAAACATTTAAACGAATTACAAGCACACATTCACCTAAAATAAAATATGCATGTTATAATTGAACAAAAATGAAAGTAAATAATAAAATACAAGTTAAGAAACAAAAATAATTCATTTTGGTGGGGCTATTTATAATCTCTCGCTTTTATTTGGTAACACTATAAACCCAAATCATTAACTATGATAAACCAAGACATGAAATAGAAAATCTCGCTGAAGATGTATTGCAACAAAACAAGGAATTGAAAAGCATATTAAGTACACGAAATATGAATTATAAAACAAACATGGCTAGCTTTTTACTATTAGAATAACATAACAAAGACACAATAGCAAGAGGCAAAATACCAAAACCCAAAACCCTAAAAAATAACATTAAAAAATGTCCAGATTGTGTTAGTTGAACCTTTAATTTGTCATGTTCCATTAAGGTTTGCTGTTATGGATGCATGGAGAGTGACAAGCAAAATGAAAACGACAGTTGTTGAAAATAAAATTATATTGTATATAGTAAAGTAAGCACTTATATATGCAAAGTATGCAATGCAGTTGGAATTGTACAACAAAATAGCTATTGATTTGAATTGCTTAGGAAGACAACATGTGGACAAATCAACCATGCACTTAGAACTGATAATCTACTTTGAATATCGAGGTCCAAAGAGTAAACAATATAAATAACTAGATTATTATGCAAAGATGGAATGCAATATGAAAACGAAAATAAAAATTGCTCAATAGTTTTTTATTATTGAAAAAGGTACATCAAAAGCATTTTCATCCATTGTTGTAATCTTTATTTATTTTTGAACGTATTAAGAAGCCAATACGAAAATAGAATAGCCACAAACTTATAAAAGTTGTTAATGAAAAAAGCAATGTTCAAAAGATTAATTGAGTGAATACAATTAGAGGTGCATAACGAAAGTGTTGTTTTCCTAAGGGATTTAGAAATAGGTAAAGATAATTTGACATTTTAAAAACAATGTAACAATTAAAAAATTAAAAAAGGCACATCTGTTTCATGAACATCCGTGAAGACAATTTCCAACTTGCATGAACTTCCATATCTCGCAACATAGTTCCCTATGAGCCCATCCATCACTGGATGCCACTAAAGGACCTACCCATCCCATCTATGAGCTTCATTCAAGGCATGCTAGGAGATCAACAAGGGACGAAGGGAAAAAAACCATGCTTCAAACAATAAACTAATTGAAAAGTGACCAAAAATATAAAAAACATGAAATTATGGTTGGTTCCTTTTGTTTTGCCACTGATGTGCCGTCATATGATAAGCCTAGCTCATGTTGGCACCCCTACAATCACAAAAAATGAAATAAGTTTATGGATGCTACAAAAATAAGTAATGAAATAATTTAGTGCAAGTATTGGCACTTGCCATTTCTTTTACCTATTTTTAATCAACGTTTGATACTGAAATTATTGAGGAAACCCATTTGATTCTAAAGAAAAATTCAAATAGAACAAACCTGGTTAAATGCTATTGGAATAACATAACCAAGGCAATAGTGACAATCAAAATGCGAAAACAAAAAAAAAAACTTAGCATTTAAAAAATGTGCAGAATGTGTTCGTTGAAATTTTAATTTGTCGCGATCCATCAAACTTTGTTGTTATGTAGGTAGGGAAAATGATAAGAAAAATAAATACAACAATTGCTGAAAAGAAAATTAAATTGGATATAGTTAGTAATGTGCAACAAAAGCACTCTTAAGATAATCTTTAGAAATGCCCGTATAACTTTTTCTATTGAATTCTATATGAAGACAACAACCATAAAAATCAACCTTGGAGTTATGCACATTTGGCTAGCAAACTCCTATGCCATTTTTCTTTTGACAATAGAGTAACAAGAGCATTTATTGTCTTCAATGCAAAAACCACATGTCACATATCGTTCGTCTAGATTGCATTTATTTTGTTGGTATAAAACATATAACATAAATATAAATGCAAAGTTTAATAAATAATGTTTATTGTCTTCAATGCATAAACAAGAGGCCACATATCTTGCCTCATCTAATTTGTGGATTTCAATTCAGCTCAGTATAAAAAAGTTGCTGGAAATATTGTGTACACTAGTTTCATAGTTTGGATTTATTCCGCATGTATAAGACAAACCAATTCAAATTTTAATAGGCTTATTACAGACAATTTAAAAATAAAATAAACACAAAGTTTAGGCTTGAATGGTTTATTCATTAAACAAAATAATGATGGTGATTTTTCCAAATATCATATTAAAACTATTAACTAAAAAAGAAGACAATTTGTTGAAGTAGATGAATATTAATTAGGATGGAAGGTAAGATCGATTGAATTCCATAGATTGAATAAGAGAAGATATGTGGTTGGTGGTTTTTAAATTGACGCCAATACATACTTCCACTTCCATCACACTTATTCTTTTTTAATTCAGTAGGCTTATTGTAAAATATTGCTAAAAATGAATATTATATAAAATCTTGTAAGAAATTTATGACGAATATTATCAGGCCAAAATAAATTTAATAATCATTCAAAGACAATTACAATTACGGAAAAATATCATTTTTTCATGTTGTATGGAAAGTTGATATGAGAGGAATTTGTGAGTTGGGCTCTAAGTTTAACAAATAATCACAATCAACTATATATTTTATACGTTAGACAATATTCATTGATCTCCCTGTCTCATTGATAAGCACATGTATGTACAAACTTATCCATATCCTTTTTATAAAGATGAGTATCAACTAAGTAATTGACTAAGTTGACTTCGACTATTAATAGAAAAATACTTTAAAGTATATCTTTAACAAGAATTTATCTACAAGAAATCTACTCTCCAAACCTAACAAGAGCCTCTACTTGTTTTTATAAAAGCACATAGAGCTAATGTTAGAGAAATTTCAGTGTGAAAGAGAGATTCAATGCAATACTCCTACCCTCCTTAACATTTGAGATTTTAATATATCGTTAGTAACTCTACCTTGATTTATTTGTGTTTTTATTGCTTTAATTTTTCACATATATATGCATGTATGTGGGTGTTTGTTGTGGTTGGTGCAAATATTCTGGAACCTTTCAAGTATTCTTACTTGGTATGAGAGCAATCATAGCTTCACCTCATATAATGTAAAGCATAAGAAATTTTGGGTCACTTTAAGAATCATAAAAATAAAAGTTTTCTCATTAAGTTAAAGTTTTACTAGAAGGTAGATCCCAACTTATAAAAACTGTCATGTGTCAGATGTTGAATCGACATTTAAACAACATTTTTGGTATCCTTGAGATTTATGAAAAAGTTAAGTGGTTTGTTTCAATTTTTCTTGAAGGTAGATATTGTTTCGTAAATCAAACATTTCTTCTGTGTAAGAGTTTGAATTGGTAGCCATATGGTAATGTAGACATCATCAAAATTTGTGCAAAAATTAGAAAAATTCTAGGTCATGCTGAGTTTTTGCAAGTAGGTAGATTATGAATTTAAAGCATTTTTATCTTTTGCTAGGATATTGGATTCTCTATAGATTTCAAGATATTATGAGTTCTTTAAACGTATTTTCAACGCATTCATTGTCCAATATTTTTGTTTTGTATTTTCGACATGAGTTAGTCTAACCAACTAGTAGCCCTAACATTTTTAGTTATTATGTGATTGAAGAGTGGATTTATATGCTCCACTCTTACATATATGCTCATCTATCCACCCGTTCAACATTATGGGGGTGTTTAATGTGGTATACTTTTATTGGTGGGTCTTGAGCGTTCCTTGTTTCTACTACATGTAGTTATTTGATGATTATTTTTGTATTTTCAACATGAGACAATGTAATCGGCTAGTATTCCCAAAATTTGTCATTTTTAGTAATTAAGAAGTGGATCCAGGAGCTCCACTCATACACTTTTTAATTCTACACTTTCTACAAAGTACATCTTAAGGGACATGTTAGTATTTTTTATTAAGCATACACTACTGCATGTATTTAAGATGCACTCTTATTATTTAATTGTCAACATGGATGAACACATGTGTGAACTTATTCATGTCCTATTAGTATAGAGGAGTATCAATTAAGTAATTGACTTAGTTGACTTTGACTATTAATAGAAGAATGCTTTAGAGTCCATCTTTAAGAAAACTTTCTCTACAAGTAATCTACTCGTCAATCTCTACTTGTTTTTATAAAATCATAGAGAGCTAGCGTTAGAGAAAATTTAGTGTGGAAGAGAGATTCACTCTAATACTCCAATGGACCTCCCTTACCTCTAAGTTTTTAATATATTGGTATTAATTTAAATTTGACATATTTGTGTTTCAATTGCTTTAATGTTTTATTGGTATATGTATGTGTGTAGGTGTTTGCCTAAAGGTTAATGCAAATATCCCTGAACTATTCCAAAATTCCTATTGTGAGATAATAAAGTGATATGCCAACATGAAGAGTGAGGGGTGGTAGGGTAAGTGCGTGAGGTGCAAATGTTCTAGTTAGGGAACAAAGTTATAAATAACAACAACAAAGGTGAACTGTCAACCCCAAACAATCTTAGATTTGAAAATCCACAAGTTATGTTCTTCATTATGAACTTGCACATAAGATTGCACACTACATCCTCAAATGAGTCTTGCGTGGTATCTCAATCCAACTCCAATGACTTCACGATTTCAATGATAGATGTGTGTTATTAAGATTAACTCATGATGGTAACACGATATCCTAAAAACACACCTAGGTATCCCACACATAATAATGGTGATTCTCTATACAAAAATTATCTTTACAAGAAACATAGTTTGATGTTATGTTATTGAAATACATGCTTGCACTATTTTCTATAGGATTTTCAAGACTCTAGCAAGCACCCTGAACATTTCTCAGCTCCTTTAGATATGCTACCAACATAAGACAACTATGAACTGTGACAAGAAACTTACACACATCTATAAACTGCGTGGAACATTACAAGCAAATAGGAACACTAAAAGATATGTGCAAAATGAAATTACATCACTTGTACACTTATTGTGGGTGAAAAACACTACCAAAATATTACACGCTAGTAGGCTGTATACTCATTGCAAGACATATGCACAAATTTGGACTTGCACAAGGCATATAAGAAATTCTTGGCACAATTAAAACTTACATGATGGTAGAATTACCTTATTTTTCTAATTAACATGTTTTAGGGGATGCATGATTACAAGTGAACCTGGATGTGTTTGTGTAATAAGAGACCAAGTTAATGGAAAAATTCCTTGTAACCTTGAATCCAAAAATAAAATGGATACACACTCATAATACCAACATTCAAACTTTGAATGAAAATTTAGTCTTACTTGAATTAATTTTTGAAGTGTAGAGGTTACACATTCAAGACACTAATTTTATTTACTGCAAACAACAACATGGAGATGAATTCAATATGAAATTCCCTCAATGGACTAAAAAAAATCTATACCTTGTCATGAACTTAGACATTCCCTCTATAATTTCCTATATGAAGTACTCCTCCCAAACTTGATTTTGTTTCTTATAAAACTAATCCCCAACTTGTAATGAAATTACTCAGATAGATATGAATATTAGTGGCAATGTAACACCAAATAGAAACAAAGTATAGATAAATGATCATAATATGCAAGTAGAATTACTTGGCCAATTCGAAGGGACAATCTCCAATCCATACAATAAGACTTAAATGCTCAATATGATGATTATCTACCACTTACTAACTCCTATATATACCCTAATTTGGTATGTAAAAACACCATGGATGACCTACTAAACATATGAAAGCATAAATAAATGTGATATGACATATTATGAGATAATTTTAGCCACATGTTGGCTATACATGTCTTGATATATGACCTAGGATAAGGGCGTAACATGCCCCTCCTCTTCAGAGAAACATTGTCCCCAATTTTTACCATTTTAGGAGGCTTATTCAAATAAGTATAGTTCTCAATGTCGATGATCTCTGGATGCTGGTACGAGAAATATTCCTCCTCCCATGTTGCAACTTCATTGTATCGATTCTCTCACTTAATTAGATGCTTAGTAATTACTCTCTTCTTCACCCTCTTAATGCACATTTGAATAATTTCCTAATGTCTCAAACTGATTTGGTCTTCTTTATGCAACTTAGGTAACTCTATGTGGGTTGAAACATTTTGTACAATGAAATTCTACAAGCCATAAATGTGCCATGTATGCGAAACTGGAAAAATCTCTTTGAGAGTAGAGTGCTTCAAAATTTCAAAAAATTGAATCTTCTTACCATCCACTTGATATGATACTACAATGTATATGGGTTGATGGAGCTGCCAACATGTGCCACACATCCCCCTTAGTTAGTTATATCTAGTTAATATATGGGGTCACATAGGAACTAGTTATATTGGGTAATGAGTTGACCTACATTGGGATTAGATGTTACCCATTAAGATTATGTATGCCTATATAAAGGAGTGAAATGCCATTATTAGGATTACATGTATGAGTTGATTCTTCTACTTGGTAGAGGTGTATCAGAGGTATCCCCCTCGAATTGGAATTCCCAATTTGGGAGATTAAGGAGTTACTCTTTCCTTAAGGAGAATTCTATAGTTTTTCCTTACCTTAAAGTATTATTCTATTTATGAGTATATTGAATATTAGGGAGTCTCACGGGGGGTTCACTTAGTAAAAGTATGGTATAACATGTTCGTTTGAAGGGTATTAAAGGATACCCTTAATGTTATTTTTTACCTCCAATTATTCAATTAACAATACCCCCTCCTGTTATATTATTAGGATGGAAATACACCCTATTTTTTCCATGTACCTTACTTGCCCATTTTTCTATTACAATTTTATTTACCCCTTTTTATTTCTACCCTAATAAATCAAATAGAAATTATTTTTATTTTTACCCTAATATATCAAATAGAAAATATATCATGTTTTCAACTCAATTATTATTTTCTTAATATGTCTTTTCTCTAGAAAGATATTTTGAAGCCATTCAAGACATATTATCAATTACGTTAATGTAAAACTCTACTCATTTATCAATAATTATTCAAATAATTAAGATGGCGAAATAATATCATTTGTGTTGAAAAACATACTAAATCCTAGTTTTCTACAATATTATTATTTCTTGGTTAAGAATATCCTAATTGATATTTCCTTATTAAAAAACAGTTAATAATTTAACTTCATGAAAACAATCCTTTCACAATTTTAAGGTATTTATTTTTATAAACTAGGGGTCAAATATTTTAGTTTAATATTAAATTTAACCCCACCTCTTCTTTGGCCCACCTCTTTAACCTGTCCCCAATACCTAATTCATAATATTAGTAAATTATCCCTTTCACCCCCTAATGTCTACCAATATATTGAATTTGATTTTATCAAATTTAATTACCTCAATATGAATGAACATGCTAGGATATTGCCTAGCTAATGACCCTTGTGGGGAATCTTGGCCAAAAATTATCATTTTTGTTGTGTTATGTTATACATATAGTTCTAATTATTCATTTATTATATGCAAATATCTCACCAAGTGATATTAGAGCATTGACCTGGGAAATTTGTGGGATGAAATCGTAATTTCAGTGATTTGCATAAATGTTGAGATTGAATTTGAGTTTTAATGATTTTTTTGTATGAATTGGAGAAATCATTCAAGAAATCTACCCTCAAATTTTTAAAATTTTAAGATCTATTTAGAGAAATATATTCTAGTTTTAGGGTTGAAACCCTAATTTAATTATTCATATATTTCTTCCACATTGCAAGGAAATTTGAAGTGCAGTTATCTTTTGTGCAGTGAATTGTTTGAGGGAAACCCTCAAAATTTCAGAAAATTTGGCTATGTTTTGTTATAGTTATTTCTGTTTTATTGTTTTGCACAAATTCACTTTATAGGCTAAAATATTTGGAAAATTTCTTTTTTAAATTTTTTTCGGAAAGGTCTCAAAATATGATTGGTGTTTGTGTTTGGTATTTTCTAATTTGAGGCCGACATCTGACCAAAAAGGGTAGGAAAAATATTGATCAAATAGGGTCTATTCTTGAAACCTTAGTTTTTGTCAATCACAAAGACAATAAATTTCCATGGAGATGGTAAGATTGATGCTAGAGAATGGTGGATCTGATTTAAGGATCCTTATTTTTTAGATTTATTTCCATGGTTTTATTTTCAGATTTGGCTTGGTGGTATAACACAAACTTGGTGGTATTAAGTCAAACAAGAGAGTCTAGATTGGTCTTGGGAAGACATGGAACAAGTTTTCTTAGATCAATGGCGTAAAAAGATGAAGAAAAATATGTAAATAATGAGGATGTTGTAGATAAGGATGATGAAGAAGATGGATATGAAGAAGAGGAATAAGAATAAGAAGAAGAAGACAATGCTGATGATGAAGAGGCTACACATGATTCAAAGTACAGACAATGGATCAAGATAAGAGTTCAAATAGTGCATCTCTAAATAAGGAATCTTCCATATTTTAGTTTGAAGGGTGTATTCAAAGGAAAAATACATTTGTTTCCATAAATGCTAATAACAAGTATAACTTCATCAACATGGATGTAGCTAAACATCTACATGTTCAGGAAAGGAATATAAAATAAGCTTAAGTTGATGGCAAACAAATTCAAGTTATTGAATATTTAAAGCTATATATGGAAAAAAAATATTTAACACTTAAATTTTTATGCTTTAGATATGGATGGTATGCATATCCTTGGTTAGATACCTTGGGAAAAATGAATATTAATGTGAAAAATAAATTCATGAAGCTATGGTACAAGAGAAATAAGGTTACCTTGTAATATATCACACTTAGAAAGGAATACAAAATGTCTATATGGGGCACGAAGATGATTTTGAAGATGATGAAGAAGGGAATAAGGATGATTTAGAAGGAAAAAATGAAGAACATGATGAAAAATAAAAAAAATAATGTTTCATTTACTCAAGAGAAAAAATAAATAGTAACAAAAAAGATGGAAGGGGAAAATAAAGTTGAGGAAAAGGTTGATGAGGTTGAGGATATTAAGTCTGCATCATATAGACATCCACATCATCATGAGAGGCCAAAATCATGGAGGCACATTAGGGCATATGAGAGAAAAAATATAGATGGATATGCAGGTCATTAGAGAAACAATCACTATGGATATACATGGAATCATTAGAGTAATGAGTATGCGATAGGGAATTATAGGAATACTTACTATGGCTATGTATGAAATCCGATGAGGAACAACTATTGATATGGATGTAATTAGAGTAACACACTGCATTATGGAACCAAGTGTAGAGATGTATTACCCACTAATATCACATATGGGTGTTTGGATGATCGAGCACAAAGACACATGTGTGATGATTTGAAACTCACTCATAACATGGTTTTCCTCATATTTCAAGGATGAAACATGTCAAGGAGGTAGACATGCTATGTACCTTGGGATATGATATCATAAAATATATGGGTTGATGGACATGCTAACATGTTGCACACATCCCTTTATTTAGTTATATGTTTATAATATATGGGGCCACATAAGAATTAGTTATATTGGGTAATGAGTCGACTTAGATTGAGATTAGGTGTTTGCCACCCATTAAGAGTATTGTATGCCTATATAAAAGAGTGGAATTCCATTATGAGGATGTCATATATGTGTGGAGTCTTCTAATTGGTAGAGATATATTGGAGGTGTCTCCTTCAAAATAGAAGCCCCATATTTGGAGATTGTAGAGTTATTTATTCCTTAAGGAGCACTTATGGTGTTTCCTTACTTTATGAGAAATATTATGAATATATTGAATATTTGGGAATCTTGGCCCAAAAATATCTCTTGCGTTGTGTTGATATTAATTATATTATTCATATTGTTGAATTATTATATGCAAGAAATATAACACCAAGTAACACCAAAATATAAAACAATGATCACAATATGCAAGTAGAAATGACTTAACCACTTCAAGAGGAAACATCCGAAACCATACAATAAGACTCAAGTTATCAATATGATGATCATCTGCTAGCTACTAAATCCTATTGTTTATGCCCTTATTAGATTTTAATATCTAGATTAGCAATTTAAGTACACGAAAGGATGTAAAGGGAAGTTATAGGAGGTTATTCTAATTAATTAACTTCCAACATTAATCATGTAGTATTAGAACAACACATGAATTCTTGCAACTAATGTACAAAGTACGATATGAAGTTGAAAACATAAGAGGATGAGTGCACTTAGCTGATTATAGATGGATTTCAGAGATTTTGGGTCTGTAGAGTGTTAAAACTCAGATATTTGAACTTGATGATGCCTTGAAACTGAAGTTGTAGATAGAAACTAGCCTAATATAGGAATGTAAAAATTTGTTAGGACCATCCATTTAGTAGTGAACCTACTATATGGTTTTGGACCTACTTGGAATATGGATTTGTAAATTTTCGAGGTTGTCACCTACCTATAAATATATATCATTGTCGAATCTTAATGATTACTTATGATACAAATATTTCTAAATATCTTGAGTGATATCTCAAACCCTAGCCATGTGTGGGAGACCTTGCAAAACAAACATTAGTTGGGTTGTGGTGTAATATTTATACCACTAACCTCGACACTAATTTTAAGAGGCCTCAAACCACACATAGTTCTCTACCTAGCATGTGATATTTGAATGAATGTAACTAGATTTGGAAATTGAGAACTCCTTGACAAGGCTTGGGTTGAGTTTGTATCTTATTAATACTTGGAATGGGGATGTTTGAATGCTTGAAAATGAGAGAGACCAATTATTTGACTTAGGAAGATGCTTTATACATATTGTGGTTTCTTCCCTAATGAGTGTGCATAAGCTTTGTTGAGATTTATGGAGCCTATGGTGACGTTTGCAAGTGTTGGAAGTGAGTGTATCAATTTAGTGCCATAAGATTTTCAAGTTTTTAAATGAGGTAGTGTTTACTTGTTTATATATGGTTTAGAAGGTGAATGATCATAGAAAGGCTGACCCATAGGATGTAAATGTCCCAAAAAAGATATATAATTGAAAGAAAAGATAGAGGATATGTTAGTTTAAAATTATACAAGTCAACCAAGAATGGATATCGCAAGCTGACCAAACTGTATGATTTTTATAAAGGGATGAAAAACATGAGAATTGAAGGTTACATCATGTTGATTTGAATTTGTAAATGATTTTTATGCATTTAATTCTTAGATTTTGATGACATATCAGAGTGTAGGGATAAAACATATAGATAAGGGACCTCAAGATGTAGTGAGCGGGGATAGAAAGGGTGTGTTTGTCTTAGCGAGACAATTACCAAATTTGAGTTTCTACATTCACTCTCCTTTAAGTATGAAATGAAAATTACGTGCTTAAAGGAAAATATATTTGAGTGTGTAGAGACACTTTGTATTCACTCGGAATTTATTTTACAGAGTCCCATATTGTTGGTGTTGGCATACTCTATGATGAAACCTTCAACATAAAGTGTAGTTAATTTCCATAGTAAATAATTGAACTTTAACTCAAATGTAAAATGTAATATGTAAAATTTTCATTTGCATAAAATGAAAGAGATGTTAAAAATCAAAGGAATACACCTGTTTATTTTATAGGTGGATGAGTTACCTTTATTTTCTTGCACTTGGAAATTTGAATTGATGAGTTTGCTGAAGGATCAGGGGTGATCATTCCCCAATTGTGATGAGGAGAAACCAAAGAATTAAGTGCATGTGACCCTACAAAAGAGAGAGAGAGAGAAGAAGAGTGAGATACCGAAGCATCCCATGAAGGAAGAAGACCATATATCAAAGTCATTTGAAAAATATGATATATTCCTCTTTTATCGTAAGAGGAAATGAAGGATTTCCCACAAAGAACTTAGTAGTTTTGATACCTTCTGCGAACCCATGGACCAAACCACTGTACATAGATCTAGGACCAATTCTATAAATAAGGAAACATAGTAGAAAAGAGGATGGGTACCCACTTTCCCTTCCCATGTGCCACACAACCGATATCACAACTGTAATGTATTAAAATGTAGATTAGGAAAGGAGACCCATGCCCCCAAGATACCTAAAAATGAGTGTCATGGTGAAGGAGTGAAATATTCTATGCCCTTGTAACTAATTTAAAGTAAGTGAAGTGGATCTCAAAATGTGTCAAGAACATGTACATGTAATTGGAAATTCAAATCTGTTGAGCAAGTTAGTGTAATTTCCCATGGGAAAAACTATGTGAAATCATCATAGGCTTCCATTCTTGATCGAGCTATACATTTTTGTATTTGATCTTGTTTCTAAGTGCCTGTGACATGTATTTATGTGGGTATGAACCCTCTTTTGATGCATGCATGATAAATCACTTGAGCACATGAATCAAATGAAAACATGGGTGAGTGTACAATGGTGAAGATGTGGCCACCTTGAAGAACCTGTACTTGAAAAAGGTGGTTATGCATGGTGGAAACCATGACATTGTCAGGAAAAATTTGGTTAGTGCTCCATTGATATTTATGGGTGAATAATAATTACATGTGTAATTATTATCTTGGTGAATGTGAGTTAGTAAAATAGTAAATAATAATTACTATGGTAATTATTACTTAATAAGCTAGTGATTTGTTATTTAGTTGTTATATTAAAATAACTAATAACAAATATATTGTTATGTGAGTTTCAAAAAATTCACATAGAATCATTTGAGAGGTTATAACTACCTCCTTAGGGGATCTATTATATATATATATGGATGTATGTAATATTGAGTATTGATTGAAAATATTGAATATGAATTATTATTATGTGTTATATTGTTTATAAATAATTCTTCTTCTGTGATCTTTCTATAACTCCATTTGGATCATCCTCTACATATGGTATCAGAGCCGGTATGGCCCTATGAAGAGATCAATGAAGGGGCATATCTGCTGTAAGTTAGGGTTGCCCCACCTTTGTGAATCTTTATTAGTTGTGAAGAATGAAAGTTAAGTATTTAGATTTTTTAGCAATCTTTATAAAAGTGCATGAATTAATTTATTATAGATTATTTGTGTGAGAGTGAATTGGTAAGAAGTGTGCATAGATCAAATAAAGGATATAAAGGGGTTATTTTTTCTATATTTTTATTCAGCATCATCCTTCTTTAAGTTGGTTTTCAGATTGCATCCAATAGTTTTGATTGTAATTCTTAAGTTGCTGATTCATATATAAAGATTTTTTATGTTGGCGTCTACCTTAGGAAGAAATCCAAAGTTGAACAAATTCAAACACGGGTAAAAACATAGATATGGAATTTTTTGTTGAATTTTTATAGTGATCGCTAACGATTCTGTACCTGAAACGTAATCACCAGTGATTAGGGATAATTGCAAACGATTTTGCTGAATTGCCAATGATTCCTTAGAAATCACCAGTGATTCTTTACACAATTGGAAATATCTTGAAACCATATTTCCAAGACATTTTACGGTTTGTAAAATGGATCTCTAGTTCTCAAGTTATTGTCAAAACATCAAAATTGTGTTTTTTTTTTGTAAAATTCAAAGCTTCATCATGTAGATCAACAAATTTTACATCATGAGCCTCAAAGATAAATCATAATGATTTAGCAACATGAGACTAGAGGTCAAAGGAAATAGAGGAAGGAGGTCATTTAACAACCTCTTGTCAGTCACCAATGATGAAGTTGCATTTTTTTGTGTTGCCATTTTTGTGGTGTGAGTATTTGCTTTCAGTTTTTGCAGCGTGCTTTCCGCTTTGTTTTCAAAGTACCAGTTTTAATGTGCTTCATATTTCAGTGATCATGTTGTTGTTGTGTTGTGTGAATAAGTGGAAATTTCACATTGAGAGGGGGAACATGATCTAATGTTCCATTACCTATTTTTAGTTTGTGTGTGTGAGCTTTAGAATTCAACAAATTTTCCTATGTTATTCCTTGCAGTGAGATATTGACGAGGGATGATAATAGTACTTGGAACATCATGATGTGGTTGTAGGTAAATCACTTGAAAAACCTTCATTTTTTGGTTTGTGGTAAACCACTTTGTAAAAGCACCATTTTTGGTTGTTGGTAAACCATATGCAAAACCATCACCTTTTTGGTTTGTGTTACTCCAATTTATTAAACCACCATTCTTGGTTCGTGGTCAATCGTATGTAAAACCATATCACCTATGCATGAAAGTAGGTGCAAGTACAAAGATATGTTTTCCCCATGTTCGCACTAATGGGGGGAATGTTAGGAAAACTTTGGTTAGTGCTCCATTGATATGTATGGGTGAATAATAATTACATGTGTAATTATTATATTGGTGAATGCGAGTTAGTAAAATAGTAAATAATAATTACTAGGGTAATTATTATTTATTAAGTTAGTGATTTGTTATTTAGTTGTTACATTAAAACAACTAATAGCAAATATATTGTTATGTGAGTTTCAACAAAATCATGTAGAATCATTTGAGAGGTTATAACTACCTCCTTATTTATAGGGGATTTATTACCTATATATGTGGATGTATGTAATATTGAGTATTGATTGAAAAGATTGAATATGAATCATTACTGTGTGTTATATTGTTTGTAAATAATTATTCTTTTGTGATCTTTCTGTAACTCCATTTGGATCATCCTCTATAGACATGTACCAAGAGGAATAACAAAATATTAACAATGATAATAACATATGTATAAGAAAACAAGTGTGAAGATATATAAACCATAAAGTTAGAGACAATAGTATGATAACAATGTCACACAAAAGGCATAGAGCCACAAACATGGGAAAACCATGGTGTCACAAGAAAATCAAGGCCCATATTCCTACAAAAAATATCACACAAGATAGTCATAGATCCATAAACATGAGAACCTTATGGAGCAATAAGGCAAGAAAGGTACTTAGGCCACAATTAATGAAAAAAGTAAGTAGTAACACACATAACTAGTACACATGTATGGATAACAAGAGTGTCAGAATATGATGAAATGATACAACTAATATAGGTAGAAACATGTGAAGTAAGAGGTGTCAACACTGCACAAGTCATGTGTTAGTCTTGTCAACTCAAAATATAACATGTACACAATATATGTAATCAATCGTAATGAGGAAGTATAAAGGACTCAATTTATTTTCAAAATATATGCATGTTCTATTTGTAAATAGGGGAATTCTATGAAAAAATACTGATATAATGAGTTAAAAAATAAGTATTCAAAACCATAACCAAACCAAAAACACCAATCCTCAAACAAACAATAACCTTCAAAATATCAGTACAATGGACAATTTTGTGTGTGCAAGAAGCAATAACACCATGGAAACATTACCGATAAGGAAGATGATCACTCTGATGGGATCAATCATATGATGCACACAGAGTGTATAAATCATCCTCAGAAAACTCCATCTGATATATTAATTCAAGCACAACTAGGTACATGAAATGATCCAAGGATTGTTTCACCACACAAAGTCCACCTCCCACAAAAAAAATAATTTCCTTTGGGGATAACAATTCCTATAAATTTCAAGGCACTAGGAATAATAAGTTTCCTCTCGACACATAATAAAACACAATAAAAAATATTATGTATGTCTTTGGACTTACCAAAAATCAACTATATGCGAGTCAACTATTGGAATAAAATACATGAGTTAAATATGATTATAAAAAACTCATTGCTAAGGAAAACAATTGTACAAATATATAACACCGAAGATATGATCATGTCAATTTTGGGTACTTAGTCTCACTCATCCAAATGAATATGGTTTGAGGTTTTCCATACTTGAAGAAATAAATAGATATACACACCAATCGTCTAGTAGGGAAACAACACCAAACACCTTTTCCAAATAATTCATATAGAGCCACAAGAAATTTAGACATGTTCATACCAATCTTAGCATGAAAAAGACATAGACCAATACTGTATATCAATACTTATATATTTTTTTTGATGATTATTCAAAAAATATGTGGACATACTTGTTAAAGACCAAAGATAAAAACTTCCAAACCTTTAAAGGTTTTAAGGATATTGTTGACTAAGAAACTAGTTGTCATATCAAAATCCTCCTCTTATATTGAGGGGGAATTAAATAGTAATGCATTCTCTATATATTTTAAAAATAAGGAATTTGTCATCAGTTGACTATACCTTATTCTCCACAACAAAATGGTGTTGTAGAATATCAAAAGCACATAATCATAGAAATGGTGTGGTTCTTGATTGAGGATGTAGGATTGGATAAAAATAACCTAGTAGAAGCATCCAAAATAACAATGTATCTACTCAACAGGTCATTAAAAATTCCACTTGACAATATGAATCCTCAATAAGTAGGGCCAGATAAAAAACCCCCTATTACTCGTCTTTGAGTTTTTGGAAGCAAGGCCCATATGCTAATATCAAAGTAGAAAATGATAATGTTAGGAAAAATTCAAATCCATACATATATACTATATATAGTGATGATTCAATGAGATATAGAATGGTTGATTTGAAAATGAAGAAAGTATACATTAACATAAATGTTGAGTTTGATGAGAGAGGTCCTTCAAATATTCCTTCCATAGACTCATGCAATACAAAGGATACATATGATAGACCGATTATGCTAAAATGTAATGTCCTAGCCTAATCTGATGTTATGAAAAGTGGTAAATAACATCTAAATAAATAAAGGAAATGATCCAAGTAACTAAGTAAATATAAATGTGAAACTCTAATGTGAAAAAGAGGGTTAAGAAGGCCTCAGGAGATTTGATGAAGGTGCAGGACTGTGTCGGAGTGTAAACAAGGTAAACATGAAGAGGAAATGACCACACTAAATCTTGAGAAAGTACAAATCTGAGCTCTCTGACTAAATTGAGGCACCTAGAAAGGGCTCGGGGAACCTGTGGGAACCTTGGTTTGAGATTTGGGCACCCTAGAAATGGCTTGAAAACCTCCTTTGAGGTGTCGCTAGGTATTCAACTGTGTTCTCCTTTAGTCATGTGTATGTTACTGATCTGCGCTAGATGTCACTGTAAGAACTATAATAAAGAACCACATGCAAAACCCCAGACAAAGAATAAAAAACCTAAAAAATAAAGATGCATATGAAGGGGTCGTACTATCCTTAGTGGCCACAATGGCAGACTTACTAATTGAGCGTTGCACTACATATTGGACACAATGTAGTTCTCTGTGTGTGTGTGTGTGCAAATCATGCCCTAGGTTTCTCTTGTGCTAGCCGCACTTTGTGAAGTAGCGAGCAAATAACTAGATGTAAAATGTAGTAAATGTGTGCATAGAAACAATAGACTCCCCTCTTATGAAGTGTGATGCAGATGAACCAAAATTGTGTGCCTTGTGATGGAGCTATATGGATGCTAATGTAACTTTAGGTTCCTTTGAAGGATGCAACTCTAGATGATGGTAGTAGATGCCTAGTGCTTGGTCTCTCATTATGGTCACATAACTTTAAATTTATAATGTTATCTTGTTCTAATTTCATACTTAACCCCGAAAAGATCAACCACCAAAAGGATTAAAAACTCAAACAACTAGAAAGTACCCAAAAGGTGAGAGTTAAGTGCAAAGAGAATCAGGACACCCCAGAGGGGACTAGGATGCCTGGGGTGCCCTAGTCTTGGCTAGGCACCCCAGTTAGAAATAGGAAGAACTTAGAATGAAAATACATACTGGGAAAGTGTGGGTGAAATACCAAAAGTAACGATAGAAAAAAGGGTAAATGACCAAAGACATGGGTTAATTATTACTCTTTTCACTCAAAACCATATGAACAGTAGTATGAGACCAAGACTAAATTATGAATCAATGCATGATTTTGTGTCTACATTTTCCCCCTTTATGTTGGTGAGTGGTAATCTCGGTAACATAAAGTAGATAGAGATGCGTACCTAATAATCCATGTAGAGTGATGTAGCAAATGTGCCAAAGGGCTAGACAAAGTGTTGAGTGAGAAAAAGATGGAGCGTGGAGACTAAACATTTAAAAGTGTAAAACAAGTGACAAGAGTGAACCTTGGACGAAAGCACATGTGTATATACTAATGTGTGTAGTGGAACTGTATGGTTAGTACTGCATGTGTGATGTACCCACCATGTGTGTGTTATTGTTATTGACTACTTGCTTCCCATATGGATGTACCTGTAAAAGAGAAAATCAAATAGTCAAATACACATGTACATGTTTAAAAATGCATGTATATAGTAAAAAGACTGTAAATGAAAAAGGAACATGTGCACCTGATCCATGATGAGAAAAAGGGTGTAGAATGGATATCCTGTAACTGTCGGTGGAGTGCTAGTTTTTTAGGTGATCTCACGCCACTGTAGCTGAAGAAGAGTAGGGCGAAAGATATGTTATTCTCCAACCTGTAACTACTTCCCTGAGATTGGTGAAGAGATATCTGTACTGTCTAGTTTTTTGGGCATTCTGATGCCATTGGCTGAAGAAGTGTAGGGAGGAAAGTCTGATGTTATTCCAACCTATAACTACTCCCCAGAATGCTAAGGACAATCTAGCCTATAAAATCTGTTGTTTATGGGGTTCATAGACTGGCCTGAACCCACTCAATGTACTGTGTTATAGACAAAAATTGTAGACTGAATTGTACTGGTAATGTGGTGTAAACCCCAAATGATGCCCTCCCCTTTGGGGGCGCATGTGACATTGTGGATAAGAGAATGCAGCCTTAAATGAGTACCGATCGTGTATAATGAAACTCTTCCCTTTAGGGGGAAGGTAATGCGCTTGGTAAAGACCAAGGCACATGTAAACAAGTGGCTAGAAAAAAGTGTTAGTATGAACGAAAATGCATGTAGAAACAAACAATGTGCAAGCTAGTATATAAGCACATAATCTAAACACAAAATAAGACAATCGTAGACCGTAAAAAGTGGGTTGTAAACATGAGACACCACTCACATTGTCACAAGACACTCAATGATGTAGTGGCCGTAAAAAAACAATTTTGCACACAAGACAAAGGGAAAATCCTACAAACAATAAAAAATAAAGACAAGCAATAGAAAACAAACAAATAAATAGCCATGGAAGCAAGTAATCCTATAAAACAAATGCTATAGATGAATCACCCATTATAATGTTAGAAAGATAAGATATATGTCAAAAGCGTGTATAACCAATAAAGTAGCATTCTAAGTAAAAAATGAAACAATAACACCCATAGTATGCAAATGTGGATGCCCCCAGTAGCCGTTGTGGGACTGGTAGTAGCCAAGTATCTATGCTATGTGTAAGAGATTTGTATCTACGATCACAACTAGAAAAATACATGAACGCCCATGTGTGTATGGAAATGATAATGATATACAAGAGATTTATCTAACATGTGTAGTAAAGTGAACATGTAAAGATAAGTGCAAAAAAGAGTAAATATAACCATAAAATGCAGTATGTCGTGGATGGATGGAATGGAATGTAGTATGGATTAAGGGAGCCATCTGCCCCTTGAGTGAATGGAGTTGTATGCAGTGAGGTTCATTTATTTTTCCCCCTCAACAGTCAAGAATGAACCGTAAATGAGAGCACGTCATCGGGAAATGGTCAAACTATGTGTTGTCTGTAGTGCGTTGTGATGAGCGTGTGGTGATGAGATGTGACATCGCGATGATGTGTGCATGGATCTATAGCCTAAGCGTATATCATGAAAAGATGAATAGAAAAAATGTGGTGATTTATCCTAGCACATATACCACTAAACAATGTAAGTGAAAGTGATGGTACTACCTATCACAAGAAGATGCTAGGAGAAGTGACCCTATAGCCTAAAGTGTATACTAATTCTATGAATGTCGTATGAGAAATATAATATTGAATCATGAAAGTGTGATCATGATGTGGTCCATTTGTGTTGTATACCCTCAATGGTCTAGTATGGAATGTGAGACTAGAGTGCGTCATTAGGTAGTGAGTGCATCGCGTGTAAGTGAATGTACACATTGCGTAATATGTATGGTAGAATAGGATGTAAATGCAAGATGTGCTAATTCCCTAAGATGTAGAACATAGCGAATGTAAGATGAAAGATGTAACATGTAATGTGAAGGATGTATAATGTAATGTGATGTATGCAACATGTGATAGATAATCGTGTAGTGGGTGTAGAACGTGTATGATGTATGAAGACATGCAATACATAGTGTCTAGATGATGTGAGATGGTGTAATGATGTGCAATGCCTAGTGGGTAGTGACTACTATGAAAAGTGTGGGTTCCATGTGTATAGAATGCCCTCAACAGTCAAGTCTGAACCGAAGCATAAGAGTGTGTCATTGAGAAATGGTTGATGTATGTGGTGTAGATGAAAATTCCTATGGTAGGAGGTCGATAAATGTGAGTATAAAACATGTGTTAGTAATAAGATGGTGGGGGGATGTAGGAATGCTATGCCCCCAAGTGTGGAAGATGAAGAATCCATCATGTAATGTCATCTAAGAGATCATTAGTTTCAGGGTCAAAGTCAAATGGATAAACATTAGAGACCTGATAAGCAATGGTGTTAGGTTGATCATGTAATGAGCCATTAAGATGCAAGTTGGACATACCCATAACATACTCTTCATTAGTGAATGGGGGAATTGTAAACCCGTGTGCATACCAATGAGTGAGATTCTGTGTATAACCAAGAAAGGAACTATTACAAATGAATACACGACCTAAAGGCACATAAAATGATATGTTTGTATGATCAGGATCCGTAGTACCCCCAATGTAATCAATCCATGATTTTCCTAATGTAAGTGGTGTAAATATAGGATCGTGTGCAAGGAAGAATGTGAGATGAAATACACGTAGGCCGTAAGTGGTAGTGATGCGAATAAACCCATAATAAAGATGAGGAACATGTTGTGGAGGTTATAGGTCCTCAAATGTAAATCCTAGTCGAGTGAAGTCCTCATGTGTATATACAGTTTCGTCAAAAGTAGAATCAAATGGAATGTGCTCCCGATATGAATCATTCATGAAAAGTGTACATGTAAAAGATGGGCGTGCTAATGAGGCTAGTTCATGTGAAGGTCTAGAGGGTAGAGTGATATCTATAGAATGGACATACCCTCGATAAAGAATAATAGTAGTAGTAGCAATGGGTGAAGGTAATGAGCAGAATAAATTACATCTATCATACAAATAACACCTTCAATTAGTGGAAAATTAGGTGGTTTGTCCATAGGTTGAGGATAATTTGTAGTATTAGTGTGTGGAATAGGAAGACTAGTATTAGGAGCTTGGTCATAATATTGGAATGGATCGAGGTCACGAAAAAATAGCATATTCAATGCCTTCATGTAGGAATTTTAGATAATGATGTACAACAACAACTTGCATGACGTAAAGAAACGACCTACCAAGCAAACAATTATAAGGGACTGGGAAATCGACAACGAAGAACATAATTTTAATAATTTTTGGCCCTATAGTAATTGGTAATGTAATGCGACCGATGCATGGATGAATTGAACCATCAAATGCACACAGTGAAAGAAAAATGGACTAACATGGAAGGCAGAAAGTCCTAGGTTGTAAATGAATGACATGGGACATAAATTGAGTTTAGATCCATTGTAAACTAAAGTACACTTGATGCCCGTATTGCTGATGAGAATCATGATATACAAGGGTGGTCCATTATCATTATATACGAATGCTATAGGTTGAGAAAATGCATCTTCAAATGCTCGTTATAGCAAGTCGGGGTGCATATGAATGTGAGAAGTAACAAGAAGATGTTGGAATCTATGCATTAAATCAAGATGCTCAAACAAGTAATCATTAAGTGAAATAATCATGATGAATATACTCTAAGGGGACAAAAAAAAAATGAAGATCCTAAAAGTTCGAAGATTGAGGTCAGGTTCACCAAAATGATTATGATAAAATGGAATATCCTAGCCTAATCTAATGCTATGTAAAGCAGTAAATAATAACTAAATAAATAAAGGAAATGACCCAAATAACTAAGAAAATATAAATGTGAAAGCCTAATGTGCAAGAGAGCGTTAATAATTCCTTAGATGTTTCAATGAAGGTGCGGGAAAATGTCGTAGTGTAAAAAGGTAAACATGAGGAGAAACCGACCACGTAGAAGCTTGAGAAACTATAGATCTGAGCTCTTTGACTGGACTGGGGTGCCTAGAAAGTGATAAGGGAACCCGTGGGTACCTTGGTATGAGATTTGGATGCCCTGGTTTGTGAAAATTTCCTAAAAACCTCCTTTGAGGTATCGCTAGGTATTCACCTGTATTTGCATTTAGTCGTGTGTATGTTACTGAACTGCATTTAATATCGTTGTAAGACCTGCAATAAATAACCACTTGCAAAACCCTAGACAAAGCATCAAAATATGTATATAAAGGGGTCAAATTGTCCTCAACGGCCAAAATGGCAGACTTACTAACTGAGCGCTACACTACATATCACACCCAATGTAGTTATATGTGTGTGTGTGTGTGTATGAAAATCATGCCCTAGGTTACTCTTGTGACAGTCACACTTTGTGAAGTAGTAAAAAAATAACTAGATTTAAAATGTACAAAATGTGTGCATGGAAATAATATACTCCCCTCCTATGAAGTGCGATGCAGATGAACCGACCTTGTGTGCCTTATGATGGAGCTAGATGGATGCCAATGTAGCTTTAGGTTCCTTTAATGGGTGTAAATCTAGATGGAGATAATAGATGCCTAGTTCTTTGTCCTTCATTATGGTCACATAACTTTATATTTATAAGGTTCTCTTGTTCCAATTTTGTAATTAACCCCAAAAAGGCCAACCACCATAAATATAGAAAGCTCAAATGGCAAGAAAGTTCCTAAAAGGTGAGAGTGAAGTGCAAAGAGGATTAGGGAACCCTAGGGGGGACCAAGGCATGCTGGACAACCAAAAATAATCCAAGTATTAGGGTGCATGAATATAGGGCGCTGGAAGCACGCGACACTATAATAGTATTGAAGTGCCTAAAATCAAGACTTAGTTGTTTTGTGGATAAGGGCTATTTTTAGAGATAGCATGTGGAACACACATGGAGAGGAAGACTTGTGCTCTATGCAATGGTATTTTGGGAAAAAACGGAAGATAACCGCCATACATAGTTTAAGGTAATAATAGGATTTCTACTTGGAGTTAACTATATGACATCTATTGTTAGAGCACTTGCATGTTGTGCATACTATTGTAAAGGCACATGGATATTATCAGCATGTGACCTATTTTTAGAAGTGCATGGGCGGTGAAGGGCAAGTCCCCACCCCTCTAAATATGTATTGAACTGTGTAGTTTAGTAGGGTACTAAATTATTATAGAGTTGTGCTGCGAGTTTTGACGCGCACATGACTCATGAAGATACTTTACAGTGTATGAAGCTTCTTTGTTTTACAATATTTATGAAATGAAGTATATTGGTTGGATAATGGTATTAGACATAACTGAATCTAGATATTGTATGGTTAATCTTATCATAGTTATTATTTAGCTCATTTATCATGATTCTCTAAGATTTGGATCTGGTTTATGCATTGTGGGTTAATTACTACTAATTATTAATTTGACTATGTCTAAACATCATCACACTAACATCCTATACAAGAAACTCTAAAGAGGGACCTGGTGCCTTTGCGCACTTCGGGTGATCGTCAACTTACGCTGAGTGATGTGCTAGCGCACCTAGTTTATTCACAGTAAATTCTAGGCTACATCATTGGTTCCATTGTCAGGACCTCTTTTTCAGTTGTTTTCAATATGTTTCATGATGAAGACATACAGGTTGACCTTATCAAGTGTTGAGGAGTGGATAGTAGATCTAGAAGAAGAATACGCTAAGAGATTCAATGCTGGATCCGAGTTTGACGTGTGCGTGGGTGGAGCAGAACTTGTATGACTGTTTATATGAGAGTTTCTTTAGTATCTTTCCAATAGAGCTGTACGAGTGGCTGGTTACTTATGCGTCTAAAAGGAATTGGTGGTTTTGCACACTTGTCTAGATGCAGGAATAATTTCAAGCCCTCTATGATGCTGATCTAATTTGGACGCGCGGTGTAGAAACTTGGTTCCGTGGTGTTCTGAATAACTATATCTTGGAGTACTCAATTTCCACTTATTATTTCCTGGAGGTAGCTAAGTTCAAGGTTTTACATTATCCCAGGGGAACCTATCTGCAAGGCATTCTGCTGGTGATTATGATCTTATTAGTAACCCTAAATTTGGAAGAGAAGACGGTGTCTAGCTAAAACCCACCATGCACGGGGACAAGATCAGGTTGGGTGAAGGATGGTGGACCTAGTGGCAGAGAGGTAAAGAGAATAAAGGAAACTTAAGTATAATGAGGCGTGCGAGAGGGAGTTAGGGAAGTAGTACAAGATTATAGAAAAAATGGCATTGAGGAGAGAGATGGCTCGTGAAGGATTTGGAACTCACACAGAGGGCATTGAGCCAAAGCATCTAGGACTCCCCCATTTGGGAAAGTAAGAAAGGGAACCCTCATCAGCCTTTTATGAGATCACACTAATAGAAATGACATGGGCCGTGGGTGCACATCTGAATCTACCTGGAAAGCTCGCCATTACGCTTGGTTTTCTAGTTTCTAGTATAGCTAGTAGTCAGCAAGCTAGTTTGGGTAGTAAAATAACAAGAGTAAATCACATTGCAAGTACATCTATGGCCAGGAAGACATGTTTCTTCTTATTTGGAGGTACCTTTTTAGGCATGTTGTTGGTGTAGAACTCAGGTGCATAAATTTTGGACTCACCTCTGGGAGTAGTACCACCTCACAAACTATATGAGTTCATTTTAGTACCTCTTTTGGGATACAAGGTAGTACATCCTCTGGTTCACTTCTTGCTACATGTGGAGGATCATGGGGTATAGGTGGATCTAGTTCTAGTGGATCTGGTGGGTCTGGAGGTAGAGGTAACACTAGAGGTTCTGGATCCAGTGGGCATGATCCTTACCAACCCCAAAATATTTACATGAAGATGTCACTTTGTCTTCCATAATATAGGGGAATAGAAGATGCTATTGAGTATGTACACATGTGTGAGATATGGTGGCACGTAAAAGAGATCATGGATTTTGAGCCCAAGGCAATTTAGCTTGCGACTATGTTATAGGGATGTGCACACAGTTGGTATAGGAAGTTTGACCTTGATCAGACTTGTGTAGATTATACAACATTATGGGATGCTTTCCTTAAGGAATTTTATATCCCCGAGTTCGAGCAGAAGAGTATAAGTGCACTCAAAGATATAAAGTATTGCACTATAGAGACTATTCGAGAATATAATGCCCATTTCAAAACGCTTTTGTCTAAACTTTCGTATGATATCCATACAAGAAAGCATACAAAATGGTTCATTGGAGGCTTGATCACACCTTTTAGGAGTGTGTTGTCACATAAAACATATATGGATCCACACGAAGTGCTTGAAGAAGCACTGCACGATGAGGCAGTTGGAAGTATAGACACTAGAGTGAGCCCATTTCTGGAAGCTCAAATTACAGCTATGGAAAAGTAGTTGGAGAAATTGTCGGTAAATTTAGCGCATGAAACATGCACGGGAGTATGGTGTACAAATTGTGAAGTGGAAGGACACACTAAGGATAGTTGTCCCCGCAGATCAGTGCACTCATTTTTGTTGGATTGTGAAATATGTCATTTAGAAAATGATGCAAGCCACTGCCCACTATTATAGTGTGTGATAAGGAAGAACGTATTTTACTACAATAAGATTTTTCGGTCCACGACTGACAATACCAAATATTTTAGGTTGATTGATCAGATCCATGATGCTATTGATATTATTGTATGATATATAAGAGTATTCAATAACTTTAAAGGTAAAAGTGAGTACCATGATCGTGATCACATTCAAGGGTGTTATGATCAGAACAAAGGGAGCTTTGAGGGAGGTTGTGGTAGAGGTTGAGGATACCGTGGTGGATTTAGGGGCCAAGGCCATGGTGGTGGATGAAGTGAGTTTCCTCATGGAACATGTTATACGTACGGATCTCCTAACCACTACAAGTGGGAATGCCCTTACAATATTACTTGTTATTTTTGTGGAAAGAATCATAACTATAAGGAGTGCCCAAACTTATATGAGCATCTTAGCAAGCACCATAAACAAGATAAAAAGGGTGCAGGTATGGTTAGAATACAACGCACCATGGAAAATTAATGGATTCCAGAGTTGGAACCGGAACCTGAGGTAGTACATGTGAAAATTACTACACATGTTGAAGCTATACATGCTAGAGAAATGTTGCAACAGAAGCCTACCATTACTAAGGAGGAAGTTTTACATCCAAGATACCTATATCCTACACATCAGGAAACCATGGAGGTGCTTATAAATCTTCAGGGTAAAATGTAGTGTTTAAAGGAGCAGTCACGAAAGTTGGAACAAAATAAGGCAACAGAGATGGCCCAGTCAGGTGTTGATGATTTGAAATAGGTATGCAAGATGCTGCGCCAGGAAAATATTATTCCATTACTAGGGAATTGGTTAAAGGGAAACACTCTATGCGGAGGTATTGAGAATGGATGGAAGATCCTGCATGCTAATCTCCCCCCTCATATCTTGGATTATGACAAGGAGATCACTCTAAATGTTGTTGTGGATGGGTGGATTTTGAGCAATATATTGATTGACATATGCACAAAAGTTAATGTTCTTACTTTAGATGCATGGGTGCAAATGGGAAGACCTCCATTACAACCATCCTCTAATGTGATGTTTATGGAAAATCAAACTAAGTTCACCCTGATAGGAGTTTTAAAGGATGCATCCATTACTATACAAGGGGCCAAGTTCATTGGGGACTTTAAGGTTTTAGCGCTTGTAGAAGCAGACAACTTCTTAGCTCTACTTGAGCACCCTTGGTGTTATGAAAATAATGTTGATCTATGGTTCAACAAGGGGTATATATGTTTTGAGAACCAAGAAGAATGAGTTATTATCCCTTTGACAGATGGGAAATATGCACCTTATGTTGAACCTTTGAGTGAGGAAGTACTTGATCCATTTAAGGAAGGAATCCTCCAGTGGGAAGATGCATAGTCTATTAGTGATACCACAAGTGTTTCTTGTGATAATTGGGTGCATGAAACCTACGAGATGGTTGGGCATGAAGTAATAAGCACATCTACATGAGGAGGAAGACCTCACTATATTAGGAGGATAGGTAACTACTCTGTACCCCTGTGGTATTCTTATGCGCCATGGAGGAACAATGGAAGGATCAAGTGGACAAAATAAATATGTTAGTGTATAACAACGCTATGGTGGATGGTTCACAAGGATAATCTCATAGAATAGAATGAAGTGAGAATTTCTCTAACAACCCAGTTCCTCAAGAGCAATGCACGTAATCAAATATACATATATAATGGTAATTAACCTTTTTAGCATCACATTCAATAGTGTGAGAGACTCTAGATAGAGGGGAAGGAAGATTTACCACCTTCATTATGGGTGCACAAACTTTATTTCACTTTACGCGGCTATGCACATGCTTTGTATGTTTATACAGAATTGCATAGGGAGACTGAAAATTGGCAAGACTTGACTACAGAAATGATCTAGAATTTTGATTACTTCTCCACTAAACCTTTGGTGAAATATGCATTATGGGTTATGGAGCACTTGACTATGGGAGATAGTGCAAAGGCTAAAGAACTCATTCAGGAGTTATTTGGTGAGGTAGACCCAGGAGCGTATTTTGATAAAATAGATGAGATAGATGCCACACTACTTGAGTGTGCCTTCCTTGAGAAGGAGAAAGGGAAGACGGTGTACATAGTGGATGATGAAGAAGTAGAAAATTTAGACATAGATCATGTAGAGGGTATGTGTGAGGTTTTAGACAGTGTGGATAAGAAGGTGAAAACCTATCATGAACCTATGAAAATGAAGAAAGTGAACATTAAAATAAATGCTGAACCTAAGGAGGCCATAATTGGAGACTATTGGTTTGATTATGAAGTAGCTAAGATAATTGAGTTATTACGTGATTTCCAGGATTTGTTTCCTAGGGGCTACCATGAGTTAAATGGAGTGCATGAATCTTTGGGTGAGATGAGGATTAAAATAAATGAAGGTGTGCGCCCAATTAAGAAGAGACCTTACATGATGAACCCTAACTTGCGTGTAAAATTTAAAGAAGAAATTGACAAGATGTTGAAATCTGGCATCATTAATCCCCTAGAAGAATCTGAGTGGGTTAGCCCCATGGTAATAAGTATTAGGATAGATGTCAAATTAGGATTTGTGTGGAATACAGGGAGCTGAATGCTACATGTTTGATTGATCCTTTTCCTACACCTTTCATTGAGGAAATATTAGAAGGCGTTGCAGGGTGTGGAATTTACTCTTTTACAGATGGATTCTCTAGGTATCATCAGGTAAGAATTGCAAAGGAGGATCAAGAGAAGATAAATTTCATTACTAAATGGGGAAGATTTGCATATACTATGATTCCTTTTGGTCTGAAGAACGTGCCTCTAGTATTTTCATGCATAGTTGTTTAAACATTCCAGGATTTTATTCACAAATTATTGCAGGTTTACTTAGATGACTGGACGCTATATGGGCTTGTCAAGGATCATCGTGAAAACTTGTGCTTAATGTTTGAGAGGTGCAAATAGTTAAGAGTCTCCTTAAACATCAAGAAGTGTGTATTTGCTACACCTTTTGGAACTCTACTAGGGAATATCATCTACAGGGAAGGTTTGCTAGTAGATCCAGCTACGGTTGCAGTTACCGTAGGCCTAGAGGATCCTACCAGTCAAAGTGAGGTGTGTGGATTCTTGGGCCACACAGGGTATTATAGAAAATTTATTCAAGGATATGCTACGATTACTACGCCATTGAAGGAGCTATTGAAAGGTAAAGGGACATTCTATTGGAGAGAACCACAACAATGCGCATTTGAAGCGCCGAAGGAGAGACTTACCATGACACCTATTTTACATTTTCTCTCATGGAACCAACCTTTTCACATACATATGGACACATCTGGCATGGCCATTGGCACAATATTAGCTCAGTCTGGAGAAGGTATTATAGATCATCCTATCTGTTTTACTAATAGAAATTTGAATCCTACAGAACAGAACTATACAACTACAAAGCATGAGGCCTTTTCGATGATCTACGCGCTACATAAGTTTAGAAAATACTTACTAGCAACATGTTTTGTGTTTTATACAGATCACATGGCATTGAAATACTTAGTAAATAAGCCCGTTTTATAGGGGCACATATGTTGATGGGTGTTAATATTCCAGGATTTTGAATTTACAGTTGTGGTAAAACTAGGTAAAAGTAATTCTAGCCCAAACCACTTATCAATAATTCAATCAGGAGAGGGCACACAGACAATTGAATATACAATACTAGATGCACAGTTGTACAGGTTAAGCTACACACCTTCGGAATTGGAGGATATTGTTGTCTTTTTATGCATAGGTATGAAACCAGAAGGAATGAAAGCCTTGGAGAAGAAAAACTTGTAATTCATGCCACACATTTCATGTTGATCAATGGTGACTTATACAAACTAGGCCGAGATGAAGTATTGCACCAATTTGTACTGGAACTTGAGCACACAGATATCATGGAAGAGGCTTATGGCGGTATTATAGGTGGGAACTATGTAGGTGATGCCACCATGTGCAAGATCATATTCGCTGGTTTATGGTGGGATACCTTGTACAAGAATTGTAAAGAGTATTTTAAGGTGTGTGATCACTGTCAATACCTTGTAAAACATGGGAAAATAGATGAAATGCCTTTGAGGCCTATTGATAGTGTAGATCCATTTGAAAAATGGGCAATAGAATTTGTGGGTCATATTTCCCCAGTTACACGTAGAACTGGATCACGCTACATCATCACTTGTAAATATTATCTTACAAGGTGGGCATAAGAAACACCTACAAAGGATTTTATAGTGGCTACAACAACAAGGTTCTTATGGGAAAATGTTCTTACTAGGTATGGATGTTTATTGAGTCTGAAAAGTGATAGGGGCATACAATTCTTGAATGAGACAATCATGATATTACTGGATGAATTTATGGTCACACACCAAAAGAATACACCTTATCATCCTCAAGAAAATGGGACCTCTGAGGCCTTCAATAAGATATTGAGCCATACCTTGACAAAAATTTATGATGTTGGAAGGAAAGAATGGGATGATAATTTTTTTGCTGTACTTTGGGAATATAGAACAACCTATTAAATGTTGAATAAGGCCACACCATTTTATTTGGTGTTTTTCACAGAAGCAGTTCTTCCCATGGAATTTATGTTACCTTCTTTGCGTATTGCGCGCACGGCAGGTCTAGCTGATAAGAAAGCATTGGAAGAAAGAATTGACAAGTTAATACAGCTGGATGAGAGGAACACCATAACATGTTGGATTCAGAAGCATGAAAATGCAAAATAGAAGGCATGACATGACAGACACATCAAGAACAAGAAGATTGAGGTCGAGAAGATGGTACTTCTTTATGATTCATTAGTTTCTACTGTTGCGATTCTGAAAGGGATTATTCCGCATATTTTATCTCTTATTTCCTAACAGGAAATATTAACGTGCATTGGTTGGGACCGTATGTTATTACTCACATACTTGAATTGGGCACTTTCCAGTTCGAGGTGCTTGATGAAACACAGTTACTCAGTTACTTCAATGGGAGTAGGTTGAAGCCCTACAATAAATAAGCTTTCTTGGTGTTTGTAATAAGACACTATTACCATTTAGATTAGATTTCCTTTACTATATTTTATTAAATGTATTTCTTTCTTCGTAGCTATGGTTTGTCAATTTAGTTCCATGTTTTGTGTAATAAGCGCATTTGCACGGTAGAAGCTGATCACAATCTAAAGTGTTTATATACATATAGGACTACACATATCCTTAGTATGGGGTCGATGAATGAGGCATGGAAAAGAAATAAACTCACGGGTAACCAAAAGAGGAATAGAAGGAGTAAGGTTTCAAAATTCATGAGAACTTCCGAAGAATTGATAAAAATTACAGCCACACATAAAACATTGGGTGCTCAGTATAATTCAAGGGAGGATGTAGTATTAGAGACTACGTATGTTTGGTCACATTGGATAAACTACTTTAGCTTAAGGAAGTGCGGGTAGAGGAGATCTGTGACAGATAAGTAGCAACGCGCTAGGAAATTATGACTGAGGCATAAAATTTTGAGGTGCAAGACATTGAAGCATGGGATAATGAGGCACGCAACATGCTCAAGAGAAATTAATGCCGTGTATGGTGGTAGGTGGAGTAATTAATGAAGGGAATTTTTGAAATTTTGTTTAAAGTCAACGTTCTCAATGTCATTTGCTACCTTGTGAACTTGAGAAGAAATTACGAAGTACGAGAAGGGCTAGAGACAAAGATAATTCTGTAGATTGAGTAATATTGTCACATTGTGAAGCACAATGTTGAGTGTCTAGGAACAGAAGCATGAATTAAGTAGTGGTGTGTGCGTGTGACAGAAGACTGACTAGGGTTTTCATTTTGTAGCTAGGGTTTTCATTACGCATTTACAAAATCAAAAAGAGCAATGACACCACAAAGGGCTCCAATAGTGGAGAAAGAGGTTGACGATCCAACAAAGGAGTGGCTAGTGGAGATGCTATATCCAGAAGGAGTCATTGAAGGGTGGCCGTGGACAACAAATATTACTTAGTGTTGGGTTTCATAGATTAGCCACCACATTATAAAATGTATGAAAGATGTTACAGCAGAAGTCTACAGAAGGAGTAATCAATGACTGGAGGATGACACTAGGGTTTTGGATGCCTTGGTGAAGAAACTAATTAAAAGCATGCACATAATGTAGATTCTAGAGTTTCCCTACTTTGGAAAGCCCGAGCAATTGTACCAGTGGCTGATGTCGCGTGTCCATGAAGATTTTTTCTACTTCGTGGGTAGGAGAATAAGAATAGTTTCCAAATTGATCGGGAAGGTAACATGGTTGTGAGACACGAGATCAGAGCTTGCTGGAGACCTATCAGATGAAGAGCCATATTGATGCCACAACAAATCTATACAATTATAAGAAGGGGGGATGAGATTTCAAGGTTACTAACATTGAAGACATGGACACTAGAGTTACAACACGGTTAACATGGAGCAAGCTAGTGGCACTAAACGATGGAATGAGGTGAATATGCACTGGTTACATATAGCACACAAAATGGCCAATAAGACCTAATACACTATCGCTAATTACATTGTAGAGAGTTTGGTGAACTAGGTGCGTATCCAAGCAGAAAAAGGTGAGAAGATAACCTGGGGTGCAATTTTTTTATTAATTGTGTTCAGTGAAGTTAGGGTACCAGAGGGTCCTAGGGAACACATATGGGAGTTTCCATTGGAGAACAAGTCCCCAACCAAAAGATATGCCAAGTACATGTTGCGTGGGTCTGTTTCCAACATATATAAAGAATGCTTGGACAAGTGGTTCCAGAGACTGCACAGGTCCTTTGAAGGATAATGACACATTTCACACAAGTTACCTAAGGTGTTGGATGGGGAGGTTGAATTTGTAATCTACCAACATTTCAGCCTGGGGAACTTCCACATGAAGTCTAGAGGGAAGAGCCCATGGTGTAAGTTGCCCTTTTCGTTTACTGCAAGATATTTTAAGGACTCTATGAATAGATTTCACGATGAGCATCAACTCTAGTTTGACGCTAAAAAAGTGGACGTAGGCATTCACATTCTGTGCAAAAAATATGTATGGCTAGGTAAGGAGGCCTATGTCGAAACTATGGAGTCTGATAATGTGGACATCATGCCAGAGAGTTTGTCTATAGGGTAGATTGAACCAATGCATGTCTATACATACCTTAGACCATGGTTGAAGGATGGAAAATTGGTGAAGGGCACAAATATGGCTCTTTAAAGACCTCATAAGAAGGGGAAAATAGAGGGGACCTCAAGGAATGTTGCATCTGTGCCCCCTGCTCTAGAAAACCCAGTACATACAAGACTAGAAAACATCCTCGAACAAGAGGAACCTGAAGACAATGCTGAAATTGTGCATACCAGAAGGATTCTGAGGAAGAGGTGTACTTCAAGAGACATTGGTGCTAGAACTTCACAGCCAGTAAGGAGATCACCATGCGGGACTCGTGTAAAGGATGAAGAAAAGGAGAGGAGAAAGCACAAGAAATATGTTCCTATACAAGATAGTGAGGAGGAATCCCCACAACCAAGTGTGCAGGAAGAAGAGAAAACTCCAAGAATGAGTGGAGATAGAGATGAGGCCACCCCCAGTGTGGAAATACAGGATGATGAAGATATGGATGAGTGCATAGTCTATGAGACTATAGACCCCAGTGTGATTATTCATGAAGATATATCTGGTGAAGGAAAAATCAACGATGGTGGGGATACAAAATTCCTCATGTGCCCCACATAGGAAGAAGGGAAATATGTGGAGGAATTCAACTAGGTGGTTGAGGGAACTGTCCCATGGGATGCAGGCATAGCTAAACAAAAAGAAGAGGGCACATTAGCATATGAGGATGTTGGCGAGCATGCAGGTGTGCATGGGGAAGAATAAGTGGTAGGTACTCAAGACTTTGGTTATATGAATGACCCTTCAAAAAATACTTGAACCCATTTCTAGAGTACACTACCGAACAAACAGTTATATGGCTGGGATTGGATGGACCCTGAAATGGCCAATACACGCACTCATAAGCAACTATCTTGAGGCATGCATACTCACATGGATGAGCTTGATTTTTATGTCTGCAAGGAGGCATGCACTTTGAAGAAGATGAAGAAGTTTCCTCATACACGCCATATGACCATTAAGCCAACCCAATTTTTAGATGAGCATGTAAGCAATACTTTGATTAAGATGTCCACAAAATTAACATGCCAAACTATAGATAAAGAGGCAATAATCCAGGTGCTATTGGAGAATAAAAAGGACAAGGACATAGAAATCAAGTGCTTTACTCTAGAGCGTGATAATGCAGTCATAGAGGCCCATGATGTAAAGAAGAGGGTGGAGTAGTTTGCAGATGAGATTTTACTGAAGAGGCCTGAGTTTCAGGAGAAGGTGCCTCAAGACTTTAAGTTTGAATTACACTATATGCACACAATCGTTCGCCTACTTCTGAAGGAAGGACCAATGTGCCTCCTGAAGAACAAGGATGTAGGAGAAGAAGTAAAAAAAGAGAGGGCCAATGTTCTTACAAAAATTTCAACTTATGAGGCTTTTCTCCAAACAATGAAATATGAGCCAAAGAAAGCCAATTAAGCTCTAAATTTATGTGTGGCACCAGATGCCATAGTAAGGACAAGAACTATAGTAGAGAACAATGAAGTTATGAAGGCGACGAAGGATGAAACACTTGGGCGTGTAGAAAGGTTAGAACTGGTAAAAAAAAACATGAGGCCTTTGAATCATCCCAGGATCTGCACAAGGAAATGATTGACGAGATTGGAAAACTCATAGCACAAAAGATGGATCTCATGGAGGGAATGCTGTCAGGTATGGCCAATGTTTTCTGGATACTACAAAATGAGGAAGAGAAGGACGATTTGGATGACATAGCCATTGATATTCTAGAGAAAATGAGGATCACATTGAGTGACTGACATACCTTAGAGGCTGAGCTCAAAAATGAATATCGAGAATTAATCCTTCCATTTGAAGAAGAGGGTGCTGCAGAATAAACTTTATTCTTTTGCATAGATTTTGGTTCATTCTTTTCATTCTTTCATTACCTATCCTCTATTATTGAATACATATGAAGGAATTCCCATCATTGGGATGACAATGTACTCTAGTGTGGGGTAATGTTGAAAAACCAAAAATAATCCAAGTATTAGAGCGTGTTAATATAGGGCGCTAGAAGCACATGACATTATAATAGTATTGAAGTGCCCAAAATTAGGACTCAGCTGTTTTGTGGATAAGGGCTGTTTTTGGAGATAGTGTGTGGAGCACACATGGAGAGGAATACTTACGATCCATGCAATGTTATTTTGGGAACAAGCAGAAGATAAACGCCATCCTTAGTTTAAGCTAATAATAGGATTTATACTTGGAGTTATATAGGACATCTATTGTTAGAGAACTTGCATGTTGTGCATACTATTGTAAAGGCGCATGGCTATTATTAGCATGTGACCTATTTTGAGAAGTGCATGTGTGGTGAAGGGTAAGTCCCCACCCTTATAAATATGTATTTAAATTTGTAGTTTAGTAGGGTACTGAATTCTTATAGAGTTGTGCCGTGGGTTTTGATGTGCACATGACTCATGGAGATACTTTACAATGTATGAAGCTTCTGTGTTTTAAAATATTTATGAAATGGAGTATATTGGTTGGATAATGGTATAAGACATAACTAAATCTGGCTCTTGTATGGTTAATCTTATCATAGTTATTGTTTAGCTCATTTATCATAATTCTCTAAGATCTAGATCTGGTTTATACACTGTGTTAATTACTACTAATTATGAATATGAATATGCTTGAACATCATCACACTAACATCGTGTATAAAAAAATCTAAAGAGGGACCTGGTGCCTTTGCACTCTTCGGGTGAGTACTTAGCTTAGGCTGAGTGATGTGCCATCGCGCATGGGTTATTCATAGTAAATTATAGGCTGCATCAGGGTGCTTTGGGTGCCCAAGTCATGGCTAGGTTACTCAATTAGAAATAGGAAGAATGTAAAATGACAATATAGACTGGGAAAGTGCAGGTGGAAGACCAAAAGTACTGATAAAAAGCAAAGGAAAATGGCCAAAGACATGGGTTAATTATTACTCTTTTCACTCAAGAACCATATGAATAGTACTATGAGATTGAGACTAAATAATGACTCCAAGTGCGTAATTTTATGTCTACATAGACCTATAGTTAATAATTTTTTTGAAAATGATGGTGACTATAATAATGGGAAAATTAGATTTGAACAAGCTCCACAACCCACATCTCAACTTATGCCTTGAGATAGTGAGCAAATGTTATACAAAATGCCAAGCTAGATGGAGTCCTAGACACATTTACCACTAGAATGGCCACCCACTGGAGAAGCATGAAACTATGAGAGAACCTAATTGTTAAAGACATATTTATTACATAACTAATCCTTATACCCAAACATATCCCCCTTTCATACATTTTTTTAAATGATCGAATCTTGTTGGAGATTTGGAATGACGGTGTGATCCTCTATGTCATTTTGCCATTCCAAACTTGTATGATTGATCCAATCTACCTATAATATGGATATAACATATAACAATGCTTTTGTGGACTCATCTCTCCTAGATAGTGCATGAGCTGCTGCATTTTATTTTATTTTCTTGTAAATGATCTCAAAGTCATGTCCTAACATCTTAGTGACCCATTTTTATTGTTCTTTAGATGAAAGTCTTTTCTCTAATAAGTATTTCAAGCTTTCATGACCCATCTTTACCTTGGAGTGATGACCCATGAGATATAGTCTTCACTATTTGATTACATGAAAAATATCCAAAATTTACTTCTCATAAGATGGTTTTGATATATTCTTACCTTTGAGTTGATTATTGTCAAATGAAATGGGGCGACCCTCTTGCATAAGTACTGTACCTATGCCACACCATGAATAATCACATTCAACAGTGAAGGTTTTGTAGAAATATGGTTCCCAACACAAGGATGCCATTACCATCTTTTTTCCACTTGGCACTTGATGCATATCAAAAAATCCTCCATTTGGATGTTCTAGGTGATCGAATCATTCCCATTTAACTTACACATTTCCAATTTTAAAATAACATTATTTGATTTGCAAGAAGATCCACCATGTTGTACAGAGGATCCTCCTTGGTTAGTGTGGTTTGGAATTGGGTGCACATTTACTAAAGAATTTATGTAGACTTGAATGATAATTCATGCCAATATTCATGCTTGAAAAAGTGAACAACCCTAGTCACCATATTATTAACCTTTTCATAAAGTTGGTTGAATACCACTGCTACTCTCAATGATGAAGATTCAAAATCCATACCTTCCTTATTTGGAGTCATTCTTAGAGTGGATTTACCCTAGACTACACCTCTAGTTGAGATCCCTATCATGATGTAGGGTTTGGGGTTTCATATGGTGATTGGAAAAATATAAAGAAACAAAAAGAACACGCCCTAGCTATGTTTTAACAAGCTTTCTGGAAATATAAGAAACTTAGGAAAATCCCAGAAATAACATCCTATGAAGATAATTTATGAAATATCCTATAATGGCCATAACTTTTAACAATATGTCAAAATATATTGAAATTTAGAGAGAACCTTAATTGACTGATTTTCCCACTTCAGTTAAAAATTTGTAGAAAAAATTTCCATGTTTTTGGAGATATAGCTGAATATTTCTCAAAATAGACAAAAAAATCTAATTTTTGAGGGTATATTCCTTTAATGATTTCTCCACTTCACACAAAAATTTTCATAAAAAATTATAGTACATATCAAGATATTGGAAAACCACAAAAATTAGGGTTTCATCCCACAAATTACCTAGATTGATGCTCTTATACCATTTAATAAGATATTTGGATATAATACTTATTATGAAATATGAAACATATAATCAATATCAACACAATGCAATAGATATTGGTGGGCCAAGATACCCAAATATTCAATATATTTAGAATGAAACCCTTAAGGTAGGGCAACATCATACAATGCTCCTTAAGGAAGGAGTAACTCCACAATATCCTTATATGGGATTTCCACTTCGAGGGGGAAACCTCTAATATACTCTCCAAGTAGAAGACTCAAACCATACATGCCATCTCTCATAATGATACCTATATCCTTTATATAAATGTACATTACTCTTAATGGATCGGTAACACCTAATCCCAATGTAGCTCAACTTATTACCCAATATAACTAATTCCTATGTGACCCCATGCATTATAAACATATAACTAAGGGGGATGTGTGCCACTTGTTAAGATATCCATCAACCCATACATATTATAATATCATATCCCAAGTTACATAACACAACTCAAGAAGTTCAATATTTCCAATAACCCCCGACAACTTGTAGTGCATCTTCAGATTCCCATGCATGTTAGGATTTTCCAAAATGATAAAATTAATTATTTTAGCTCATCACTCTCTTTTTGAGGATGATGCATGTGAATCCACCTCTTAATGCGAAGCAGTGGTTATGTAGTTGTATCAAAAATTATGAAACCTCCCAACCAATTGTAAAACTAACAAATTTTCAGAATGTGGGTTTCAAATGGCCTCTTATTATTGCAAAGTCACTTTTGTGGCTTTTCCATATTGTAGATTTTTAAATTTTTTGAAAGGCCATAACATTTTCATGTGAACTTAAACTTCAGTATTTTTTTTATAATTTAAGTGCCTAAATTTTTGATGAAAAATATAAATATGTAATAAAATTATACTTTTGAAGTATTGCATGTGATATTTTTTAATTGCCCCAAAATCTAATACTTTTAGGTTATCAATGCCATAGTTGTAACTTACATACTATTAACATTCATATCATTGAACCATTTGAGTTGGGTATAATTTTATAACTAAAATTGGTCTTATATGATGCAATTAATACCTTTGAAGTGTTAGAGTGATGATGATTTCCATGCATTAACATATATCAGACTAAAAAGACAAACACATTGATTAACTTACTAAACAATATCTTTACAAGTTTCCAGATAATGCATAATAACTTATAAACCCAAATACCACTACATCATCTTTTATGATAACATACACAACTACAATCTACACAATCAAACCAAACATCCCTATGTATATTGATGGCATCATGCTATACATTAAATTATAATTGAATATAAAATCATGCAATCAACACAATCAATATAATTGTATTTATTTTACCTTTTATTATTTTTATAACTAATATTCCTCATATTAAAGGTCTTTCGACATGTAACATGCGTATATGTGGGATTTCTCCACTCTAAGTATTATTTCGTAGTATGTATGATGGCTTCATTTTATACATTAGTACATTCGAGTTTAAAATTTATACATACATTAAACACAACTATGTGTATTGCCATTTAATTTAAAGAAAATAAATACGTTAACATAATTTTAATAAATGTTTTGATTAAGGGAGAGGAGTCAATCGTGGAGCATGAACTGATAATGGTAAGAGTAGATGTAAATTTAAGAACTATACATGTCAATTTCTCACTTAAAATTTGAAAAAAAAAGCCAATAAAATGAGTCACATCAAATCACATCAAACAATCACCCAATCAAATGATGCCACATAAGTGGAAAAAAATGCATGACATAATGCCCTACAAATGGTCCACCCTAAATTTCTTTGTATAGAAAACTAGTTGATTTAAATACCTTAAAAAACTACTTTCCATATAATATATATGCTCAAAAGAAAATATTTAGATTAAAAATAACAAAATTTATTAATTTTTTTTTTTTTTTTTCAAATTTTATGGTATTTATATGATTGTTGTACACCCCTCAACTTAGAGTGCAAAATCAGTGGCTCCTCTCACTTATATAAATGTTATATAGAAGTGTACATATTAAACACAAACCTTAAGAATATTCTTATTATTGAAATTTGTATATGTGATTTTATGCTTTGACATGATTAAAAGAATTATAAAAACATGAAATTTTTGCATTACAAAGCACATATATATCACTTATGGTATAAAGAATTTGTATTAATATTTTTTATAATGTAGAATACTAAATAAAAAATAAATTTGAAAAAATATTATAATTTTTTTTATTGATTAATACTTTTGACGAGAGCTTTGAACTGGGGGGTGAATGGAGTCTTACCCTTATAGGAAAGAGAAAGAAAAAAATAGAAACATGAGAAAGTGACAAACTACATATCAATATCTGAAGGGGTATGCCATTCAAAGAGACCAATGATAAACATCCAAAAACAATGGCAAGATCTTCAATTCGCCACATTACAAACCAAAAATGGTAGCATGAAAAATAAGATAGAAAATTTAGTCATTGGGAACCTCCATGAAGTCCATAGAAGGAGCTCCCTGAGAAACCACTTCTTTTTCCCCCTAATTTTCCTGATGCAACAAGCTGAGAAATCCTAGAGAGGAAGGTGAAGGATGAACCCGCTTGTGCATGAAACACCAGGAACTGGTCTAGAGGAGGGCTGTCATCACACATCCGGCACTATGATAATTCTTCACTAGGAACTCCTCGTGCTATGATTATTTAATAATGAACAACTTTTAGTTTGGTGGATGTAATCTGGAAACACAACAACAAACATAAAACAAGAATACCATAGACTATGATAAGAAGGAATGATGATAAATCTGAAATATAAGTGTAAATTATAATATCAACATGAAATTGTTACAATCTCACCCATGAGGTACTTCAAGTGTTACTGACTTCACTTGCCTTCCAACCAAAACTATGGGAGAAACTTCACAATTACACCTCTTAATGGCTTCTTTAACACACCTTCAAAATGATGGCTTCCTTTACACACTTACTCATACAATATTTCTCACTACTTCCTTCTATGCTAAATGAGGGGGGTGGCCTCTCTATTTATAGACCTTCCAGGCTTATCCATCTTATCTCTAAGATAGGATAAGAAATCTACTTTGACGAATCATATTCCATACCTTAACTCTTATTTGTACATGTAAGCTTATCTTTTAAGATAAGATAAACCTTATCATTTCACATGGGTTCCACATTTTTAGCCTTTTTATAACTTTAAATACACAAAATATTTATGACCTCACTCCTTGTCCTTATTACCAATATAATATTTGTAATTCCTAATCATGTAGACCCTACTTCTCTACTTACCCTAACTTTGAAATTTTAACATTACCAAACCACTTACGAAAAATATTTGCTTTTTACCACAACTTTCCTATTGTAATTTTGACTATTACCATACTATACATTTTTGGTGGCATCGTACCGGTAGCGCTGTTATCTTCTATCAGACGCTACTACCAATTATACTTAACAACATCCTATTCCTAATACATACATTAATAAAATAGAAATTACGGAGGAAAATTTTAGTGTCTACAGGGCCAATTGCCTTCGCCAAAGCCATGAAATTGATGGAAGGCATGCGGGAAGGGCCAACACCTTTAGAACTAAAAATAGAATTCACAAATACCACAAAATGAAGAAGTTGGTTGTAGCACCGTTCCATTTAAAATAGATAATCACTTTTCACCCACTGAGAAGAGTCTGGGTGAGAGACCAAAGAGAAGAGTAAAGCAATGCAAACATTTCCAGAGCCTTCTCTTGGCCAATGCAATGGTGTAGGTGAATGAAATACTTGGAAATAAAGAGAAGGATGACCTTGATGGGTTTCAACAACAACAAGTGAGAAAAAATATGATAGCAATCTTTGAGTTAACCCTAGTTAAGCCCAAATTATGTAGATAAGTAGGGGTAATGATTTTTTCAATAGATTTTAGGACCACATGAGAACCCACCCTAAAATTTTTGTAAGAAGACATTGAGAGACATGACCAAAGAAATTGACTTCAAATTTATAACCACGAAGATGGAGGATGGGAAAGTTAGGGAGAGCCATGTAGAAATGAAATGCAGAAGGCGGGGGAGAAGGAATGCTAAACAATCCAAATTGATCGCAATAAATAGACACCCTCCATGCAAAGAGAGGATTACTACACATGCAAGGATCCACCGGTGTAATCATGGATTAAAATAACCTCAAAAAAATATCAGTTAGCACTAATAATAGAAAGAAAGGAGTAATTGATTTGAAATGTACCATGATTGGCTAGTGCATATGCCATAGTATTGATTTCTCAGAACACATGTTGGATGTGCTAGCTTTGAAATTTAGAAAATAAATGTATGATTTACATGATGAGGATATTGAGTTGCCAAGAATTAGCTTTACCTTTCTTTATGGAATGAAAAACAATTTGGGAGTCACCTTCCATATTAATTCTTGAACAACCCTGTTGAGACGCCATCTTGAGGCCAAAGAGAAGATCTTTAGCCTCAACAAGATTGCAAGTGCCTATACCGAGCTTTAAGGATCCAACACTTAACATAAGACCCTTAAAATCCCTTAAAGCACATCTTACCCCCAATATTATGGGATTTTTCTTAAAAGCCCCGTCAAAATTAAGTTTGTAAAATCCAGGGGGGGAGGGATCTATTTAGGTTTTTTCCTCGAAGACATTTTTTCAGCTTTATAGAGACCCCTTTTGATGATTTCACCTAGAGAAGGATTGCGAATAAAATGCCAAGCTTTCCGAATTACAAGATCTCTGCCAGTGAAATTTATGTGATTTATGCTCTTGGAGCTGACATTTTCAGATATGACCACTTCCAGTTTGTTAAGGAAGTTGTAAATATCTTGAGATTCATCCCTGAATATCCTTAAGTTTTGTTCCCACCATAAGTTCTTTAAAAGGAGAGTAGGCACACAATTCCATATCGAACTCAAGGCAAATTTAACACTTGGTTTGGGCCATGACAAGATGGTGGCAATGATAGATTCACCCAGAGCCTAGGTGAGATCAAGACAATTGCATAACCAATACCAGCAATGAGAGGATAAAGGACAATGTAGGAGAAGATGATTACTATCTTCTTTAGAATTGTTACAGAGTAAGCAACAGGTGGGCCCAACATAACCCTATATTTTCTGATGGTCTTGAGTGAGAATTATAACTTTGAAAATGAGCCAAAAAAGGCACTGAATTTAGTAAGGCACAGAAAGTCCCAACATCCCATCCAAAATGGAGTATCCATGAAACATGATTACAAAGCTCCATATAGCCTGATTTTACTAAAAAAATTCCTGACTTATCACCCATCCAAAGGATACTGTCCTCTTTTAGGAAGGAAGGCCGCTTCCCTGATCCTAATTTTTTTTTGAAATAAAGTTTAGAAGCTTCAGAAAGGTTCAAATTGGAAGGATATTTCAAGGACAAAGAGGGAGATCCACCAACAACTTGAAAAATATAGTCCTAAACTTTAGATCCCCAGGCTTCTTGGGTCACTACGTGGGGCTTGTCAAGTTCAGGAATGACAACAAGATGAGGGAGACCATTCCATGAATCCTCCCAAAATTTAGCCGTGGCAACATTGTTGATAAGCCAATAAACTTGATTGGAATTTTTTTTTATGCAAGAATAAAGAAAATTCCATATGTGAGAACCTTTGGGAAGCTCGTTCTCGGTGATAATCAGATGAAGAGGACTGTTGCCAAGATATTTTTTCCATAGGATGTGATTCAGAAAGCTGATTGATTTGGAAAGAAGATTCTAAACATGTTTTCCCCCCAAGGTAACATTTTGAATCCCAAGTCAATGATACCAACATAACCCAAAGATTTGGGAGTTTTGACAATGCTCCACTTTACTAGGTGGGATTTTTTTATCCTCAGAGTTACTGTACGTACCCAAAATTGTAAGGTACTGTACTGCCAGAACAGTGTAACAAGTGCCCCAATGATGATACAGGTCTCTTCGCAAGGTGTTCGGGATCCAGAAAAGCTCTCTGAATATGCGTTAACATCCCGCATATCCTGCTTAGCCCATGCATGCTTTGTTTTCCCCTTTTCCCTCTCTTTTCTTGCCCCTTTCTCTTTAGTAACGAAACCGCCGCCCTGACTGGGCGACGGTCCTATAACCGCCGCCCTGAACAGGGTGGCGGTCCTGTAACCGCCACCCTAAGTAGGGCGGCGGTCCTTTGTGCACGTTTTCCAGAATGTTCTTTTGACGTGACTCGCATGAAATATCATGTTTCACCAGCTTTCCTTGCCGAATTGAGCATGCATTTATGTTTTTGGTCCCCTGGAATAGTGTTTTTCCTTTGTTTATTGTTTAGGAGTTCAGTTTGGTTTTGATCTTTGGGTGATTGAATTCCTATAAATGCATGGCTTGTGCTCAAACAAAAAAGACTGATCTTTTGCTCTCATCTCCTCATTTTCAGTAGTCCAGCTTGTTATCTTGTTTAGAAGCCATAGTTTCAATTCACTTGCATGTTTAGTTAGTATTGTTCAGCTGTTGGTAAGCCACATACCCATCTTGTGCAGGTAGTGCTGTTATTTCACCCAATCCGGTCTGAAGTTTGTCTCTGAATTTCTCTTTGCATTAGATTTAAGCTATTATTTTGCTTAGAATACTTGTTTTAGTTCATTTGCATGCTCATTAGCATTGTCCAGCTGTTGGTAAGCCACATATCCAGCTTGTGCAAACAATGTTGTTGTTTTATCCAATCCATTGGAATAGAATAGCTTAGGAAGCCATTAAAGTTGCAGGTTTTGCTCTTCAAACAGGATAGTTTCAGGTTTTGGTCGCTTCATATTGCATGACTTGCAGTAAAATCCCGCTAGGAATCGCATAAGCCAAGCTCTATACTCTTGCACTGTCCCTCTCCTACTCGCATTTTTGGTCTGCATTCTGAGCTGTCCTTGTCCCAATATCTACTCCTGTCGATGCTAGTATTACACACTTTTCTGGATCCACGTGAACATGAAAGAACGAGGAGATCATACTGAGGGGACAAGATCACACATACCATTGGATTCGCCATTGTTCTACGGAATCCAGGTTCTAGCTTTCAAAGTTCTAGTTAGAATCATATCAAATAGAGTAGATAATTGCTTCATTTCAGTGAATTCTATTCTCGATATTGCCAGGGAAGCTGTGAGGATTGATAGTATCTGAGAAACTATGATTCACTCCTCACTTATGAGGTAGGATCGAGAATCTTGCAGATAGATTAGATGAGCTATTTTATTTAGAATAAATCTACAAATTGCACAGGTTGATAACTGCACTCAGTTATTTTGTCTGTTTTAAATTATTGATTTAGTTGTTATTCCTAGATACATTTAAATAGCTTGCTTTCATTATATTCTTGAAAGGTTTCTTAGAAGAATAGAACTTATTTATGTTTTAGGTTTATTCAACGTAGTTAGAGTTTACTTAGTTACAGTTAGATTTACATTTCATTTCGTATGACAATCACGGGACCTCAGGAGCCAAGGGAATATATATTTGAGCCAATCGTGCCTCAACCAAACCTCGTCACAGCAATAGTTGACATAGACCAAAATCTCAGAATACAAGTATTCCGAACAACAACAAATTTACAACTCATCATTTCTCAGTTGAGAGGGTTAAACATAGAAGACGACCAAACACACACATTTTGGTCAAACCAACCAAATTATAGATTTCCCTAGGTAAACACTCACATGACTGTAGAAGGGTTCGAAAGAGAACAAACCTTTGGTTGTGATCCTTTGGTCCCACAGCTAGGTGTAGGAGACACTCTCACAGATATAGATACCAGTCTAAGGATCCAGGTTACACGAGACGCCTATGAGATATTATGAGAAAATCACATAGTTGTTGGTCCTAAACATAGAAGCTGAGAAAGCATACGATTACTAGATACTAGGGATTAGAACTTGATTTCGCGTATGACCATAACAGGACCGCAACATCTAAGAGTCCGTGGTTGTGACCCACAGATCTCACAACCCAACGAATCCATAAGTCAATCAGATATAGACGTTGGCTTACGCACACTAGTATTCCAATCCACTCCAATTCCACCCATCATCATTGAACAATTGTCCTTACTGGATATAGCGGCTAACGAAGCTAGAGAATTCTGGACTAGGCCAGAAAATCATCCGTAAAGTCAATTGTTTTCACCATCCACCCTATGACCTTATCTGGAGACATACACGAAACTATCCCAGGTCATTTTCCACGTATTCCACAACCCATAGATCGAATCACGCTAGAGCTCGATATTGATTGGAGCCTTCGAGCAGTCATCCTTGCCGATCGATCTATCACACCAGTCCAAGTTAGAAGGGCCTTCTTTGCCTTAGATTCACAAATTCCACTAGTGCGTGTCGAAGACATTAGATTGCCTAACTAGTTTGTCTGAATCCAATGCATGTTCTACCCCCACCGGCTGTCTCGGCACGACCTCGAGAGGTCGGGTACGCGGAAGAGTCACTTGTAGATTATCACTCTCGCCTGTCGCTTTTCCGATGTACAAAACTGGTGAACCTGACGTGAAACAAACGAAATTAGTGAAGCTGACGTAAAACTTCCTACTTTCTCACCTGGAGTCATAGTATCACGTATCCTTTCACAAATCACCTTCGTTCCTTCCCATTATTTCGCGGGTATCCATATACCCCCCGAATATGTCAGGATTCGATGAATATGGTAGACCCCTCTTGGGTCTCGAGGCATACTACGCCCAACAGAATAAGCAATCATCACCCTCGCTCTCAGTATGGGGCGAAAACTATTCAACTAATCAGTTGTCAACACAAACCCCAAGAATCATATATAATTCGTCTTTTCAAACTGAGGAGTTAGATCAACCCCCTCGAACACAACAAACAGAGCCTTCAGGCTCGAACAATATCATGTTTACCAGAGAATCTGGTTCGTCTCCTCAAATGCTACTTAGACCACAAATCAGTAGACACTCAGACCCATACCTGGTCTTAGATGATGAACGGTCAATACGTTATCCTAGGAGTGAACAACATTCTCGGGGTATGTACCCACCTATAGGAGGTTTACAAATACAACCCGAGATCTCTTTTCAAGAAAATACCTCTATGCCACTGCATATAGGAAATACTCTCAGAGAAACTTGGCAAGATAACAATCAGTTCATGACAGGCTATCACATGCCTATACAACACCAGGGTATACAACAAACGCCGCTCAGGCAAAGCACCATGACTTCACCAAATGAAGTCATTTCAACGTTAGTAGAAAAAGTGAGAGGGTTAGAACTTGCTCAAGCAAGTCAAAATTCTCCGTTCATACAAGTAGGAAATTCCAATCCTCCATACCACTTGGCCAAGTAGATCTCCTCACAGGCGTAGGCATGTTAGGTATGCCTCCTCACTATCCACAACAAATGCCAACAAGGCCCATCATCTCTAACACCGTTCCTCCCAGTCTAGTACAAAACAATCCATTCCCGGACAATACCCCGTCATACTTAAACATGTACTCCAAGTCACCACAAGGGGATATGTTCTCCTCTCCCGAAATTTTTGCTCAAACACAGGGACTTCCTTATGCCCCTGCCAACGCATACGTTGCACCATATCAAATAGCACATCCCACCACCACTCCCTCAGCAACCACCATCAATGGTCGAAAACTATGTGATAGGGACTTATTCATAATATCTGAAGGAGCCCTTAGACTTCACCATACGAAGCGTCATGCTCCCAAGACCCCTTCCCAATTTACCCAAGTACAAAGGTGAGGGAGATCCAAACGCACATATCAAGGCTTACGCTACAGCCATACGAGAATTACTCCCTTGGGATGGGGTTGTTGCTAAAATATTCCCCAAAACCTTGGAAGGCATTGCTCTCGACTGGTATTATAGAATACCTGAAGCCTCCATCCATTCATTTAAATAGCTCGTATCAGAATTCATTAAGGCATTCGACATGAACAAATTGTTGAGAACAGGAATCAGGGAATTCTTACACATCAAACAAGAACACAACGAATCTGTCGCCCATTTCATCCAAAGGTGGCGTACAGTCCTTTATTCCTCGGCAAGTGCTCCAAACATGGATCAGATGGAACTATGTGATTTATTCCTTCATTCTCTCAGCAAAGAGGTGAAGGAAGAAGTCCAGAAGTTCCCACTAAGAACTTACGATGAAGTACTTGAGAGCGCTCTTCGAATAGACCAAGCAGCGATAGATAGTGGTTGTAAGACATATGGAACAAACAGGAGGTTAATCACCTCCACTCAGAACACTACAACTATCACAAATGTCAATCAAGGACCCAAAATCCTTAACAAAAATCGTGGGGTAACAACGGATGGAGTAACCAACCAGCCCAAGAAGGTAAACATGGTCAATACTCCGTCACAAACAAACAACCAACGAAACAACAACTTTACCCCGACGATCAATACAGTGGATTTTAATCATCCATAACAACAACAACAATGGTAAAATCCCATACAAGGGCCAAGCCAAAACTCATTTGGTTATCAAAACCAAAGTCAAAACCAGAAACAACAAATGTAAAATTTTAATCCTAATAGGCAACAGTTTGATCAGAATTTTAGGCCACAATACACACCAAACCAACAAAATAGGAATTACAACCCCAATTCTTATTGTGGTTTCCACAAAATTCAGGGTCACGATACTAGAAGGTGTCGTGACTACAATAAATTTATGCAACGTTTGCCATAAGAACAAAGGCAGTTCTTCATAGATTTTTTTTTTTGGCAGATCCCGTCTCATCATCACCAAATACGCTCGCAGGGGAAATTTCCCCTCAGAATGCTCCCCTCAAGATCTTTAACGATCCGTTCCCAAATCATGATAGCAATAGGCTGAATCCAACTGGAACAAACAAAAGTGCAATGACAGGAAACAATGATCACGAAGCCTCGACTTCATTAAATCCATTAGTTGCACCACAGTTAGGAAGTCAACCGAGACCCAAGATAGTCAGTTTGGTAGAATTAGACGCTGAACTACCTATCGAAGCTATAACAAGAACGCGAGAATATTTCTCTCAACTGAGCTCAAGTCATCTGCCAGAAACAGATAAGAGTCAGCAAATAGTAGAAAAACCCGTAGGTGCCTATGATTTAATTAATGACCTAACAAAGACCTTCTCACACATCTCATTTTTAGATTTACTAAAGAACTCTCCTCCTCACAGAGCTACTCTTTTAGAAGCATTAGGTCTAGGTCATCTAATTAACATCACTCCACCTCCTGAAACACAAGTAAATCACATAGATTTTGATATCCACCCTCCGGGGCAGCTGGACAAGGATGTCGAATTCATATTCGAAATAAGTAAAATGCCCACAGATGCTGAGATCACACGCCGAGGTGATCCAGCCTTACACTTACAAGTATGGGTTTATAATAACTATGTAAAATGAGCAATGGTTGACGATGGGGCCGCAGTTAACATAGTCCCTTTCTCTTTCCTCCAAAAACTTGGATATGGGGAAACAAACTGTTCCACTACTCGAAATACATTAAGAGGCTATGATAGCCTTAAAGCTACTTTGATAGGAACTATAATACTACCGGTCACCTTAGGGCCCAAAACAATCCTGACTGAGTTTTATATTATAGATCGGGAAACTAATTATAATATGATACTCGGCCGACCATGGATACACTGAATGAAGGCAATCCCTTCTACTTTATTTCAAGAAGTAAGATTCTTGCATCTAGGAAAGGTATTTGTAGCCAAAGGTGATCCAAAACCTTTCGATTTACACCTAGCTGATTTAAAGAAAAGACCAGGGGTGCACTCATAATTTGAACTTCCAACAAACCAACTTAATAAACCCACTGACCCAAAACCAGAGAAGAAGTTGGTACCTACGACGGATCTTGAAACTATCAGCATAGCCAAAACAATTCCAACCCCCAAAGATAAAACTAAAGAAACATTATCATTAGGGACTACTGCGAAAATCGTTGAGTTGATAGAACAAGATTCACCAATGTTCTTACCATTTGATTCAGTAGGCATAGGATATTCCCTAGGTGTTGGTTCCCTTCCAGCAGAGGACCTCTGTATGGTAGAAGTAGAATGCGCAAACGCAACAAATGCCCCAACATCTATACTCCCGACTAAGTATTGGACTCTCCATTTCGATGGAGCTAAATGCCGTTATGGAGCGGGGGCAGGTATAATTCTTACTTCACCCGAGGAGAAAGTCCTCCCATTCGCTTTTAAGTTAAACTTTGAATGCACAAACAATGGCGCTGAGTATGAAGCCCTCCTCCTTGGCCTCACTTTAGCCAAGAGAATTGGTGTTGATAACATCAGAGTCTTAGGAGACTCGTAATTAGTGGCAAATCAAGTTTCTGAAGTATATGAAACCAAAGCCGAACATTTACAACTTTACAAAGAAGCCGTATTAAATTTAAGCAAGGCATTTAACTTCATATCCATTGAAGCAATCCCGCGAGAGAAAAATCTTCTCGCCGATTCAATAGCAACTTCAACATCACGTTTTACTCCAAGTAATGAGTTAGAAGATACCCAGTTCACGGTGTCCATTCATGATGAGCCATTGATAAAAATAATGACAAATCCCCTTTCAAGCGGAAGTGAATCTACCACCCCAGACCACATCGATAATAATATGGCCACTTTGGAATACTTAAACGCCTATGCGGCATTACATCTCTCCTATCATATGCTAGATTTATCTTTAATTCCACATTCTTCTTCCTATTTCGGGAATCCCATGATGGATTTCCCCTCACAAATGGAACCTAGCATATACGCAGTAGACAACGGGGAGGGTTTGGATTTACCTCCAGCACCACCGGAGTTCGAAGAGGGTAACGCCTCTTTGATAGAAGAAACAATCGATGTCAACATCAGGACAGAAGATGAACCGAGAATATTGAAATTAGGATCATCCTTAACCCCAGAAGAGGTGGAAATACATACTCAGATTCTCAAAGAACATCAGAAGGCATTTGTATTTAATTATAAGGAGATGACAGGAGTCGCACCCCACATTGCGTTGCACAACCTCATCACTAAATCAGATGCAAAGCCAATTAAACAAAAATCAAGAGCCATGAAGCCCAAAGTAGCTCTCATGGTAAAAGAGGAGGTAATAAAACTCCTCCAGGTAGGGTTCATCAAACCAGTCGACTACTCCCAATGGGTATCTAATATCATCCATGTTCTCAAGAAGAATGGAAAGATACGCATCTGCATAGATTTCTGAGATATCAACAAAGCATGTCCTAAGGATGACTTCCCATTACCATCCATAGATGTTATTGTTGATGTAACGGCTGGTTTTGAACTCTTGTCTCTCATGGATGGATTCTCGGGATACAATCAAATCAGAATATCTGAGCAAGATCAAGCTAAAACCACGTTTATAACTCCTTGGGGAACCTATTGCTACGCTATTATGCCATTCGGTCTCAAAAATGCCTGTGCTACGTACCAGCAGGCCATGACATACATATTTCACGATCTAATTCATAAAATCATGGAATCTTACGTAGATGACTTATTGGCTAAAGCCAAGAAGTGTTGTGACCATCCCAAAGTACTCCGCGTCATTCTTTCACGTCTAATAGAATACGGAGTCACATTAAACCCAGAGAAATGTGTCTTTGGTGTAACGGGAGGGAAGCTCCTAGGCTATATCATATCGTCACGAGGGATAGATGTTGACCCAACCAAAATTTAGGCTGTCCTCGAAATGGTTCCACCTTCAGATGAATCTAGAATCAGATCATTTCTCGGAAAGCTGGGTGCAATCCGGAGATTTATCCCGGACTTAAGCTTCTCCATTCATCCAATCAACAATTTACTCAAGAAGGACTATAGCATTGATTGGACCGAAGACTGTAATGAAGCCTTTGAAGCAGTTAAGTATTTTCTATTATCACCACCTACGCTAATGCCACCAAAGCTAGATCACCCGTTAATTCTATATTCACGAGCTACCAATGTCTCGCTGGCCTGTATGTTGGCCCAAGAAGACGATAATAAGAGAGAACGTGTAATTTACTTCATCATCCGAACGCTGCTCGACTATGAAACACGCTATACATAGGCAGAACGAGAATGTCTCACCATAGTCTTTGCTACTAAACGCCTAAGACATTATATGCTAAATCAAGAAACGAAAGGTCATGGTAAAAACGGACCATCTACGGACTTTCCTCACACAAGGGTCATTGTCTAAAAAGGCTGGACGTTTTATAACCTTAATGGGAGAATTCGAATTAACATTTGTAAATCAGAAGTCAGTTAAAGGGAAAATCATTGCGGATTGGTTAGCTGACAACCCATTAGATGGAGGCGATCTAGTAGATTTAGACTTTCCAGATGAGTGCGTATACTACATCGAAACCCGACCCTCTATCTCTGAGTGTCCCTGGTACGCTAACATCATTAACTATATCATGGACCATACATATCCAGAAGGAGCTACACCACAACAAAGAAGATGGTTATGCATAATCGTAGCTAAATACGTCATTATAGAGCAGGTTCTCTATCGAAAGGCATTCGATGGAATGCTCCTAAGGTGTGTCGACACAGAGGAATCCAAGAAGATTCTCCATGAATCTCATAGCGGTATATGTGGAGGCCACTTCGGTGGCCATGCCACCGCTCGAAAAATACATCAAATGGGCTATTTCTAGCCCACTCTAGAACATGACGCGATAGAGTTTACACGCAGGTGTCATAAGTGCCAAGAATTCTCCCACGAGATCCACATGCCAGCACAAGCTCTACAACTAATCGCAACTCCATGGCCCTTTTCTACATGGGGTCTAGACTTAATAGGGAAATTCTCTCCCTCATCCACAGACGGCCATAATTTTATAATCACGGCCACTGAATATTTTACCAAATGGGTGGAGGCCATGCCTCTTACTACTATACTTGATTCTGTGATCGCCAAGTTCATTTTGAACCAAATCATTTGCAGGTATGGTATCCCACAAATCATTATCTCCGATAATGGAAATTCTTTTAAAAATGAAGAGGTTCGTGAACTATGCAATAAATTTAAGATAAGCCATCATACGGCTTCCTTGTATTACCCTCAAGCCAACGGACAGGCTGAAGCGACAAACAAGACACTGAAAGCCATTCTCCTTAAAACGGTGAAAGAAAACAAATGAGATTGGCATATGAAGTTATATCCGGCCTTGTGGGCCCACCGAACCTCAATAAGAACACCAACGGGAGCAACTCCTTTCTCGCTAGTATTTGGGGCAGAAGCAGTTCTCCCACTTGAGGTCGAAATACCCAGTCTCTGCATTTCATTACAAGGGATTCTGGATGAAGACGCTTACAGAGAAGCACGTCTTTCACAACTAGAAAGCCTAGATGAAACTAGGTTAAATGTTGAGGAGTGGCATAGAGCTTATGTTGATGGAATGTGCCGGCAGTATAACAAGAAGGTCTATGAACGTGATATATACGAAGGTGATCTAGTTCTAAGACTAGACAGCCGGATCGACAAGAAGACCAGCAAAGGAAGGAAATTCCGGCCCAAATGGTTGGCCCCATACCAAGTCATGAAGGACTACAGAAATGGTGCTTACCTCTTATGTACGCTAGAAGGTGAGAAATTTAGTGAAACGGTGAATTCCCTGCACCTCAAGCGATTCTATGCATAAGCAACTAGCACTACTTGTATAATTATCTACATTGCATCTTCATATAGATTTAGATCATTTTGTCCACTTGTTTCTTACATAAATTATGATCAAGGAATCTATTCTCAAAGCAATTCATTACAAACTCATGATGTTGTTGGCATTAAGCTCTTTAATCATACCTCTCCATCTTCATATATCATTGAATCATCTCGGAATCTTTTATCAAATAAATCAAACATGAAAAAGTCTTAACGGTAACCATACCAAGATCTGTAAGTTTGTTCTCACTTTGATTTCTTCTTAGGATAGGTGTCTTTCCTATGGTCTGTTCTAGAAGCTTCATGGTGTCACATCTATCCCATATATACATCTCTTTGGAAATAAGCATATACTGACATTTTACTCAAATAAGCAAGTCAAAAAGTTATTAAACAGAAAATTTTATTTTTACACATTTCCTTGCCCCACCAACCTTCGGTGATGAGCTTGTGTCTCTTACTAGTGAGGTAGGGTTGGGAAAGGATGGAAATGCCCTTACTCGCTTATGCCTTGCCCACGGTGATAAACCCACACTTCTTACTAGTAGCATGGGGCAAAGTATAGGGGGTCCTCTTAACACAGCAAACGTTAAAAGGTCATAAACAAAAAATTCAAACTTTGAGTCAAAAACGAATGAATCAGATGTTCAAAATTCCAAGAGAGTTAAAATCCTAAAAACATAGATCTTGTCTACTATGTGGCCATCTACGGGTCTAAGTCTAGATAAACCGCAAAGCAAGTGCATTCTAAACTATGAAGTCATTCGGGTAGAGTAAGCTTGTAGCTTCCAATTTGGTTCCGCCAAAGCTTTGTCTGTCTTTCATCACTATCATTTCACCACATTTCATAACTTGTGCCCTTCTTGGCTCTTGGTGATGAGCCCTCGCATCTTACTGGTTGCGTGGAGTTGGGAGTGGGGTAAGTTAATCTGTTCATCATACTGGTTATATTCATCACTTTGCAAAACAAACATGAGGTATCCAAATTGCTCACAGAAGCTAGGATTCGAAATCACAATATATCTGCAATATCATGTATCAGCATCATGAAACACAAAAAGAAAGTAAACTTTTACATCATTTGTTCTCCATTGCATACATTCGAAAAAGCATACAAACATACATCATAGTATACACAAAGAAACTAGAAATAGAAAAGAAGCCATGAGTGCCAAGATTTTGATCCAAAATGAATGCGTATATATAAATAATCAATGTTTATATACAATGCCATCATGCACTAGGCATGATCAAAATGCTCAAAGAGCCCATGATACACAATAGTACAAAATACACAAGGGCCAAATGGCCTCTCAACCCCTACACCACTCCAAAGGTGCACGCCCTCGCCTAGGACTCCGGCTATGCCTGCGCTCTGAATGTACGGAGGGCTCAGGGTCCCGAGGGGCAGCCACGGTCTCACCACGAGAATGGCTCCTCATAAGGTGCTCAGCCATCCTGTAGCCCACTAACTCTGTGCAGAGGGTCGACACCATCTTGGCCACGTGCCAAATGGAAGTGAAGACATCAATATGTCTACGAGCTGTTGAGGGCTCCCCGGCATCTACGGATAACTCCGTGCGGGTCCTATCTATGGGGATCATCAGGGAATCGGTACATACCCTGCGGATCAGATCCCGCCACTCATCAACAGTCTCTGCAAACAAAGAAGAAAAACGAATCAGAAACCAAGCAAGAGGCTAAAAGATACAAGATAAAAACACAAGGAGAGATAGCAATTAAAACAAATCCTAAATTAAACAAACGTTAAAGAAGGAAGAAAGGATAACTTACTCAGATCGCCGGGCCTCCAAGATGGATCGCTGGGGCCAGCACCCGCCACAGATGCCGCTACCAACTGAGGGGCTGCTCCTGTGGCAGGGGCAACATGCCGCCCTGCAACTGAATCGTCCTCTCCACCATGGCCCTGAGAGAGTGGCTCCTCTGAAACTAGAGTGTCCTTCTTTGTGCTTTGCTCAGCCCTCTCTTCCTGCATAATGTCCTGAGTGTCATGCCACTCAGGATCACTATCATTAATCTGCTCCTCTGACCCTCCCTCTGTAAGCTCCTCAGAGTTGGAGTCAATATCTATGGGGTCATCGCTACTATGAGCAGGACCCGCAACAATCTAAAGTAAAGGTGCCCAAGGCACACCAACTCTCCCTCTAGCATGAACTATCCTCCTGGCTGCAATGGGAATGCCAGGAGTGATCACTGTCCAACCATGACCTCTAGGCCCCCCTCTAGCCTCGCGAACTGATCTGTAAACTGGCGCCACTGGGGGAAGCATGCCCATATATGGTAGGCCAAACTGCTAAGGAACTCTGCCAAAAGGATGCACCTCCACTCGTCCCACTCGATCAATGAGTTGCCCTGTGGTGGAGCAAGAGATCAAGGTAAGAGTCTCCTCTCCCCATATGCCGGCCATAAGCCGGTACGGTGTCGCCTCCATGTCTGCAGTAGTAAGGGAGGCAACTGGCTGGTGAGGTGCTCTAAGCACCGACATATCTGTCCATCTAGCTACCCTCACAGCCCCAGGATCTGCCACCTCCACGCCTCTACCATAAGGATAAAACGCTCATACACCCAACTCATGACTAAAGTCGGGTGGCTCAATGATTGTCCCTGTAAATGGACCACCCTATATAAATCATGGTAGGTGGTCCCCAGAATATCTGCACCCCAGGCGTATATCCGTCCATGCCCCTCTATCTGCGTAATGATGGGGGCCCAACAGTATAACAATGTATCCCCTCCCTTGTCCTCAATCAGTCTCGAGGCAAGGATCCCCATGACGGTCTGTCGAAGTACGGGGATAGGCAAAGAAGGAATGGATCAAACTCTCACTCCCTTCTTCGACCCCGTGGAGATAACTGCATCTCCCATATATGCTGCCCACTGTGCAATCTGTGCCTGTGAGCCTGCTGTCTCCAATGTAAGTCTCCTCCCGATGATTGGGACCCCCAAAATATGGTAGACATCCTCGAGTGTGATGGTCCACTCACCACGGACCCTTGGCAGTCAGAAGGTGTTCCTATCTACATCCCAATAAGAGAATAAGTCACAAAGGATGTGACTAGATGGTGCAACATGAGGCAGACGCGATATACGCAGTATACCAGCCCTCTGAAGTGTGTCCTCCTCGTCCTGCGAGAGAGCATCTAGTAATCCTGAGAGCCAATCACACTCTCTCTCTCTCTGCTCCATCTAATATACTCCTCTCTCGCCTGCATACACCCAAAAACACACAAAACAGAGCAAGTTAATATCTGAACAATACCAAGAAGGTCATAAAAACATGTAGAAGTGTAAAAAAATACAAACACAATCTCAAATATAAGTTCTTTTGAATTCTGTGCAGAACCGCCACCCTGAGTAGGGAGGTGGTTTTGTAACCGTCGCCTTAAGGGCGATGGTCGTGTAACCGCCGCCCTGAACAGGGCGGCGGTCGTGTAACTGCCACCCTGGCCAGGGTGGCGGTCGTGGTCCGAAAACCCACGTGGGTTTTTAATCTTAAAAAGCCTAAAACTAGCAAAAAAATGACCATTTGACCTAAAAATGGAGCCTACCCAGTAGGCGCCCCCCCTAGGTGGACCTTTTGAACCTAATATTTTCAAAAATAACCCCCCCATTACGAAAAATTTAGCATTTCAAATTTAAAGGGAGAAAAACACAAAAATCAAGAAAACCAACCTGTGATCTAGCAGGACGGTGTTCTGCACGTGGAGGCATGATCATGATCTCGCTGCGGACGTTTTGACTCTACTCACGCAAGAAACCGTCACCGTGGGTCCCAGAGCTCAAAATCAATCAAATCAACTCGCGCAAATGAATAGGAAAATGGGCCCACTTTCATATATATAGCACCCTGATTCGTTTTAAAAGACTTTTTCACAGGTTTGGAGCACTGATGGAGGTACGTCCCTATCCCTGCGCAAATGGTACATTCTCATTCCCTATTATTTTAGCGTTTATTTTCCAAGTTATTGTATCTATCTGCACTTGAATCCTCTTTTCATTTTGCAGATAGCGGGAATTTTGGATGGCATGATTTCAACACACGGACGTGTAAGGTATAACTTCTTACTTCCCATTTCGGGACTGCCATACTCGGACCCACCGTTTTATGCCTCTTCATGGCTAAAACGCTTCTCCGAGGGGGCAATATGTACGTACATAAAATTGTAAGGTACTGTACTGCAGAACAACGTAATAAGTGCCCTAATGATGATACAGGTCTCTTCGCAAGGTGTTCGGGATCCAGAAAAGCTCTCCGAATACGCGTTAACATCCCGTTAGCCCCTGCGTGGTTTGTTTTCCCTTTTTCCCCTCTTTTATTCCCCCTTTTCTCTTTAGTAACGAAACCACTGCCTTGACTGGGTGGCAGTCCTGTAACCGCCACCCTGAACAGGGTGGCAGTCCTGTAACCACCGCCTTGAGCAGGGTGGCGGTCCTTTACACGTTTTCCAGAATGTTCTTTTGACGTGACTCGTGTGAAATATCACGTTTCACCAGCTTTCCTTTCCGACTTGAGCATGCATTTATGTTTTTGGTCCCCTGGAATAGTGTTTTTCCTTTGTTTATTGTTTAGGATTTCAGTTTGGTTTTGATCTTTGGGGTATTGAATTCCTATAAATGCATGGCTTGTGCTCAAACAAAAGAGACTGATCTTTTTCTCTCATCTCCTCATTTTCAGTTGTCCAGCTTGTTATCTTGTTTAGAAGCCATAGTTTCAATTCACTTGCATGTTTAGTTAGTATTGTTCAGCTGTTGGTAAGCCACATACCCATCTTGTGCAGGCAGTGCTGTTATTTCACCCAATCTGGTCTGAAGTTTGTCTCTGAATTTCTCTTTGCATTAGATTTAAGCTATTATTTTTCTTAGAATACTTGTTTTAGTTCATTTGCATGCTCATTAGCATTGTCCAGCTGTTGGTAAGCCACATATCCAGCTTGTGCAAACAGTGTTGTTGTTTTATCCAATCCATTGGAATAGAATAGCTTAGGAAGCCATTAAAGTTGCAGGTTTTTCTCTTCAAATAGGATAGTTTCAGGTTCTGGTCGCTTCATATTGCATGACTTGCAGTAAAATCCCGCTAGGAATCACATAAGCCAAGCTCTGTACTCTTGCGCTATCCCTCTCCTACTCGCATTTTCGGTCTGCATTCTGAGTTGTCCTTGTCCCAATATCTACTCTTGTCGATGCTAGTATCACACGCTTTTTTAGATCCACGTGAACACGAAAGAACGAGGAGATCATACTGAGGGGACAAGATCACACACACCATCGGATTCGCCACTGTTCTGTGGAATCCAGGTTCTAGCTTTCAAAGTTCTAGTTAGAATCATATCAAATAGAGTAGATAATTGCTTTATTTCAGTGAATTCTATTCTCGATATTACCAGGGAAGCTGTGAGGATTGATATTTTTTGAGAAACTATGATTCACTCCTCACTTCTGAGGTAGGATCGAGAATCTTGCAGATAGATTAGATGAGCTATTTTATTTAGAATAAATCTACAAATTGCACAGGCTGATAACTACACTCAGTTATTTTGTCTGTTTTAAATTATTGTTTAGTTGTTATTCCTAGATACATTTAAATAGCTTGCTTTCATTATATTCTCGAAAGGTTTCTTAGAAGAATAGAATTTATTTATGTTTTAGGTTTATTCCACGTAGTTAGAGTTTTCTTAGTTACAATTAGATTTACATTTCATTTCGTATGACAATCACGGGACCTCAGGAGCCCAGGGAATATATATTTGAGCCAATCGTGCCTCAACCAAACCTCGTCACAGCAATAGTTGACATAGACCAAAATCTCAGAATACAAGTACTTCCGAACAACAATAGATTTACAACTGATCAGTTCTCAGTTGAGAGGGTTAAACATAGAAGATGACCAAGCATACACGTTTTGGTCAAACCAACCAAATTACAGATTGCCCTAGGTAAACACTCACATGACTGTAGAAGGGTTCGAAAGACAACAAACCTTTGGTTGTGATCCTTTGGTCCCACAGCCAGGTGCAGGAGACACTCTCACAGATATAGATACCACTCTAAGGATCCAGGTTACACGAACACCTGTGAGATATTCTAAGAAAATCACACAGTTGTTGGTCCTAAACATAGAAGCTGAGAAAGCATATGATTACTGGATACTAGGGATTAGAACTTGATTTCGCGCATGACCATAACAAGACCGCAACATCCAAGAGTCCATGGTTGTGACCCACAGATCTCACAGCCCAACGAATCCATAAGTCAATCAGATATAGACACTAGCTTATGCACACTAGTATTCCAATCCACTCCAATTCCACCCATCATCATCGAACAATTTTCCTTACTGGATATAGTGGCTAACGAAGCTAGAGAATTCTGGACTAGGCCAGAGAATCGTCCATAGAGTCAATTGTTTTCACCATCCAACCTATGACCTTATTTGGAGACATACACGAAACTATCCCAGGTCATTTTCCACGTATTCCACAACCCATAGATTGAATCACGCCAGAGCTCGATATTGATTGGAGCCTTCGAGCAGTCATCCTTGCCGATCGATCTATCACACCAGGCCAAGTTAGAAGGGCCTTCTTTACCTTAGATTCACAAATTCCACTAGTGCGTGTCAAAGACATTAGACTGCCTAACTAGTTTGTCTAAATCCAATGCATATTCTACCCCCACCGGCTGTCTCGGCACGACCTCCAGAGGTCGGGTACGCGGAAGAGTCACTTGTAGATTCTCACGCTCGCCTGTCACTTTTCTGGCGTACAGAACTGTAGATACACCAAAGAGAAAGGTATAATCCACAAATCGATGGTGTGATATGGAGGGAGAGGCTTTGGGAATGTGTAATCCCTAGATGCTACCAATATTTTTATCATGTTTGTTGGAAATACTCAGGCTTCAACAACCAAAAGAAAAAGGAAAGAAGATAGAGGGCCCCCTTGATGAATCCCTCGATTAATTTCAAGAAAAATATTTTACAGAACCATTAACCAAGATAGAGAAGTAAGGAGAGGAGATGCAACTATAAATCCAGCTACAAAACTCTTTGCAAAATCCCATCTTGAGAAGGGAAAGCATAAGAAATCTCCAATTGATTCTATCATAATCCTTGCTATAATAAAGTTTGATGAGCATACTAGGTTTTTAATTATAAGTTAGAAAGTGCATAAGCTCATGAGCAAGGATAATACCGTCGGAAATATTGCACCAAGGAATGAAGCCACATTGTTCTTTGGAGGTGAACCTATCCATAAAAGGTTTAATCTTTCCCTAGCTATAACTTTGGAGATAATCTTGTAAGAAGTATTACATAAAGAGATGGTTCTGTAATCATCCAGAGATGAAGAGTTATATTTTTTTGGGAACATGCAGATAAAGGTGTGATTCATACCCCTAAGGATTTTCCTGGAAGTCCTAGACTCTTCAACCACTACCCAAACATCATGCCCACTATATCCCAAAAATCTTGAAAGAAGTTAGCTAGAAAACCATCAAGACTGGGGGCTTTGTCACGTTCCATAGAGAAAACCATCGAGAAAATATCTTCCTCAGATAAGGGGGCCAAAAGAGTAGCATTTTCAGAGGCATTGAGAAGATGATTACAATATTGAAACAGAGAGTTTTAAAAATCATGATTAGAATGAGACTCTCCACTGAGGAGTTGAGATAAATACAAGATAACTTCATTGCAGATCGAAGCTTGGTTGGAGAATTCAATCCATCCAATGACAAAATTTTGGAAATGTAGTTAGAATTTCTCTCGGATTTGACCGAGGCGTGAAATAAATTGTTGTTTTTATCCCCATATTTGATCCAAACTTCTTGTGATTTTTGTTTCCAGTATATCTCTTCACAAAGAATAATTTCTCCTAATTTAGTAAGAAGATGTTTTTCTTGGAGATATTAATCCTATCTGATACCATGGGAGAAAATGTGTAAATTGAGAGAACTTAATTTAGTTTCCACCTAAGCCTTCACAAAAAAAATGTTTTTGAAATGGGATATATTCTAGGCCTTGGGTTCCCCTTTAAGCAGTGAAAGCTTCTGAGAGAGAACAAACATCTTTGTTCCTTACACCACGAAGGAGGAACACCAGTTGAAAATAAGATTGCTAAGAGAAGGATCTCATAGCCACATGAGTTCAAAATTAAAGGACGAGTTCTTTGGATCCATATCCATAGAAAAATCCAAGATGATGGGGAAGCTATCTGAACTTGAAATGGGAAGAACGAAGATTTTTAGAATGATGTTTTTCTGGATCCATTCTTCATTGCAAAGGAACCTATCAAGGCGTTCAGTAATGTTGCTGAATCCAAAATGCATATTGGTCCATGTGAACCAACCAACTTTAGGTTTAATATTGAACAAAATGGCCCTGTTAACAAAGTGAAGAAAGTATCTCTTAGATTGGGGGTTTCTGACCGTTCTACCTATCCCTCACACACATTCACAGGGGGGATATTTATTCAAAAATAGTCAAAATTAAAATAGATAAATGTTGTGGCATGGTGGTGGGCTTCATGCCTATTATTTTGGAGGTCATTGGTTGAAATTTGCCTATCTCCCTGCAAACCTGTGTGAGAGATAGGATTTTCCATTTCTGACAATGCCACCGAATTTGTCTTTTTCAGATAGGATAGCATTAAAATCACCAGAAATAAAAAAGAGAGAATCAGGAACATCCGACATCTCTTTCTCAATGTTATCCCATATTTTTTCTTATCAAGGATGGAATGAGGGCCGTATACATTATCAGATAGAATAGCGTTAAAATCAGCAAAAATCAAAAAGAGAGAATCAAGAACATCTGACATCTCTTTCTAAATGTTATCCCATAAATGTTTTTTTATCAAGGATGCCATGAGGGCCGTATACATTATAGAGAAAGAAAGAAAAGTTAGAGTGAAAAATTTGAACTTGACACCATATTATGTTGGAATCTTTGTGGAGCAGAGTGATGTCAGCTTTAGAACATTTCTAAAGGATACCCAAACCACCCGAAGCCCCATGGGAGTTGTTGAAGAACCTTTTCCAACACTTCCATTCTTTGAACCATCGGGATTCAACTTTAGAACTGAGAATTTTAGTATCTTTAATCAAGAATATATCACCTTCTTGCTTAAGGATAAAATTCTTAAACAAGATTTTTTTGTCAAGGGCATTGAAGCCCCTGACATTCCAAGAAGTAATTTTCATAGGGAGGAGGGGAGGTTAGAATCCTCCCGGCCTGAATTTAAAAAAAAAAAACACTTATGAGATTTTGTTTACTAGAAACAACTTCGATGCGAGAGTTATCTTTGAATAATATTATGCCAAGTTTGTTAGAGGGACCATAACCTGGTGCTCCTCCCAAGCTAGACATGGGGGCCAAAACCATAACATCAGACCTGGGTAGTGGGGGGTCTTCTTTTTCTCCTTAAGACAAACCATATTCATCAAATATGAGATGCTCTAGATGGAGGGATTTGTTCTCCATTACCCACATATTAAGTTCTTCCATAGATCCACCATAACCAACATCCATGCCTTCTTGAAGAAGGCTAAGGATGCGAGAAGAGTCCTTCACAATTTATTTGGTATTAACAAGAAGAGTGCGGGGTGTGAGGGAAGAGCCAGTGGAGGCAGGGGGGGTCCGATTGGGTAGGAGGGGGTGAATAAGATTGAATCGGAGAAACAAGAGAGGGAGACGTCATAGTGGGATGGAAGGTTTGAATCATGGGCACCCATTTCTCCTTCAAGGTGGGATTCTTAGAAAGACATTCAAAGTGTTTATGCCCCAACTATTTGCAGTGGAAGCACTTGAAAATGAACTTCTCCACTTTGACTGGTTGGGACCAAACACCCGAAGGTGAGGAAATCTTAATGATACTTGGAATCCAGGTAGAGGCATGAACCAAGATACAAACTCTAGCAAAGGTGGCTATATCCTATCAAGGGTTTTTAGATCAATGTGAGAAACATGACCCAAATGATGAAATTTTTTTGTGAGCAGCTGGGGGCTCCAATATTCCATCGAAAAGGAGTAAGGGTGGCAGACCAAATTTTCCTCAATAAAAAAAGTGTTAGGGTCAAAGTTAGGGATCCAAGGGCGCAGAAACAAGCCAGAGTTGAGGAGATAATAATCACGAAACAGGAGGGTTTTCGTAAATTGTGATTCACTTTTGAAAAGGACAAGAAATAAGCCATTGGAAAGGAAAGGGATACAAATTCCACTCCCCCATTAATGCTCACACATGGCACGAATGTCAATATTTTATAACCAATGGCTTGTAAATTTAGCACTAATACCTTTGAGAAGGTAATCTTCGACATTGTTAACCAAAACGACCTTAGTGCCGAGATCCACAACACATTCAAGGTTTTCAGCTGAAGCATTTAGAGCCGAAGGGAGGGGGAATTTTTTTGCCTGGCTGTAAGAGAAGAAGGGAAAAACTAGAGCACTCTCCAAGTCTGCATTTTCAAAAATCCAATCAACATTAAATATTAGTGCCAAATGTTTCAATAAAATAATAAAAAATATTATAATTAATTCGCAATCTTTTAGTGTTATAATTTTTTTCCTAAATGAAATATTTTACAAAATGGATAGTTCATGTAACGCCCACTAATTTTCCCACACGAAACCCAAGAACAACCTAGAGTAAGCTAGAAAAATTATGAAATAATTTTTTTTTTGAAAAAAACATGCCTGCAAAATGCTTCAAAATACAGCTGTCACATTAACGTTTCTAAGTCACTTATATTTAATAATAATATTTTCTCCATTGTAACAAAATATTAAAACTCTCATTACGTTTTAATGACTTGATTAAGCTAAAGCATGGTTTAATTTCTCCCTAAAATTATTTTAATAAACAATTAAATTCTACTATAGTTGAAATTTACACATTTTAATCTCAAGGGTAAAGGGGCTAATATAAATAAATACTAAAGTTATATTAATCCACAAGGTGACTAGGTTTAAAAACAATTAACAAGGTCCTCAATTAGGCATAATGTTATAATAATAAACACACCCCTACACCATAAAGTGATCCCTTAAAAAGTCAACCCATGTATTTTAGATTTAAATTTAAATTTTTAAATTTATATTTCTTGCACCCACTCCCCACCTACTTTTTGTAGGGATGAATCTCATCCCTTGGATGGATTCATTTGGGGCCATAAGATGAGGGAGAAACAATTAACCCTAAATTTTTCTTAAGAAAACTTCTTTCTCTTTTCTTTTGACTTATTTTAATTGACTTAAGAAAACTTCTTTCTCTTTTCTTTTGACTTATTTTTCACTTTTGTTTTTGCAAGTTGTTGGTGAGGAAGGAGAAAGCCATTGGAGGCCATCCCAAGCTTTTGGAAGGATCCACATGATCCATCTATTTTATGGTTTATTTATTTATTTATACCCATACCTAGGGTTACAATGTATTTCATTTATTTGGTTAGCACATTATTTTATTATTTGTCCAAGTGGGCATATGGGTTTGCCCCATTTTAAAAGAATGGTTAAATTTAGTATATGTTTTCATTTTGGGTAGAAGATAACACACACACACACACACACACACACACACACACACACACACACACACACACACACACAGATCGGATTTTGAAAACTCAGGGTTCGACTTGTGTGTGGGTAAAAACCCGTGGCCATACTGTGTAAAGAAAAACACAGTGAACAAGGTAAAATGTGGGTACCCCTGTTTGGGGTTTATTAGCATTGAAAACTATTGGGGTGGGGTCGCCGACCCCACCCCCCACCATTTCCTTAAAACCCATAGGCATGGGCCACGACTTTAACCTTATCAAAACATTCCTTCTTCTTTTAAAAGTTTTTACATTTATAAATTTTGTTTTATAATACATATAAATATGTATATTTATCATATTATAATAATTTTTCTATGACTATAGTTTATAATAGAATACTTTTTATTAATATAATAATATTAATAGTATATTAATATTAATATATTATCATATTAATAAGTCCATCAATATTAATAATATTTTATTATTAATAATATTTAAGATATTAACATTACTATCAAAATAAAAATGAAATGTAGATAGTAATATGGATAAGTTAAAAGCTTGCATTAACACTTTCTTTTCTAGCCCATTTGGTAAACATTATATAGAAGGTAAAAGAGAAAACATTTCATTTCCCTTAAGAATTTTGTAGTAGATTTAGAATAATTTTAAAATGAGAATTACATACTAGAATTATAAATTAGACTACTTCATTGGCCAAGTAAAAAGACAATTTAAAACTTAAGTTCTCTCCATCTACTTGAATAACTTTAAAATTTCTTTCCACCACTATAAGAGAATGAACAAATATAACTTTTTTTCACTACTTTATAAGTTTCACGTAATACAAAAGAAGTAACTATTTCTTTCCTTTTACAAACTACAAATTCCAACCATTCTCACAAACAATTATGTTAGCTTGTGGAGCCTATTTTCATGTGAGAAATTGTTGAAGACTGTACACTAAGAGTAATGTACACTTTCCACAGTTGTCTCTCCAGGGTTTGGGGGTACAACCCCTAAGAATTTTTTTTTTTGGCCTTAAAACGTACCCGATATACCGGGAAATATTTTTTTTCTCATATGGGCAGGATTTTTGACCCATAAGTTTATGGGACAGTTTTGGCCCATGGTTTTGATACCCACGATTTTGTAAAACTACTTAAGTAGTTGTCTACTTATATGGTTTTATGCATATGGTAGGTATAATGTAACATTACAGATGTGTTTTGAATTTGGGTGTGAATTCTATAGAGTTTGTTGAGCATAGTTCCAAATAGATCTAGGTATTGTATTAAGAGAGCGGTGGGTATTAATAAAATTTGAGCAAGTGATTCTTGGTGGACGTAGCCTAAATTGGGTGAACCACGTTAAATACTGTCTCTTTGTGTTGTGTTATTTTATTGTGCACTTTTATTTGAGATCTTAATATTTTCTGCATATTAGTTTCTATTGTTGCGATTATGTTAGGAATTATTCCACATATTTTATCCCTTATTTCCTAAAAAATCATAACAAGGTTTTCAATAAGTTTTAGAATAAGAACTACTAACTTTCCAATAAGATCTACACACTTATATGAGATAACAAGCCAAGTTGAAAGAGGAATAAGTTGTTTTTCCTTCAACTTCATTTTCCATTTTAATTCATTTCTTTACATACTACAATTTGAGGAGAAAATAAATTATACAATTCCTTAATGAGCTTCCTTCAAAATAATAATACAACTTGGTAAATGAAACTTACAATGCAACAATTTTTTTTAAAAAATACAATACTACAAGTCTTCCACCTCAAGTGGGAACAACAAGAAGGTTTTCTCACAAGGAAGGATTTCTTTTAGACATCAATAAATGCTCCAAGTTTCACATCATTAATGAGAGCTCCACTATGTCTTCACTTGATCCACAACAAAAAAGGGGGAGAGGAAACACTCTCCACCCAACCAATAATCCAATGAGGAGAAGAATCTATCCTCCTCATTGGCCCCTGAGCCCCAACCACAATGAAATAAAATGTGGATCCAACTCATGGAAAAAATACAAGCTTCCACATCACAATACAAATATTTCACATCTATACCAAAAAACAATCAACACAAACTGCAATCACAAGAAGGAAACTAACAAAATATACAAGGCTTAAAATGCAAGCCAATGGAGCAAAGAACTATGGGGAGATCACTTATGCCTCCCAATGGGAATTAGGTGCCCACCTTAAAACCCTCCAATATACATCTCAAAACCCCTACACAACTCTTATACCTCCCTCAAGATCCTCTTATGCCTCTCATATTCTCTTATGCCTCCCTACTATCTCTTATATCTCCCTCATAAAAACTAAGTAAGAAATGCAAGCATTTTCTTGTCCAAGGTGGGGCACCCAACCAAAATCCCTCCAAGACATGAAATAAACTCTTATGCCTCCCTACATATAAGATTCCCATATCCCTCTCCCACACCACACTTAGGCCATCCACCCAAGGACCCAACAAGCATACCAAAACACTCAATAACATACACATTTACATGAGTAAAAGGAAAACAATAAAACAAGGGTATAACTCCTACATTTCCATGGTAGAGGTTGATCCAAGAGTCACCCACCAAGATTATTCAAGCCCAAAATATCACCAAAAATCTCCAATAAAATCCTCCAACTCCAAAAATGCAAGAGTACAAAAAGAAATAAAGTAACCCTCAAACAAGCAAAAGAACTTGAATAAATAGAAAATGGAGAGAGGATGGTGAGGTGGCTCCATGTAGGATGCCACATGACTCATCCTCAACTCCACCTCACAAATCAAACCTCAACCCCAATGCACAATAAATTGGTGGGTGAGAGGAATGACAAACCTCTTACACACACAATCCAAACCCACACCCCCTAAGGACAAACTTTAAAGCCCATGTAAGAAAAGTGCAATAAATGCCACTTTTGTCTTACAAAACACATAATGGGGTCTATTTTTGACCCCCCAATCCATATGTAGGGTTGGTATAGTAATTTAAGAGGTGTGGGACAAGCTTAACTTGTCCCACAAGCCTCCAAAATTGGACCTTAAGGTCAATTCCGAATTTCCAAGATGAGGTAGAGTATACAACACTCAAGATCACAAGCACTCAACTTACAACACATAACCCAAAGAGCCATCTAATCTAATAAATGAATTCTTTTGACCCATCCATAATTAGTTTAGTAACATGATTAATTTACTAATCTAGACACAAATCAAATAATTAATAAAAGGAGAATACATCACTATAAAATCACATACTAAAATTAAATAAAGGAAATATAAAATAATAACACACAAGCCCCCTTGGTCACAATTGTAGGCAATCCCCCCATGGGAAACCCCCTAAAAACAATTCAAACACATGCAACAACATAACACACATTGCCATGGTGACCATTGTTGAATTTATCTAACATTCCAATGTGGTTGGTATCCAATCCCCCCATTGTTTGTTGTGATATGTTTACCTGTAAAACACATAATACCTCCTTCGGCCTCATGGCCACATCAAAAAATCTAAGATAAAATATACAATATAAATCTAAAATCATCTACATATGAATCAAATCATCATCTAGGAAAGTAATGTTATCATTTACAATTTCTAACAACATCTCGATTCTACATTTCGTCAATATCAATAAATTCACAAGATTAGTTCAATTGTTAAGGTCTACTCTATACAATAAAAAAATTGCATGTCAAAAATATATAACTATGTTAACAACATATCATCATCAATATAAAATGTCTCTAAATAATCCACAAACATCATACTATGAATAAAAATCCAACAATAGTCCAAGTATCTCTATCATCTAGCATTATGCTAAGTCAAAATGATACCATAATATCCATAAGTATAGTCAACATTATCGAAATCAATAGTAATAAGTGTTAAAGGGAAGTGGGCACTACATCCCCTTCCCTTTATACTTGAATTCCTCTTGGAATTCACTAGAATAGGTGTGGAAACTGGACTCGTAGCAATGTAGCATCCTCCCATATAGCAACAGTCTCATCATACCTGTCCCACTGGACTCGAACCAAGTCAATCTCTCTACCTCGAAGGTTGAAGGTCCTGCTCTCTAAAATACATATGAACTCCACCATCAGCTGCCCTTGATCCTGCACCTGTAATGAGGTCCAATATAGCACATGAGAAGGATATCCAATATACATCCTAAGTACATAAACATGAAACACATCGTGGACACGAGACAAACTAGGTGGAAATGTGAGACGAAAGGCCAAAGGACCGATATGCTTGAAGATCTCAAAGGGACCCACAAATATAGGAGTAATCTTAGAACCTTTTCCATAATAGATAGGGATGTTATGTGGTCTGACACGAAGAAACACATTTTTTCCCAACTCAAAAATATGATCTGTCCTATGTTGATCCACATACTTTTTCTGCCTGTCTTGAGCCTCCTGCAATCTCTGCCTGATCATAACAACCTACTACTCCATGTCCTGTAGTAAATTTGGTCCAAGAGAAACCCTATCCTCTAACCTATCCCAACTCAGAGGTGTCCTGCACTCTCTATTGTACATTTCCTGAAAAGTAGCCTTGTCTATCAATTTTTGAAAACTATTATTGTAGGAAAACACCACCAAGTACAAATACTTCTCCCATCTTGACTGATGATCCATGACTTACATCCTAAGCATGTCCTCCAAGATCTGATTCACCCGCTCAGTATTTTCATCTATCTCAGGGTGATAGGCTATGCTGAAATTGATTTTCTTCCCAAGAGCATACTGCATGGTAGTCCAGAAGTGGGAAGTGTAAAAAGGATCGCAGTCGCAAATGATCTTCCATGGAATCTCATGCAATCTAAAAATATCATCAAGATATACTCATGTCACTGCACTATCTGTGTAGGTGGTCTTCACTTGAGAAAATGAGTCACTTTCATCAATTGATCCACTATGACCATGATGGTGTCGTGGTGGTATCTCGACGTCTGTAACCCAACTCTAAAGTCCATAGAAATGGTGTCCCATTTCCACTCTGGTATGGCATGAGGAAAGAGAAGGCCAGCTGGATGCTAATGCTTAGACTTTACCTTTTGACACTCTAAACAATGTGACATGAACTAAGCCATGTCTCTCTGAAGTCCCCTCTAATGGTACAATTGTCTCAAGGTGGCATGCATCTTCTTCACCCCGGGATGGGTTGAATAAGGTGCACGATGAGCCTCTGTGAAAATGTCCTATCTCAAGCCTCCATCTCTAGGAACATATATCCAACCTCTGTGTCTGAGAAGGCCATATGCCTCTAATGAAAATTCATCAAATATTCCCTCAAGGGGTCTTTGAGACTCAATATCTGCTCTAGCTGCAAGGTAGAAGTTGTCATGAGGAAGCTGCTGCAAAATCCTACTCCACAAATCTGTACCCATTAAAGTATCCATAGTCACATGTCTCCGTATACTCAAGGCATCTACAACCATGTTTTAATTCCATTTCACATATTCTATTTCCATGTTGTACTCACAAAGCAACTCCATCCAACACTGCTGACGAGCATTGAGATTGGGTTGCATGAAGAGGTGGCGAAGACTCAAGTGATCAGTCCTGAGTGTGAATCTCCGGCCAAGAGGGAATTGTCTCCACTACACCAAGGCGTGTATAACTATTGAAAGCTCATGGTCATGAGTTGGATAATTGAGATCATTATCATTGAGTTTGTGAGACTCAAAAGTAACTACTCTACCCTCCTGCATCAACACACCTCCATGTCCGGCCAAAGAAGCATCCGTGCAAATAAAGAACTCACCTTGAGGGTCTAGTATTACAAGAATAGGTGCTAACGTGAGGCATTCCATTAGTTTCTTGAAGGCCTACTCACATTTTTCTGACCATAGGAACTTCTTCCCTTTCTCACGAAGGGAAGTGATGGGGTGCGCAACCCAAGAAAATTCCTATAAAAATGTCCTACAATATCCTGCCAAGCACATAAAGCTGCACACCTCGGGTACACTATTGGGTGTTGGCCAATCCATAATAGCTCAAATCTTGGAGGGATCAACTGTGATACCTTCCTTAGAAATGATGTGTCCCAAATACTGCACCTCTATTTGAAAGAACGTACACTTATCCAGGTTATCATAAAGATGTTGCTCACGAAGACATTGAAGAACATGGAAAAGGTGATCCTCATGCTCTTCACACGTACGCAAGTAAATAAGAATGTCATAAAGGAAAATGATCACGAAGTGATCCAAAAATGTCCTGAACACTCCATCTATCAAGCTCATGAACACTGCAGGGGCATTCATCAGACCAAAAGGCACTACTGTGAACTCATAGTGGCCATATCTCGTACGGAAGGTGGTCTTTTGAATATTTACCTCTGTGATCCTCAGTTGATGATACCTCGACTTAAGATCTATCTTGGAGAAAATTGTGGCCCCCTTAATCTAATCAAATAAATCATCAATACACAGAAGGGGGTAATGATTCTTGATCGTTACTTTGTTTAGCTGGCAATAATCAATACACAAATGTAGAGATCCATCCTTCTTCTTTACAAAAATCACCAGTGCACCCCAAGGGGATACACTAGGAAAGATTAGGCCTTTCTCCAGAAGGCCCTCAAGCTGCAACTTGAGCTTGTAGATCTCAAGGGTAGTCATTTGATAAGGTGCTCATGAGATAGGCTCTGCTCCCAAAACTAAATCTATGTGAAAATATATCTCATGTGGGGGTGGTAACCCTGGTAGCTCCCCTGGAAAGACATCAACAAACTCTCTCAAGATGTGATGTTCATCAAGAGATGGCCCACTAGACTCATCCTCAGATCTTTCACTAACCGTAATAGCATACATCTAGCAACCTCATCACACACACTGCTTAAGCTACATAATAGAAATAGTGCAGATGGAAATGAGCCTCCTAACTTGTGCTATCATTGAATAAACTCCTAGATCATCTGTACATGATATAGTCTTATGGTAACAATCCACTCTGGCTCTGTGTGTAGACAACCAATCCATGCCTAAGATGACTCCATACAAACCCAACGGGAGGATAGGAAGATCTGAGGTAGTGGTGAAGGGTCCCAAATCCACTACACACTCCTTAACTAAGGAGTCTACATAGATTTTTTCTCCAGAATCCATCTCGAAATCCTAACTTAGAACCTACCTAACTGCCACCAACCTACAATGCTCTACTAAGGCTGGTGCAATAAATGAATCAGATGAACCAAAATCAAATAATATAGAGGTGGGAATACCACCAATGCTACCTGTAGTCTCTATCATGGTACTATGGTGCTCAGCCTACCAGTTCTCGACTGCTTACGTAGATCTAATGGCTACGTCTCATGTCACCAACCGTAGGCTTTGAAATTTGAACCTTACCCTTGTTACTAGGATTCTATGGGCACTCTCTCCAATGATGTCTAACAACGCCACAACCATAACAACTCCCTAGTACTCTCCAATAAGATGTAGCTCTAGCCGGTACTCTATAGGTCTGTGTTGTGGATCCTAATGATCCGGCTATGGAATGCTGAGGTCTCTACTAACGAGCTCCTACTGACTGAGCTCTCGGTGCACCCTGTGTCCTAATGGGACCCCTAGGAGAAGGCCCCATATTCCATTTCCTCTGAGCATCAAATCTCTGAGTAGGTCTGAATGGTGGACGAGTCTGCTACTGCTACTACTGAGGTGGCTGTTGTGGTGGCTTGAATGAAGACTTTGCAGAACCATGTCCACCACAAGGAGGAGGAGTTGACCCCCTCAACCTACTATCCTGTATCTACTGGATGCAGCTCCGCACTCTATCCCTGGCCTTCTTCGTCTTCCCCTATGTCTCCTCTGCCATATAGGCCTTCTCCACAGCCTCTACTAAGGTCTGTGGGCAGTGAATGCGCACCGGACCTCCCAAATCCAAATTCAGTCCCCTCATGAACTTGTGAATCTAGAACTTCTCATCTTACATATAGTCGATATATTGGGGTAGGTCTAGAAATTGACTCTCATACTCAGCTACAGTCATAGATGCCTGACGAAAGTCGTGGAACTTCTCTATCCTCTGCTAAATAAACCTCCTCGATAAATACCTACTCCTGAACTACTCCTCAAAGAGCTCCCAAGTAACTGTCTTTGAGTCAACATGGATCTTTTACTCCTTGGTCCTCCACCAGACACCTTCTCCATCCCTCAGAAGATGGATTGCAACACGAGTTTTCATGTTGCTAGTACAAGGGCATAGCTTGAAGCATCTGCTCAAGCTCACCAACCAATCCTCTGCCTGAAAACCACATGTATCTCCAGAATAGTGAGATGGTTGCAGCTTCAGGATCTCCCTGATATGGTCTATAACTGATGACTGATGACCTCTAGGTCTCTTTGCATGCTCCTCCCTCTTCCTAGGGCTCGGAGATCTATCCATGTGTCCTAAAATCCTGTCTCCATGCCCCCTCTGCGGCGACTCTTCCCTAGCTAACTCCACACGGGAGTCTTTGCCCTATGCTCCTCATTGTGTCGAGGAGATGCACGCGCCTCAACTTGCATGGGATCCATATCATGTCTAGTAAGTCCTCCTCTTAAAGACCCTCCGCGTATAGTGGGTCTATTGACATCCTGAAGCGTCTATAAAATATGAGGTAGAATGGCCACTACCGCCTGATCTGGAGGTGGCAGGTCTAAATATACGTGTAAAAACCCCTCGTCTGGTCCACACCTCCTGCATAGACCAAGGTGAGAGTTAGTTCATCATTCTAGGTTTTTATTTTTAGTTTTCTAGGTTTACTACAATATACAATTATCAGACAATGTTGTTTTCTAGGTCTAAAAGAAATATTTGCGTTAGGTTAAATGTTCATGTCTTGTGTTTTCCAGTGTGCCCATGGGTCCAAAATTTGAACACATGGCTTTGGTACCAAGTGTAACGCCTGGTAATTTTTCTGCATGAAACCCAAGAACAACCTAAAGTAAGCTAGAAAAATTATGAAATAATTTTTTTTTGAAAAAAATGTGCCCGCAAAAGGCTCAGAAATACAGCTGTCACATTAATCTTTCCAAGTCACTTATATTTAATAATAACATTTTCTCCACTGTAACAAAATATTAAAACTCTCATTACGTTTTAATGACTTGATTAGGCTAAAGCATGGTATAATTTCTCCCTAAAAGTTATTTTAATAAATAATTAAATTCCACTATAGTTGAAATTTACACATTTTAATCTCAAGGGTAAATGGGCTAATATAAATAAATACTGAAGTTATATTAAACCACAAGGTGAATAGGTTTAAAATTTTTTAACAAGGTCCTCAATTAGGCATAAGGTTAGAATAATAAACACACCCCTACACCATAAAGTGTACCCCTTAAACGCCTCAACCCATGTATTTTAGATTTAAATTTTAAGATTTTAAAATTTAAAATTGAAAGAATATCTCAATTAATCACCCACTCCCCACCTACTTTTTGTAGGGATGAATCTCATCGCCTTGGATGGATTCATTTGAGGCCCTTAGATGAGGTAAAAACAACTAATCCTAAAGTTATTCGCTTAAGAAAAATTCTTTCTCTTTTGCTTTTGACTTATTTGTTTCAACTTTTGTTCTTTAAAGGTTTCTTGAAATGGAAATTACAGGAATCCATTAGAGGCCATCCCAAGCTTTTTTGGAAGGATCCATATTTTCCATCTATTTTCTTGTTTATTTGCATTTTTTATACCCTCATTTAGGGTTTGAATGTATTTCATATTATTATGGTTAGCACATTTCATTTTAGATTTTCCCAAATGGGCATATGGGTTTGATTGCCGAAATTTTAATCAGGAAAGGTTAAATTCAGTGTATGTTTCTATTTTCATCAAACAGGGTAAATACACATATATGTGTATCTACAGATCTGTAAACAATACATACATTAACATAGTGAAACTCTTGGGATCTTAATATAAACCCAAAGAATAATGAAATACATACACAGATGTCAAACACACACATAAACAGCACACATGACAAGTATAAACACACACCACTTATCACTGCAGGTCAGCCATTTAAGTACGAGGGTTCGGCACAGTGCTGGGTACCAAAATCAGGCCATAATCAATATGGTAAGCATCATAACATTCAGGTTTAACGTACTCTTGTTGGGGATTGTATCAGGGTTGCCGATCCATCCAAAACATCCTGAAAATTATTGGGGGTGGGGTTTCAACCCTCCCCCCAACCCTAATTCCTTCCTAAACCCATAAGTATGGGCTAAGACCCTTAAGGGCTTGGACTGAAAACTCAATTTCTTCTTCTTTTAAAAGTATGCATTCATAAATTAGGGCATCACGCAAAATTTTGTTATATATATTTAGTATATCATATTATTATAATATTTTCTAATGACCTAAAAATGGAACAAACCATAGAGTGTATATAACAATTTTAGGCTATTAGATGCTATTGAATCCGAATAAAATACGTATAATTAATAGTAATATACTATCATTAGTAGTTGACCAGTCAATATTATTGCATATTACTAAACCTATTAACTTTCACCCTGTAAAATTCTCAGGACTATCCAATCTAGATAAAATATGGATAAGGGTCTAAAAAAGCAAGTCATTACTCACCACTTGTTAGTCCCCTTTATACTGGATACACCTACATTTACCAGGTTCTATAGAGATATATCTTTTAATGACTCAACTATCGAATTTGATGTCGAGTAGAGTTTAAGAACTCCTTAATGAGCAATTCCATTAGCACTTATAAATTATCCTACTTTGTTGAACATGTAAACCAACCTCAAATTTTGAGTTATTTCCATCTAAACTTAGCATAAGTTTAAAATTTATTTCCTATCATTCTGCTCCAGAGAAATGACCAAATATTTACGTCACTTGTTGTTTCAGCTTCCCATGTTTCATAGTAATACAAATGGTCCAAGTACTTACTATTTCCCATTTCCTTTTACAATTCTTTTCCATCAATTCTCACAACCAAATTTATAACAAGATCCTCTTCAATAAGTTTCATCAACATAAGAACTACTAACTTATCACAATAAGATCTACACACTTATATGAGATAACATATCCAAGTGAGATAGAAAAGTCTTTTTAGGTAGCTCCTCCATTGTAGGCATTATAATCATTTTCTTCAGAATCTTACATCTCCACCATCTTCTTATACATGAAATATGTCACCACTTCCTCAACCTCTCTTCCTTCTAAGATACAACTTGGTAAATGAAACTTACATGCAACCTCTTTTTTCAAATACACTTACTCTACAAGTACTTTCAACCTCAAGCTGTTTTATAACTCAACCATTTTCTCACAAGGAAGAATTTATTTTCAGACTCATCCCATAACACTTCAATCTTGTAGCCCCATTACTGGTCAACGACCAACATCAGTCGCTTGGGCAGATCTATGGATAAATGAGCCAACAGTGTGCAGGGCATAGCCCCTCTTTGAGTCAGCAAAGCGAAACTGGTTTATTGCTATTCTACCAGCAGGAATCTGTGCAAGTCTCACAACATTCTGCCTTCGGGGGTTTGGGATCTCATCCCAGTAGGGGTGTTTCTGACTGCGAAAAGAAAGGAAAGGAAGAGGGGATGAAGAAAGAGTAGGTCCGAAGGGAGAAAAGAAATGAACTCCAAAGCAAAAAGGTCAGAAAGTTTATGTTTTGGGATTGGTAGTAAACAGAGCCAAACCTACTTGTATAAACGAGTAAATCAATACTTATGATGAATAAATGAAAATAAAATAGAAGCATCTCCAACAGAATAAACACACAGATCTGACGTAAGAAAGATCTAATGCACATAACACATGTATTCAGCACAAAGTCTAAATATTGTATTAATATTTTCCTTCTGTTACAAAAAGCTCAAAGTCTTTTCTCCTCACTTCTATTTTTCATCTGAAAGATATCCACTCACGCCCAATACAACAAGTATTGGGGTATTTATAGAAGGAGAGAGAAGAAGGAAAAAAGGAGCCAAGCACTTATTTACAAAGATATTTACAAAATATCTAAAAGTCATGTTGACTTTTGACAACTTGATGGATGACATCATCCCATGATGCAACATGGATGATGTCATCATTTGTGTCAACATACTCCAGATATTCCCAAAAATAAAGTCAAAGAAGAGAGAGAGAGAGAGAAGAAGAAGGAGGAGGATCTGAGCTACTCGTCATCGTCATCCTGCTGCTGAAAGGGAGTGGACTGATTTTGTTGTTGCTCAGGTGACGAGATATGGAATTGGGAGCGGTATTCCATAAACTTGTTGATCATGGGCCCTAGTTGATCCTGGGAAGGATCCTTGTGCTGCTCACTAATCGCCTCACAAGTCTCCCGCTCATCTATGAGTTTCTCGGGGAGTTTGGAATAGTCTTTTTCCGCTTCAATGAGTAACCCAATGAAGTCCCGACAGGCCAGCAGGTTGTTGATAGACTCTGCGTCAAAAGTGACCTCTGGCCCCATCCCTTGAGAAACGATCTCCTTGAAGATCTGGGTGGTTTCATCAGCTTTTCTTAAAGTGAAGGAAGGAGTAAGTAACCCTGGCGACATGTTAAGAACGATTCGTTCCATTTGGTGCATCGCGTCCAGGGCTTCTTCCTTCACCTTGTCGATCTTTTCTAGGACAAATTCTAGCTGATCCACCCGGTAATCCAGAGTGGACATGATTTTGTTGAGGGCCCTGGGATGGCCGAAGACGCCGAACTTGACCAGATCTTCGACTGAACAGTCAAACATTTGTTGAAAGGTCTCGTGTTGCAGTCTAGCATGTTCCAGCTCTTCTGATATGGGTCCTGCTAACGCTTGGAGCAATTTATTCGCCTTACTGATGTTCAGAATACAAGTCAGAGAGCTTGGCGATTACTTTTTCGCTGTCTTTGAGGATCTGGCTCCTCCAAGCGGAAACGGCCATACCCTGCTCGCCGATCTTTGCATATTCATTAATTTTCTCCTAGCTCAGAAGCTCAGAAGTCTCGGCGGCAGTTGTGGGAGGCGCACTGCCCATTTTCTGTAAGGCTTGGAGCAGATATTTATTTTGCTCTTTCAGTTGCCTTTTCTCCTCTTTTATTTCCTGAAGCTTCTTGCAGAGGGCGTCAACTGCAGAAAGGGCCTCCCCCTGAAGACTTTCAGAAGACGTCCCCATTGTGACTTGGGTCACAGTATAATCTGTCGGAGACAGATCCTTTTTCTCCTTGAGAGGATTGGGGTACGCGATCTCCATTACCCTCTCTCCCGAAGCACTTTGAGAGAAGCATGTGACGGGCTTCTGCTTCTTTGCCCCCTTAGATGGGATTACAGAAAAGTCCATCGGAGCGATGGGAACTTTCCTTTTTTGCTGACTTAACTGCTGAGAGATCCAGGCTGGACTTATGGGAGAAGGGCCGGAAACAGAGAAGGGGGCAGCTACAGTAGAAGAAGGGAAAAACGTGGAGACACGTGGCGGCGGTATGGAGAGAACAGCCAAAGAAGTGCCCACGGAAGGAAGGGATACTGCAGCTGAGGAAGACATAGGAAGGGAAGGGAGCTCAGAGATGAGGGAAGAAATGGAGGGGGAAAGATCTGCGAGGGAAGAGAAGATGGACGAAGAAGCGGGAGGAATAGTAGAAGAAGGGGGAGAGGACACGACCAAAGGGATGGTCACTTGAGTCACTCGAGGAGGGGAAGGAAGAGAGGAAGAAGGGATATAAAGGGACCTCGGTTGTTGTAGCAATGCCAACATCCTGAGTGGATGGGCCTATTGGAACATCCTCTTCTACTTCTTTCTCTTGTGTAACCAGAGTTATGACCTGTTCGGGTGCCGCGAAAGGAGGACTCTCAGGAGCTTCTTTTTGAATGGTGTTGGATTCACCCTCTATGCCTTTTTCCCTTGTCCTTTAGGCTGTTGTTTAGATCGTGGAGGTGCGTTACCCAATGGGGAGGTTGTGAAATCAACCCCGAGGTAGATTAATCCGTTCATCCGGCACCAATGCTCTGTTCTGCGCAGAGTCTCCTTGACCCTCTCCTCAATCGTCTGAGGGGCCTTAGTTCTATCAATGGCTGGAAAAGGCCAATTGTCCCCATCTGTGTTAGTATATACTTGGTCTACTTCATCTTCCGTAGTTTAGAAGCCTTTTGGGGACAATTGCTACCCCATATTGGATGATTTCTGCCAAGGCTAAGCGAGAATGGTCCTTTCTCCTGAGCTTAACCTCATGAATGACGTCGATGTATATGTCTTCGATCTGAGGGATGTGGATTGGATCTAGCTGAGCCCTTGGTAGACAACTCCTTGGGTCGAAGGTAGGCCTGGCCGGGAAATCATGTTTCAAATTAAGCAGCTCCAGCTCTGCGAACATGTCCTTTGCCTTGTGATGGGTAAGGCATGTATATCTACCCACTGTGAGGGGGAAAGGAGTTCCACCCTTCTTTCTTTTGAGGCACTTCTCATGATAGGTGATCAGCTGCCTTGACAGCTCCAGTAGAATCAGCTTGGGTCCAGCATACCTCGGCAGTCTAGTTGGCTCTCCCAAGAAGTTGGCTGCCCTCAGATAGGTGAACGTGGGAAATTGGGTGAACAGGGCCCCCCATTTCTTAGTGGCCGCCACTATGCTCTTGGTCGTGTGACCGTAAGTGATATTTGGCCTCAATAGGCAAATGATGTGGTAGAAAAAACACATCATTGATCTTTGTGAATTGAGGGATGCTATTTTCTAGCCTCAACTCTGGGTAGTATTCATATATTTTGACCTGAGGTCAAACCCCACTCTGCATCAGGCCTGGGTAGTCTCTGTCTGATGCTGCAGCGTAAACAACATAGGAATTCATGCAGAATCTCGCTGTTGTATTGAATTGTTGAAGCTATTTGGAGATTGTGCTGCTTATAATCTCTGCCCATTTGAAGCGCTGATCATGCATATTCTTATTGATGGTCTCTAAGTACCGCAGCATCCATTTATGGAAAAAGTGGACGTTAGGGAAGCCCAAAGAACCTGCTCAGGAATGTGATGGTATCACTGAGCTCCTCCGAAAAATCACTGCGGTGAATGATTTGTGGCCATCAGGTCACTACCTTTTTGTTTTTCAAATAGACCTCGTTCATCAGCAGCATGCACTGATCTTCATGGTCGTCCCAGGCCTTAATACAATCCTCTCGGCTGACGGCCACAAAGTGCAGATGATGAGGAATGCTGACTATTATTTCAAAGTGTGTGAGTAGTGAGGTTAATGAAGACCTCGCCCTTGTCATTTACGACACACCTTGTGTCCTTGTTGTAGCACCATGAAACTACCATCATGAATTCATTGTTGACAGCGTTGACTGGGATTCCTCCAGCGAGGTGTAGGGCACTGCCTATCAGTTTGTCCATCCATGGACTTCTTGTTACCTTCTGAGTTCTGACCTAGAATTCCTCCATATAAATGTGACCCAACTCTGAGTCTCTGATGTCCAGGTCGCATTCGGCCTAGGAGTCAGGCATTCTGACCCTCTGATATTTATATTTCATCTCTTCTTCTGTAAGTTTGGCCTTGCCTTTGGATTTGGTAGGTCTCTTGCTTGATGTAGACATATGTTCTTCTGAGCTTAGTTGTTGATCTGCACGAAGAAGAAGCGAGACCCAACGCAAAAAGGTTGTATTAGCCATTTGATCTTCCATTGAAGTGTTAACAGAAGAAAGAGTTAGTGATTTTGAGGCTCAGGGTGCAGGGTGCATGAAAGCTACAGCTTACAGGGCTAAATAGGTAAGGCACACATGAAAAAGGTGTTGCACGGACTAAATCAGTGCCAAAGGTGCATGGCGCATAGATACTGCAGGGTACATTTTGTAAAGGGCACATGGAAACACCGTGTTACATAGAGACAGGATGCGCCAAAGGCGCATAGATTTTTCATGTTGCATGGAGATTTGGTGCACCAAAGGCGCATGTATGGTTTGTGTAACAAGAAATTTTCGTGCACCAAAGGTAACTTGGTGCGGCGCACTGAGGGTCTACACAACATGATGTTGCTGTAATGGGGAATGCGCTTGCGCCTTCAAAGCTTTGTACTTAGCGCGGATAAAGCTGATGTTGCACCGATGTCGGGTGTGCCAAGGAGGGCACAAGGATAGCACTTGCAGCATGTGAAGGGAGCGCACCTTAAGGGCGCACAAGTTTATGATGTAACAGGAATGATGGGCTCGCCATTGGCGCAGATTTTAATCATGTTGCAGGGGCGACAGATGCCCCAAGGGCGCAACTATTTTATATGTTGCAGGACATGCCAATGCGCCAAATGGAAAAAGGAAAACAGAGTATTTTTTAGAGCTTTAATCACCCTCAGAGGGGTTTTTCACAAGGTTTAGCTTCTCTTTTCTTTTCTTTTCCTCTTTTTGCAGGGTTATTTGGGTAATGAAATGGCTTAACCAGAAGGGATTTAAACCATGCTTTCAGAACAACTTCCTCTACCAGCAGATCTGGAAAGAGGGGGAGGAATATGGAAAGACAACAAGGGGGGGGGCTAGTTCAATATTTCAATTCCAAAACCAAACCAACAAGCATTCAAAGAACCAAAAACGTGAAACACACGAAAGAGATAAGAACCTCTTACCCGGATAAATAGTGAAAAATGTGCAAACGGGTCCACTTATGTGTTTGAAAACGACAGTGCAGGTGTGTTGACAGGTTCAGAGAATATAAAAAAAAACATGATTGCTCTGGTGATAATGACATTTGCAGGTGCGTATATATATATATATATATATATATATATATATATATATATATATGTGAGTCAGTAATAAATGTGCCACCAACTTTGTAAAGGGTGCATGAAAATTACTGTCGACATAGGAAAGCATGTGCCCTTTGGCGCACCAAAGCACTTGCCAGCATGGAATTAAGTGCGCCTTTGGCACACCAAAAGTGGTGTCGACATGATATTATGTGTACCTGTGGTGCACCAAAAAGTGGCGCAACAAAAGGGTTGCTAACACGAAGGCGCATGTGCCTTGGTGCACGCAGGGAAGACCCAACACATCAAGGCACACCAAAAGGTCTGCTGACACAGGAAAATATGCGCCAAAGGTTTTAAAGGGGGCGCACCAAAAGTTGGTGTTACATAGTAATTCCATGCGCCCAGCCAAAAGACCAAAAATGACTAAGTTCGGAAAACCAGATTTCCCAGAAAAGGGATTTTGCAACGTTCCGAACGTAAGGGATCCCTAACGAGGGATCGGAACAAAATTTTCAGTATGGTTATCGGTAAAATTGCCCTTGTCAATTTTACGGGATAACAGCTGGCTCTTTCTGGGGACTATCCCTGAGCAAACTTGGGGGTAGAGAATCCTAGATCTCATGTGCCTATCCATTGGGTAACAGAGTCAAAAACAAGGGTGACCGGAGGGAGAGCAAAGGAAACACACAACAAACTGAAAGCAAACACACGACGAAAACAAACACACAACTAAAGCAAACTGTACAAAGAAGAGAGCAAGCTCTACTTCTTGAAAATTTTCAGATGTTGCCCGCTATAAGGAAGCGGGAGCTCGATTCCATCCAGATATGAGAGATAGAAACTATTCTCTCCATTGAGCTGCTTGATCTTGAAGGGCCCTCTCCACAGGGAATCAAACTTTCCGTGCATGCCCTTTGGCTCTCTTCGCTTGTCCCACAGAAGGACGAGGTCTCCCACTTGGAAATCCTTTTGCTTAGCTTTTTTATCGAATAATCTCTTGACTTGATTCTGATGTTCGGTGATCCTGTCGACCACTCTTACTCTCTTTTCTTTGAGCTCTGTCAGATACATGATTCTCTTTTTAAGAGAATTTTGGAAAGTTTCATCTTCGATAGCTCGTGCCAAGCGCAGAGTAGGAAGTTCAGCAGAAATGGGAAGCTCGGCATCAGTGCCATATAACACTTGGAAAGGTGACATGCCGAGAGACCTCTTTGGAGTAATACGATCAGCCCACAAAGTGTCGTACAAAGACTTGTGCCACATTCGTTGATTCTCATTCACTAACTTTCGTATGATGGTCACCAAGTTCTTGTTACTAGATTCCGCCTAACCATTTCCCTGAGGGTAATAATCTGAGGCGTGAGCCAAAGTTATCCCATATTCATAGCAAAAACTAATAACTTCTCGTGAGGAGAAGTTAGAAGCATTATCAACAATAATCTTGTTTGGAACGCCAAACCTGACAATGATATTTTCTTTAATGAAATTGCAAACCACCTCAGAAGTGGCATGCTTGACAGGTATGGCTTCCACCCACTTGGTGAAGTAATCCGTTGCTGTAAGGACATAGCTATGTCCGGCACTCGATTGAGGATTGAGTGCACCAATAAAATCAATTCCCCATTTCCTGAATGGTTCGTTGACAATGACAGGCCTAAGGGGAAAAGCAACCAACTTGGGCTTGCCGACGAACTGCTGGCAAGGTTCACACTTTGCCACCCAGGTGGCTGTATCTTGGAAGAGCATCGGCCAATAGTACCTGGCTCGGATGATCTTATGTGCTGTCACGGAGGAAGAGAAATGACCTCCACAGGCTGAATTATGAAAACTTTCGAGTAACTTTACCTGTTGTGGTTTGTCAACACATCGCAAAAAGACACCATCTATCCCACGTTTATATAAACCGTCATCCCAGATGACATATTTAGCTGCTCTGAGCTTTATAGTGTGCTTCTCCTTTGTAGTTAGGTGCACTGGGCATTCGCCGTAGGTGAGGAAGAAAGTGATATCGGAATACCATTCATCACTAGTCGCAACAAATAGGACCAGAGGTAGTGAATCGGGTTTTTCCAGCCGGTCCTGTGCTTCATCGGTGTAGTCACCCCTTTCATCAGGGTTTTCTGAATCTTTGTTTTCAGCCATAAGCTGACATAGGCCCTTGCCCCTTACCAGCTTGGTTGGTTTAATATCCAGGTCATACTCCTAGACCTTTGTGATCCAGTTTCCTTACAAGCTTCCTAACTCTTGTTGAGTTAGAATTGATTTGACCGCCGTGTCAGGGACCAGCACCACCGTATGAGAGTTTAGAATGTAATACCTGAAATTTTTCACTGCTTTGACAACGGCGAAGGCATGCTTTTCCAGTTGAGACATTTTTAGTTCGTGAGGCTTGAGGGGAGAGCTCATGAACGCAATCGGAGATTCAATATCCTCCGAATTCTTTTGCATCAAGATTGCGGACACAGTATGCTCAGATGCGTAACTATACATGATGAAGTCCTTGGAGAAATCGGGACATACCAGGACTGGTGCGTGAGCAACGGAAGCTTTTATTTCTTCAAACGACCTCTTCCCTTCCTCGCTCCATCTGAAAGTTGGTGACCCCTTCATCATGTTCAATATGTGACGAGTCTTCTCAGCAAAGTCAGGAACAAAACGCCTGAGAAAGTTCACCTTTCCGAAGAAAGAATGAACACCAGTCTTGCTTGTAGGCAGAGTAAGGATTTGAATAGCCTTAACTCTTTCGGTATCTATCTTTGTTCCTTCTTTGCTAACCACATGCCCTAGCAACTTTCCTTCTGTGACTCCAAAAACAGACTTTTTTGGGTTTAGGGAGATCCCATGTTCTCGGCACCTGGCCAATACTTGCTCCAAATGATCACAATGATCATTTCGTCATTTAGAGAACACAGTTAAGTCATCTAGATAAACCACAATGACCTTCCCCATCATACCTTTGAATGCAAAGTCCATGGCCCGCTGAAAAGTGGCGCCAGCATTAGTTAGGCCAAAAGGCATCCTGCTGTAGGCAAATGTACCCCAGGGAGTAGTGAATGTTGTTTTAAATTGATCTTCAGGTGAAACTTCAATCTGATTGTAGCCTGAAAAACCATCAAGCATGGACAGCATCTCTGATCCAGTTACTGCTTGCAGAACTTGATCCATTATAGGAAGTGGGTAGTTGTCTTTCAAGGAAGCCTGATTCAAATTGTGAAAGTCTACGCATATGCGTATCTCACCATTTTTCTTGCACACTGGCACAATATTTGCTACCCAAGTACTGTGATGGATAGGAAAGATGATTCTCGCATCCAGCATCTTCTGAATTTCAGCCTGGATGGTGCCTGAGATTTTAGGATTATAATGCCTCTGCTTCTGGCGAAAGGCTTTGACATCTTCTTTCAACGGGATGTCATGCTGGACGTCCTTTGGCTTAAAAGACTTTAGATCGGCATAGGACCATGCCAATACATCCATGTATTTCTTCAGCAACTTGAAAAATTTCCGCTTCTCTTCAGGCGTGCAACATTTTCCAATGTTCACAAATTGCGGGTGCTCTACCGAACCTATATTGACCGGTTCAGTTTCTGGGGATGAGTCAGGATCATCTCGCCTCTTCTTTTTCACAAAATGATCATGCTTGTCGAACAGCCGCTCCAGAGAAACCAGGCCCTTTGGAATTTTATTTCCTTTGAGCTGACATATGCCGTCGTTCCCTTCAGATTCATCGTCTTGATCGGTGACTGATTCACGGCAAGTGGAAGTAGATCCTTCAAAGTGCAATTCTTTAAAATTTTCCGCCTTCTCTAGAAAGGCAATGAGTTGATTATCGTCGTTGAATACTTGCCAATGCTGAGAATTGTCTGGCACGCTCGGGCGGAAAACCACCTCAATGGTGTATTTGTTTGTTTTCAAACCTGGGTGAGGGAGCATGAGGGATGCTGAAACAGCCAATGAATCGGCCATGTCATTTTGGGCTCTTGGAATGGATTCAATTGAAAAAGCATCAAACTCTTCAATGCTGTCCCACACCGCATTACGGTAATGCCTGAGCCTTTCATTCTTCACTTGGTAAACCCTTTTAACTTGATTCACAACTAGCTCTGCATCACCTTGCACTTTCAGATTCTTAATCCCTCTTTCTTTTGCGGCTTGCATGCCAAGTAGCAAAGATTCATACTTCAGCAGTATTATTTGTGTTAAAAAACTGCAACTTGAAAGAGAGAGGAATGACTTCTTCCTTGGGAGATATTAGCACGGCTCCGGCGCCACATCCGCTGGTTGCACAGCTGCCATCGAACTGCAAGGTCCAGATCTTATTAAGATCTCCTTCTTGAACGAGAACAACCATTTTGTCAGACTCGGTAGACAAGAAATAGTTCCCCATCCCTGATGATTCAAAAAGGATTTGAGCTTTGGGGTCCTCAGAGCTAGTAACCAAGTACTTCTTTTGTGATTCTGGCTCCAAAGTCTGCATTACACCTTTGACGGGAATTCTAGCCTTAGACCAATCCATATGAATTTCCCCACCAACTTCGCTGCAAAAGCTCCTTCCCAGCAAAATTCCGTAGGCTGCTGGAATGTCAGCAACGAGGACTGTCATCTTTACTCTCTTCTCTAGGAATGCCGCAAATGCAAATTGCGCGTTTTTGATTTGGCCAATCAACGGAACCTGCTTGGTTTCCAAGGAATAACATCTGCCAAAAGGCTTGGTAAGGGTGAGGCCCAAAGCATGGGTGACTTTTACCCGGCATGACGTTATCAGAAGCTCCAGAATCAATTATGCAGTTACTCAACTTGTGACCATTAATTATGAGGGAGAGATAGAAAGGCTCTATCTTACCTGATGCAGATGTTGAGGCAACATTTATGTGGGATTCAGAAGGAGTGGAAAGGATTCCTTTTGGGGAAACCTGCTTAGATACAACAGCTTGACTTTGAATATACTTGGTCAATCTTACAAGTTGTTCGGGATTTGACTGAAGGTACTCAGCTTCAGACATTTGGATCTTGGTATTTTTTGCATGATCTATGATATCAAATGTGGCCAAGGGTTGCGTTGGTGAAGGAATGAGTCCCTCACTTCGCGATGGTGGAATAGGATTACTGGTCTTGGTAGGAACATGAGAGGACTGATTTGGAGGAGAGATGGGGGGAAAAGATTTCCTTGTAAAAGACTTGCCAGGGAGTTGAGTAGGAAGAGGATTACCTCTTTTAGCAATGATTGGAGGCACGTTTGACACAGCCTTCTCTTGCTGTACATGGGCAGTGACCTCTGCTTCTTTTCCTTGTGAGCGGGTAAAAACAACGTATGACTGTCCGCTTGCATATCCCTGGGTACCCTCTTCTTCATCAGATTCTTCCTCATCAAATTCCATATACCTGATAGTAGAGTCGCCAGTCGGTTCACCGACATCTTGATCATCTTTGCCTTGAGATGAAGGTTCTTCATAATACTACTCTTCTTCTTCAATTTCGGCCAGAGCGTTGACCAGAGGAGCCTCAAGCGCCAGCCGTGGAACAGTTGCGGGTAAGCGCGGCCTTTGTGAAATATTGTTAGGAATGAAATTCCTCCGCAGAATATCCCGGTATGAGGAATTGGGGGAAGCCTGAGCCAACTGCTTCTTTAATGCAAGCAAGTCGTTCGCCATCTTTTGAAAGGCCGGATCAGACGAAGTAGCGGGCGAAGGGCCCGAAGATTTAGGCTTGGATGATTCCTTTTTCAATTCACCAGATATTATCAAATTATCTTCTATTCGAATGGCAGCGGCCTGGGTGAGAATCAAGGTAGCCACTCGCTCTTGAAGGAGCAAGAAACTAACTTTTGATCTCATAGCGTTTACGAAGAAACACTTTTGATTTTCCGGCGTTGGAAGCATGGCAACAAGGACACGGTTGATTAATGCATTGAACCTGGCGATAAAATCACGCATGGTCTCGTTTGCCTCCTTCTTCAGGTGAGTGATCCGTGATAATAATGCAAATGCATCTTCTGAAGGTTTGCACTTGTCTTCAAAAGCATCCCGCAAGGTGGCCCAACTCGTAATAGATCCGGCCGGCAAATGCTGAAACCATTCAGCTGCGGGCCCTTGTAGAGTTTCTGGAAAAAGGTGAACCGAAACATCTTCGTGAGTTACATCCAGGATACTGCATGACATAATGAATGTAGATATGTGGGAATCCGTGCTTTGATTTCCGCTCCCATCGAATTTGGGAAAATTCTTTCGGTTTCCGTGAGGGAACGCGTGAACTGGATGTGGCAAAGCTAAGGGACCCATAGCATTTCCCCATGGTACTGCCATTTGAAAAGCCAGAAAAATAACACGAGCTGGAAGTGTGGTTCCGTTGAGTAGCAAGGCACTACAAAGGGATGTGGATGTCCCTTGCGAAATATTTTTCCTTTGTGGAGGTGAGATGCTCCTGGATGACCGGTCAGCCGAGCTTAGCGTTGAAAAACGTGCCGGTGTTACGCTGAAATTGTGCCTTTGAAGCAAATCGAAAATAGGATCAGTTTCTCCATGAGCTCTCCTGCTACGCGTAAAGGGTTCACCTGCCAGCGTGTCTTTCTGATCTGTGGTTTTGTAGCACTGATTCAAATTTCTTTTTGGCTGTACTTGCTGATTTTCTGGCTTTTCTGGCAAAAACCAATAGCTTGTACTTTTCTAAATATTTAAAAACTATCCTCTTCAGAAAACCGATTGCGGTTAATGACAAATAACAGCGAGGATAAAATGGTAGAGAAGATTAGCAAGCTGTTTTTCGGATCTAATTTTGACTTTTTCAAAGGGTTTCAATCTTTTGGTAGACAGTCAAAAACTCAGATCTATGGCAAAATACTGATTTCTATAAAAACTCAGCGAAATAAAGACCTTCAACTAGGCCAGATCTATGGATCTCAGAAGAAATTTTTTGATTTGGATCACCTTTACAAAATCTTTGGATTTTTAACAAAAAGTGTAGATTTGTAAACAGGTAGTGATTTTTCTGATTTCTCTGATTTTCTATCCTACCACCATCATAGATCTGATAGATCTGTTCGATCCCCAGCGGAGTCGCCAAAAACTGTTGGTCCAAAAATCTGTCGCTTGGGTAGATCTATGGATAAACGAGCCAACAGTGTGCAGGGCATAGCCCCTCTTTGAGTCAGCAAAGCGAAACTGGTTTATTGCTATTCTACCAGCAGGAATCTGTGCAAGTCTCACAAATTCTGCCTTCGGGGGTTTGGGATCTCATCCCAGTAGGGGTGTTTCCGACTGCGAAAAGAAAGGAAAGGAAGAGGGGATGAAGAAAGAGCAGGTCCGAAGGGAGAAAAGAAATGAATTCCAAAGCAGAAAGGTCAGAAGGTTTATGTTTTGGGATTGGTAGTAAACAGAGCCAAACCTACTTGCATAAACGAGCAAAGCAATACTGATGATGAATAAATGACAATAAAACAGAAGCAGATCCAACAGGATAAACACACAGATCTGACGTAAGAAAGATCTAATGCACATAACACATGTATTCAGCACAAAGTCTAAATATTGTATTAATATTTTCCTTCTGTTACAAAAAGCTCAAAGTCTTTTCTCCTCACTTCTATTTTTCATCTGAAAGATATTCACTCATTCATCCCCAATACAACAAGTATTGGGGTATTTATAGAAGAAGGAGAGAAAAGAAGGCAAAAAGGAGCCAACAACTTATTTACAAAGATATTTACAAAATATCTAAAAGTCATGTTGACTTTTGACAACTTGATGGATGACATCATCCCATGATGCAACATGGATGATGTCATCATTTGTGTCAACATACTCCAGATATTCCCAAAAAGAAAGTCGAAGAAGAGAGAGAGAGAAGAAGAAGAAGAAGAAGCTACTCGTCGTCGTCATCCTGTGGCCGAAAGGGGGTGGACTGCTTTTGTTGTTGCTCAGGTGACGAGATATGGAATTGAGAGCGGTATTCCATAAACTTGTTGATCATGGGCCCTAGTTGATCCTGGGAAGGATCCTTGTGCCGCTCACTGATCACCTCACAAGTCTCCCGCTCATCTATGAGCTTCTCGAGGAGTTTGGAATAGTCTTTTTCCGCTTCAATGAGTAACCCAATGAAGTCCCGGCAGGCCAGCAGGTTGTTGATAGACTCTGCGTCAAAAGTGACCTCTGGCCCCATCCCTTGAGAAACGATCTCCTTGAAGATCTGGATGGTTTCATCAGCTTTTCTTAAAGTGAAGGAAGGAGTAAGTAACCCTGGCGACATGTTAAGAACGATCCATTCCATTTGGTGCATCGCGTCCAGGGCTTCTTCCTTCACTTTGTCAATCTTTTCTAGGACAAATTCCAGCTGATCCACCCGGTAATCCAGAGTGGACATGATTTTGTTGAGGGCCCTGGGATGGCCAAAGACGCCGAACTTGACCAGATCTTCGACTGAACAGTCGAACATTTGTTGAAAGGTCTCGTGCTACAGTCTAGCATGTTCCAGCTCTTCTGATATGGGTCCCGCTAACGCTTGGAGCTCTTTATTCGTTTTGTTGATGTTCAAATACAAGTTAGAGAACTCGGCGATTACTTTTTCGCTGTCTTTGAGGATTTGGCTCCTCCAAGCGGAAACGGCCATACCCTGCTTGCCGATCTTTGCATATTCATTAATTTTCTCGTGGCTTAGAAGCTCAGAAGTCTCGGCGGCAGTTGTGGGAGGCGCACTGCCCATTTTCTGTAAGGCTTGGAGCAGATATTTATTTTGCTCTTTCAGTTGCCTTTTCTCCTCTTTTGTTTCCTGAAGCTTCTTGCAGAGGGCGTCAACTGCAGAAAGGGCCTCCCCCTGAAGACTTTCAGAAGACATCCCCATTGTGACTTGGGTCACAGTATAATCTGTCGGAGACAGATCCTTTTTCTCCTTGAGAGGATTGGGGTACGCGATCTCCATAACCCTCTCTCCTGCAGCACTTTGAGAGAAGCGTGTGACGGGCTTCTGCTTCTTTGCCCCCTTAGATGGGATTACAGAAAAGTCCATCGGAGCGATGGGAACTTTCCTCTTTTGCTGACTTAACTGCTGGGAGATCCAGGCTGGACCTATGAGAGAAGGGCCGGAAACGAAGAAGGGGGCAGCTGCAGTAGTAGAGGGGAAAAACGTGGAGACACGTGGAGGCGGCATGGAGAGAATAGCCGAAGAAGTGCCCACGGGAGGAAGGGAAACTACAGCTACGGAAGACATAGGAAGGGAAGGGAGCTCAGAGATTAGGGAAGAAATGGAGGGGGAAAGATCTGAGAGGGAAGAGAAGATGGACGAAGAAGCGGGAGGAATAGTAGAAGAAGGGGGAGAGGACATGATCAAAGGGATGGTCGCTTGAGTCACTTGAGGGGGGGAAGGAAGAGAAGAAGAAGGGACAGAAAGGACCTCGGTTGTTGTAGTAATGCCGACATCCTGAGTGGATGGGCCTATTGGAATATCCTCTTCTGCTTCTTTCTCTGGCATAACCAGAGTTATTACCTATTCGGGTGCCGCGGAAGGAGGACTCTCAGGGGCTTCTTCTCGAATGGTGCTGGATTCACCTTCTACGCCTTTGCCCTTGCCTTTAGGCTGCTGTTTAGATCGGGGAGGTGCGTTACCCAATGGGGAGGTTGTGAAATCAACCCCGAGGTAGATTAACCCGTTCATCCGGCACCAATGCTCTGTTCTGCGCAGAGTTTCCTTGACCCTCTCCTCAATCGTCTGAGGTGCCTTGGTTCGATCAATGGCTGGAAAAGGCCAATTGTCCCCATCCGTGTTAGTATATACTTGGTCTACTTCATCCTCCGTAGTTTGGAAGCCTTTGGGAACAATTGCTACCCCGTATTGGATGATTTCTGCCAAGGCTAAGCGAGAATGGTCCTTTCTCCTGAGCTCAACCTCATGGATGACGTCGATGTAGATGTCCTCGATCTGAGGGACATGGATTGGATCGAGTTTCACCCTTGGCAGAAAACTTCTTGGGTCAAAGGTAGGTCTGGCTGGGAAATCATGTTTTAAATTAAGCAGCTCCAACTCTGCAAACATGTCCTTTTCCTTATGATGGGTAAGGCATGTATATCTGCCCACTGTGAGGGGGAGAGGAGTTCCACCCTTCTTTCTTTTGAGGCACTTCTCATGATAGGTGATCAGTTGCCTTGATAGTTCCAGCAAAATCAGTTTGGGTCCAACATACCTCAACAGTCTGGTTGGTTCTCCCAGGAAGTTAGCTGCCCTTAGATAGGTGAATGTGGGAAATTGGGTGAACAGGGCCCCCCATTTCTCAGTAGCTGCCACTATGCTCTTGGTCGTGCGACCGTAAGTCATATTTGGCCTCAACAGGCAGATGATGTGGTAGAAAAACACATCGTTGATTTTTGTGAATTGAGGGATGCTATTCTCCAACCTCAACTCTGGGTAGTATTCATATATTTTGACCTGAGGCCAAACCCCACTCCGCATCAGGCCTGGGTAGTCTCTTTCTGATGCTGCAGCGTAAACAACATAGGAATTCATGTAGAATCTCCCTGTTGTATTGAATTGTTAAACCTGTTCGGAGATTGTGCTGCTTATAATCTCTGCCCATTCGAAGCGCTGATCGGGCATATTCTTATTCATGGTCTCTAAGTACCGCAACATCCATTTATGGAAAAAGTGGGCGTCAGGAAGCCCAAAGACCCTGCTCAGGAAAGTGATGGTGTCACTGAGCTCCTCCGAAAAATCACTTCGGTGAATGGTTTGTGGCCATCGGGTCACTACCTTTTTGTTTTTCAAATAGACCTCATTCATCAGCTACATGCACTGATCTTCATGGTCATCCCAGGCCTTAATACAATCCTCTCGGCTGACGGCCACAAAGTGCCGATGATGAGGAATGCCGAGTATTATTTCAAAGTGGCGGGCAGTGAGGTTAATGACGACCTCGCCCTTGTCATTTACGACACACCTTGTGTCCTTGTTGTAGCACCGGGCAACTACCATCATGAATTCATTGTTGACAGCACTCACTGGCATTCCTCCAGCGAAGTGTAGGGCACTGCCCATTAGTTTGTCCATCCATGGACTTCTTGTTACCTTCTGAGTCCTGACCCAGAATTCCTCCATATCAATGTGACCCAACTCTGAGTCTCTGATGTCTAGGTCACATTCGGCCTGGGAGTCAGGCATTCTGACTCTCTGATACTTGTATTTCATCTCTTCTTCTGTAAGTTTGGCCTTCCCTTTGGATTTGGTAGGTCTCTTGCTTGATGTAGACATATGTTCCTCTGAGCTTAGTTGCTGATCTGCACGAAGAAGAAGCGAGACCCAATGCAAAAAGGTTGTATTAGCCATTTGATCTTCCATTGAAGTGTTAACAGAAGAAAGAGTTAGTGATTTTGAGGCTCAGGGCGCAGGGTGCATGAAAGCTGCAGCTTACAGGGCTAAATAGGTAAGGCACACAGAAAAAAGGTGTTGCAAGGGTTAAATCAGCGCCTTTGGCGCATAGATACTGCAGGGTACATTTTGTAAAGGGCGTATGTATCTTTCATGTTGCATAGAAAATTGGTGTGCCAAAGGCGCATGTATGGTTTGTGTAACAGGAACTTTTCAAGCGCCAAAGGTAACTTGGCGTGGCGCACTGAGGGTCTACACAACATGATGTTGCTGTAATGGGAAATGCGCTTGCGCCTTCAAAGCTTTGTACTTAGCGCGGATTAAGCTGATGTTGCACCGATGCTGGGTGCGCCAAGGAGGGCGCAAGGCTAGCACTTGCAACATGCAAAGGAAGCGCGCCTTGAGGGCACAAAAGTTCATGATGTAACAGGCATGATGGGTGCGCCATTGGCGCAGATTTTAATCATGTTGCAGGGGTGACAGATGCGCTTAGGGCGCAACTGTTTTTGATGTTGCAGGACGTGCCAATGCGCCAAAGGGAAAAAGGAAAACACATTCTTTTTAGAGCTTTAATCACCCTCAGAGGGGTTTTTCACATGGTTTAGCCTCTCTTTTCTTTTCTTTTCCTCTTTTTGCAGGGTTATTTGGGTAATGAAATGGCTTAACCAGAAGGGATTTAAACCATGCTTTCAGAACAACTTCCTCTACCAGCAGATCTGGAAAGAGGGGGAGGAATAGGGAAAGACAGCAAGGGGGGCTAGTTCAATATTTCAATTCCAAAACCAAACCAACAAGCATTCAAAGAACCAAAAACGCAAAACACACGAAAGAAATAAGAACCTCTTACCTGGATAAATAGTGAAAAACGTGCAAACGGGTCCACTATGTGTTGAAAACGATGGGGTAGGTGTGCTGACAGGTTCAGAAAATATAAAAAACGTGATTGCTCTGGTGATAATGACATTTGCAGGCGCGCAAATATATATATAGGTGAGTCAGTAATAAATGCACCACCAACTTTGTAAAGGGCGCATGAAAATTACTATCGACATAGGAAAGCATGCGCCCTTTGGCGCACCAAAGCACTTGCCAGCATGGAATTAAGTGGGCCTTTGGCGCACCAAAGGTGGTGTCGTCATGAGATTATGTGCGCCTCTGGCGCACCAAAAAGTGGCGCAACAAAATGGTTGCTAACACGAAGGCACATGCGCCTTGGCACACGCAGGGAAGACTCAACATATCAAGGCACACCAAAAGGTCTGTTGACACAGGAAAATATGCGCCAAAGGTTTTAAAGGGGGCACACCAAAAGTTGGTGTCACATAGTAATTCCATGTGCCCAGCCAAAAGACCAAAAATGACTAAGTTCGGAAAACTAGATTTCCCGGAAAAGGGATTTTGCAACGTTCCGAACGCAAGAGATCCCTAACAAGGGATCGGAACAAAATTTTCGGTATGGTTATCAGTAAAATTGACCTTGTCAATTTTACGGGATAACACACATCATCAACAAGAGCTCCACCATGTCTTCACTTGATCCACAACAAAAAAGGGGGAGAGGCAATACTCTTCACCCAACCAATAATCCAATGAGGAGAAGAAGCTATCCTCCTCATTGGCCCCCAAGCCCTAACCGCAATGCAATAAAAGGCGGATCCAACTCATGACAACAATACAAGTTTCCACATCACAATACAAAGATTTCACATCCATACCAAAACAAAATTAACAAAAACTATAATCACAAGAAGGAAACTAACAAAATATACAAGGCTTCAAATGCAAGCCAATGGAGCAAGGATCTATGGGGATATCACTTATGCCTCCCAATGGGAATTAGTTGCCAACCTTAAAACCCTCCAATATACATCTCAAAACCCCTACACAAATCTTATACCTCCCTCAAGATCCTCTTATGCCTCCCACATTCTCTTATGCCTCCCTACTTTCTCTTATATCTCCCTCATAAAAACTAAGTAAGAAATGCAAGCATTTTTTTGTCCAAGGTGGGGAACCCAACCCAAATCCCTCCAAGACATGAAATAAAATCTTATGCCTCCCTACATATAAGATCCCCATAGCCCTCTCCCACACCACACTTAGGCCATCTACTCAAGGACCTAACAAGAATACCAAAAGATTCAATAATATACACATATACATAAGTAAAAGAAAAATAATAAAACAAGGGTATAACTCCTACCTTTCCATAGTAGAGCTTGATCCAAGAGTCACCCACCAAGATTCTTCAAGCCCAAACTATCACCAACAAGCTCAAACAAAATCTATGTTGATCAGAGAAAACTTGATAGAACTCACACAAGAAGTCCGTGCAGGAAAGTAGTCCAGGTTTAAGGGAGCAAGTGGATAGGAATAGCACACGCATGACGGGTAAGTTCAACATTCAGGACTTAGACTATTTTGAGCATAAAGACCTATTTTTAGAATATGGTATGCAAAACACCCCAACAATGCAGGGGCGTGCGTGCCACACATTGTCTATCTTTAGAGGATTGGATAGAAGCATTTTGCATGGAGATGAGCTAAGAATAGGACTATCACTTCAGTCAATTGTAAGAAGTCTATAGATAGCACACTTGCATGTGTGGCTATGTACGTAAATAACACGTGGCTATTAATAACATGTGGCCTATTTTTGGAATAGAGAAGTGGTGAAGGATAAGTCCCCACCCTATATACATGATGCGAATCACATAGATAGAGATATAGAGAGATATACAATGGGATTATTGTATCAGATCCATAGGCGCATTGGTATATAATTCCATTATTGTAAGGAGCTTATGTGTTTATTAATAGATGGAAGTTATTGGATGAATCTAAGTGTCATTCCTGTGTGTAATCAACTAGTGCATGTTCTTGATTCAATCATGATTATTGTTTAAACTTGTTCTTTCATAAATCTGAATATGGTATGCATTCTAGAATGATGGATTAGTTATGGATCTATTTATTCCTTCATAACGCTAGCATCCTGCTACAATAACCCTAAAGAGGGACCTAGTACCTTTGCGCACTTTGGGTGAGTGCTAAGTCTAGGCTGAGTGATGTGCCAGCGTGACTTGGGTGTTATCTGGTAAATTCTAGGCCGCATCATTGGTTCCGTTTTTGGGACCTCTTTTTCAGTTGTTTGCAGGATGGTTCATGATGAAGACATACCATTTAACTTTAGCAAGTATTGAGGAGTGGATACATGATCTAGAGGAAGAATATGCATGGTGGTTCAACAATGTATTTGAGTTTAACGCACGCACTTGGGTAGAAAAAAATCTATATGACAACCTATATGAGAGATTTTTTACATCTTTCCAGTAGAACTATACGAGTGGCTTATTGCTTATTCATCTCAACGGAATTGGAAGTATTACGCACTTGTCTGAACATAGGAAGAGTTTCAGGCCCTTTATGATGCTGATTTAATCTAGACTCGCATTGTGGATATGTGGTTTCATGGTGTTCAAAATAGTTATTTTCTGGAATATTCAATTTCGACGTATTCTTTCCTGCAGGTAACTGAACTCTAGTTTTTACAGTATCCTAGAGGAACATATTTGCAAGGCATTCCCCTGGTGATCAAGATCTTGATGGTAACTTTGAACTTGGATAGTAAACTAATGGCTAAATAAACTTCACCACATGTGAGGGCAGGAACAGGTTTGGTGAAAGATGGCAGACCTAGCGGCAGAAAGGCAGAGAGAGGAAAGACGTCTTAAGTATAATGAGGCACGTGAGAGGGAGATAGAGAAGCAACGTTCTGTTGCAGAAAGTATGGCATTGAGGAGAGAGATGGCTCGTGAAGGATTTATAGCTCACGTAGAATACGTGGAGCCAGAGCATCAGGAACTCCCCCATCTTGGAAAAAATGATAGAGATCTCCCCTTGGCCTCACATAGAAGTGCGCCAGTAGAGACTACATGGGCCGCGGGTGTGCATCTTAATCCACCTGGTGACCTAGCCCTTGTGCTTGTTTTTCCAGTATCTAGTACGACAAGTAATCAATAAGAAATTTTTTGAGGTAAGAGAGCAAGTACATCAATGTCAGGACAAACGACTTCAATGTTATTCATAGGCGTGTTTTCAGGTGCATCATCTGCACAAAACGTAAGTGCGCCGATTGTTGGATTCACCTCTGGAAGTGGAACTACCTCACAAACTCCAGGGGTTTAATATAGTACTATTGTCGAAGCACAAAGGAGTACATCTACAGGTCCTATTCCAACTACTGGTGGGGATTCAAGAGGTATAGGCGGTTCTAGTTCCGGTGGATCTAGTGGTTTTGGAGGCATAGGAAACATAGGAGGTTTTAGATCAAGTAGTCAAGGTTTGCAGTAACCACAAAACATTTATATGGAGATGTCTCTTCGTCTTCTAGAGTATAGAGGCATAGAGGATGCTGCTGAGCATGTGCACATGTGTGAAATCTTATGGTGCGTGAAAAGGATCATGGCTACTGAGAGCAAGGTAAGTCGATTTGCTACTATCTTGCAGGGACGAGCACATAGCTAGTATACAAAGTTTGACCCTGATTAAACTTGTGTGGATTATGTAACGTTGAAGGATGCTTTCTTAAAAGAGTTCTATATCCTAGAATTTGAGCAAAAAAGTATCAGCACGCTTAAATATATCAAGCAAGGCACTACTGAGAGTGTACGTGAGTATGATGCCCACTTTAAGACACTTCTATCTAATATTTTTTTATGATATTCACGTCAGCGAACATGCACAATGGTTCGTTGGAGGATTGATTACACCATTCAGAAGTGCACTGCCACATAAGCCATACACTGATCCACGCGAAGCACTGGAAATAGCTTTACATGCTAAGGAAGTTGGGAGCATTGACACTGGTGTTAGTCCATTCTTAGAGTCACAGATTACAGATATGGCCAAACAATTAGAGAAGATATCAGTGAATTCAGCCCATGAAATGTACTCAAGAATTTGGTATACAGATTGTGAAGTAGAAGGTCACACCAAGGATAGTTGTCCTCACAAAATAGTATGCTCATCATTGTTGGACTGTGATATATTTCATTTAAATCATGATGCTAGTCACTGTCCTTTGTTATAGCGTGTGATAAGGAATAATGTATCCAACTTTTACAAAATTTGTAGGACCATGACCCATGATACTGAGGATTGTTGATTGATTGGTAAGATCCAGGATGCTATAGACATTGGGGTACAAAGGACAAGTGTAACATATAATTCTAAGGGTAAGAATGAGAACCAGGATCAGGATCATAATAAAACGTGCTATGACAGGAATGAGGGCCATTTTAAAGGAGGTCGTGGGAGAGGACGTGGATATCATGGTGGATACGGAGGATGAGGCCGTGGTGGAAGAAGAAGCGAGTTTCCTCAAGGAACGTGCTATACATGTGGATCCCCTGATCATTATAGGAACGAATGTCCTAAGAATGTTACATGTTCTTTTTGCAGAAAGAATTATATCTATGAAGAGTGCCCAAACTTATATGAGCATCTGAGTAAGCAACATAAGCAAGAAAACAAAGGCACCAGGATGGTTATAATCTAGCATGCGGTAGAAGATCAATGGATGCCCAAGACAACACCAGAACCTGAGGCCTTAAGTGTAAAGATTACCACACCCACTGAAGAAACATGTGTAAGAGAGGTATCATACCAGAAGCCTACGATCACCAAGGAGGAGGTTTTGCATGTAAGGTACCTAGATCTGGCTCATCAGAAGGAGGTTTATTAGGATACCATGGAAGTGCTAAGGATTCTTCAGGGTGAAATACAATACTTAAAGGAGCAAAAGAATGCATTAGAGACAATCCAAACTGATATCGATGATCTGAGAGAAGTATGAAAAATGTTGTGCTAGGAGAAAATCATCCCAATATTAGGAAGTTGGTTAAAAGGGAACACTCCATGCGCAAGTATTGAGACAGGACAATAGATCCTGCATTCAAATCTTCCCCCCGATAGCATTGACTATGACAAAAAAATTACTCTGAATGCTGTTGTGGATGGATGATTGTTGAGCAATATTCTGATAGATATAGACACAGAAGTAAATGTGATTATATTAGATACATGGGTACTATTAGTGCAAAATCATAGCACCCCCAAATGAGTTATGGATATGCTTTTCTAAGGCAGGGTCATTTGGTGTGATTTGCATAACATTGGATCATTCCCCAAGCTGTGGGACTTGCAAATGGGAATGATCCTCCAGAGAAGGCTGGTTCCTCTTCCTAATCCTATCACTAAACTACTTCTAAGGAAGAAAATGTGACTATCTACTCCTAATCTAATAATTCCAAGGGACCAAGGAGAGAGAGAGAGCATGAAAATAAAGAAATCCTACACTACAGAGGTGATAACACCGAGAAAAGGAAACTCTTGATCACTAACCCAACTGCCTAAAATGGAGAGAGGTGAGAAATGGAGAGGATGGATAGATGCATCATAGACCAAGGATAAATTTCACACAGAACACCATTTCAAACCCCTTAAACACAGCTCCAAAAACCTACAATGGACATCAGAGATATGCACAGTATACCCTGCAATGGTGAGAGGTGAGAAGAGACAACAAAATGAGCAAAGGATGGACAAAACACATCACAAAAAATAGATTTTATTTCTCCAGGAGTTCACACAGTACACCATTAATGGGTAAGAGGCAAGAAAATTTCATTATAAAGCTAAGGGAGGAGGCTTAAACTCCACATTCAACCCTAGAGAAGAAAGAGAGAGGGGGGCAGGGAAGAAGAATGAACAACCCTTTACAATGAATCCTGCCCATTTATTTATAGATTTGATCGGAGAGAAGAAAGAGAGAGGGAAGCGGGAAAAGTGGGTTGAATCTCAACCATTGTTGTTAATGCTTCTGATAAAATATTCCCCAAGTCCATCTTTACTGCATGATTCCTTGATTCGACACCTTGAAAGAAGAGGAAAGGAAAAAAATAGATCGAATCTGATTTGGTTGTTGAGACAAAAGGATCTTGCATTGAAGGCACGAAGATGTTTCCTCCATTTTCCTTTACCTAACCTCCTCAAATTAAAGTCTCAAACATCCATGGCGTAGGTGAGGTCGAGATATTTTCGGTATTAGATTTGTAATATTTTGAGCCCTAAGTCGAAATATATGCCCCTTCAAAGTTTGTATTAGGTCCATACAAATGGGTGGGAAAATGAGTTTGAAAAATAGGCCCTTTCTTTAATGTGGGACATGTGGCAGCCAGATTAGGGAAAAATCCGGTTTGCAGGCTCATAGTTTATCTTTTCCCCTTTTTCTACGAGAATCACAAAATCTAGAAAAATGCCGCAGCCTTGCTGCTCCACTACTCCGCTTGGACACGTGGCACCCTTTTGTTGGTTGGGGAGGTGCGCTCCAATATTTTCCTTTGTGCCATTTTGTCGAAAGGAAAAATTTCACCTTTTCCTCCTACTCCTTGCTTTGGCTTTGACTCAGGTTTTAACACTGACTTTTTCCCTGACAGAGTTGCAGGCCATTTTGTAACTTTTACCCTTTTTGTGATAACAAGGGGTAAAGAATCAAATTTTCCCCCAATGCCGAGCTTTCCTTTGGGACACACATCAGTCTGGCAATCGTTTTAAAACCCTTTATCTATTCAATCCTTGAATCAGTGTCATTTGGACACTTGATAGCCTCCGCCGGCCTGGGCTATGTATTGATAATTCGACTGACTCTACCCCTTTCTGATATAACATGTGAAGCCACCACGCTTGCTTGCAAACCTGATTTAAAATTTGCCTTTGGAGGAGTGTCAAGTTGACACTTGGCAACCTCTGCAGGTCTGTGGAATTTTTAACGGCCCCTCTTATCTTTTGGGACTCTGGGCTACGTGGCAGGCTCGCACTCATTTGGGTCTCTGCCTTTGGACCAACTCTTGGAAATGCACCAGGTTGACACTTGGCACTCTCCGCCTGCACATTCATACTTAGCCATTTTTGAGGCCCGCACTATCTACCTTTGACTCTAGTTGACCACTTGAACCTGCCTCCGTTTCGGCCTGGGACATGTGGAGATGCGACGCTTGTTTGAGCCTCTCTTTGGATTCATCTTTGGAGGATTGCCGTTAGGACACGTGACTTCCTCTGCTTACTTCTCCATACTTATTAAGTTTTAGAATCTTTCTCAAATTGTGTTCGAGCCTAAAAACTTTGGATCCTTGACATTTTTCCTTTCTTTCTCCTGGCCTCTCTTGGGGCATTGCCCCTTCTTCTCTGACCCTGCAATTCCATTGTTGAATCTTCCTGAAGCTTGTAAAATAGATTTAAGACACGAAATAGCTTGACCTAGTCATTTTCTTTGCATAGGGTTGTTTAATCATTCTCTACCCCCTCCACTCCATTGTTGAGTCCTCCCTTGACCCTTTAAATAGATTTAAGATATGGAAATGCTTAGAAGAACTGTTTCTTCTATTTCTTCTTGTGCAGGTTCGAATTTTGACTTTCTCAGGCCTTTTTTTTCACTTTTCTTGGTTCTAGAACTCGAGATCGTGGGTCTGAATCACTTCCCTTCATGTTTTCTTTATGTGTAGGGCTTGTTTTGAAAAAAAAATTCGGGGGGAAATTTGCGATAACAATTTGGTGACTCACGAGGACATTTGCTTGCTAGATGAAGAGACTAGTGGCCTTGAAGCATCCATTAGGCATGGAGTCTGCTTGATAAACATGAAAATGATATGAAATTATAAGTCTGATCCTTGAGCCACTGCGATCCTGACTGTATGCCTTTTCTATGTTTTGTCTGAGCTTGAGTCTGCACTCTCAATTTTTATAAGGAAATCTTAAAAATGGAATTTCTGAGAGTAGAAAATTATTTTAACTCTGGGGCTTTCATCTGTCCCTAAAATGGACTGTTTTGAAACAAATTTAGTTTCTCTGCATTTGTTTTCTTTGAATATGGCAACTATTATAGGTAATTATGAGTTCCCTGCCAAGAATACTGAAGAGCCTATCTTTATGCACCTTTGGAGCAATGTGAACAAAACTTATATACAAAGACTAAATAATACATGCATTAAATGGGACATGCAGAGTGTGCATAAGCACTTCTTCTGCTGGAAACAAAGTCTACTCCTACCCCTACACTAACCAGAGAGAAAGAATGCTAAACATATCCTGATACAGGCAGGGAGAAGTAGCTTCACTTTCTTAAGAGGGACAACCATGCAAATGATTTGACATTAAATATAGCTTTCTGTATGAGTGAAAAACTGACAATAAGCTGGTCCTCCACCCAAATCACCAAAGTATCAAATGAATAGAAAACCAATACCTCTTTTAGTTGCTCTGCATTTGGATTGAAGAGATATGACTACTAATCCTTGGTGCTTTGTAGCACATCCTCATGCCCTGAAATGGGCATGACCAGATTTGGCTTCTCCTTTGGATCCAATGAAGCCAAATACTTGATTGGGAAAGGCCTGATCCTTTGAATTCCCCCCTTGTTCTAAATTTAAACTACAAGGATAGAGTTTTCTTATGGACCTTCTTGGATGAATGGTGTGAGAGGGATGATGACATCCTCCTGAGTTTTTCCTTCCTCCTCTTTTGAAGAAAATTCTTAGATCAAGATCTTCTAACTTTGGTTCCAGAGGGCCATTATGGAGTGCAGGATTTTGCACTTGAATATCCTCCTTCATGGCAATAGGTTCATGTGCGTGGAAGATGGATGGAGGAAAAAATGATGTGATCTCCATGGGTTACCCTCCATCAAGGAAATCCTCCAAGTCAGATAAGTAATCTTCCTCCTTGATATCCTGCTACAGGCGCTAAACCTCCTTCATGGTGTCCTCCTGATCTGAAACTTGTTCACCATGGTTTCCCTCTTCCTCAAACATGATGTTTGAAAGATCAAACTCTTCTCCAATATCATAGCTCGAAGGAGATGAAGTCGGAGGAAGAACTAAAGGTTCTTTTGTAGCCTTCTCTACACTTGGGGCCTTTGAAATTGTATGGTCCTCCTCCATTAAAGGTTCATCAATCAAATCAGTTCCTTAAAATGAAAGCAAAGAATCTTCAATGATGCCTTCTTCACTGAGTGACTTCAACATTGATTTGATCTCTCATGGATTCTCCTTTTCAATGGGACTTGAAGCTGATTGTTCCTCCTCCTTTCTTGGTTGTGCAGCTTGGATCAAATCATCATCCTGTTTAGGCAAAGAGCCATAAACTGATTGTTGATTTTCTTGTTGTTGTTACTAATCTTCTTCTACTACAAACTCAGCCTCAGCCACCACTAGTTCTTTAACCCTGACCTCCTATATTGGCTTGACCATTAAGGGGATTTTTGTAAACCCAAATTTGGCATCCCAAAACTTTAGATTTTCTGTCATTTCTTTTCTATTGGGCTCCTCTTCTTGTTGTTCTCCTTGACTGGATTCTGGAGTCTCTTCCCAACATGGGCTTGGGAAAGCAAGAGGAGTGGCAGGTTGGGGTTCAACCATCTTTGTAATTTTTTGTGGTGGGAAGGGAGGTGTAACTTCTTGTTTGTTTGGAGGGGATGACTGTTTAGAAGGGAAAAAGATAGAAGAACTGAGATGAGGTGGAAGACTGGGAGATGGAGAAATGAAATCAAAACTTGGGGAAACAAGTGAGGGGCTTGATTCTTGCCTCTGCTGAAATGATAAAGATTAAGGGAGAGAAAATGAAAGGCAGGGAGCTGGTGATTGACTTACCCATTGACAAGGTTGTCCCGCACTTTTCTCATAAGCCCCAATGTCCTCAATCCACCGTGTAAGATGAGGTAACACTTCAACCATGAAGTCAAGCTTCTCTTAAGGGTTGTAATGTCTTGGAAAAGGGCCTTCCCATGGACAAGGTTCCTTACAACCAATTCTAAATTCCTTCATTTGAGGTGTAGCTCTTGACTTAACCATTCCAATCTCCATTTTTTGGATCTTCTCCAACAGACCAACATATTGCATTTGATTTTCTTCATTATTTGCATATCCCTGCTCTTGGAAAGCTCCATAGCCAAGCTGATTTTGGCACTGCTTCTCAGAGGGGTAACCATGCTGATTTTGGATTTTCTCAAAATGTTGATTTGAAGGATTTGTAAAGCTTATTGTAGTTGGAACGTATTGCTACTACTGTAGATGTGAATTATATGCTGGGAATGAAGTCATGATTGCAAAACTTCATGGGATTGAAGAAGATGAAGGAGATGGAAGAAATAACGGGTGGAAAAGGATGGGAAGAAGGTCTGCAACTCAGAGGATGGGTTGTTGACCAGATGGAGTTTCCAGATGTGCTTGAAAGTGCCTTCAAAGGCTGAAATATTCACCAAGAGCACATTGAACTTGATGAAGTGAAGTGGTAAGGTGCTTCAGACCTATCCCACCAGGCATGCCAAAAATATTAGTGTGAAATCACAGCACCCCCAAATGAGTTATGGATCTTCTTTTCTAAGGCAGGGTCATTTGGTGTGATTTGCATAACATTGGATCATTCCCCAAGCTGTGGGACTTGCAAATGGGAATGGTCCTCCAGAGAAGGTTGGTTCCTCTTCCTAATCCTAACAATAAACTACTTCTAAGGAAGGAAACAAGACTATCTACTCTTAATCTAACAATTCCAAGGGACCAAGGAGAGAGAGCATGGAAATAAAGAAATACTACACTACAGAGGTGATAACAATGAGAAAAGGGAATTGCTGATCAAAAACCCAACTACCTGAAATGGAGAGAGGTGAGTAATGGAGAGAATGGACAGATGCATCACAGACCAAGGATAAATTTCACACAGAACACCATTTCAAACCCCTTAAACACAACTCCCAAAACATGTAATGGACATCAGAGATATGCACAGTATACCTTGTAATGGTGAGAGGTGAGAAGAGACAACAAAATGAGAAAAGGATGGACAAAACACATCACAAAAATAGATTTTATTTCTCCAGGAGTTCACACAGTACACCATTAACGGGAAAGAGGCAAGAAAATTCCATTATAAAGCCAAGGGAGGAGGCTTAAACTCCACATTTGACTCTGGAGAATAAAGAGAGAGGAGGGCAGGGAAGAAGAATGAACAACCCTTTATAATGAATCCTACCACTGTATTTATAGATTTGATCAGAGAGAAGAAAGAGAGAGGGAAGCGGGAAAAGTGGGTTGAAGCTCAACCAATGCTGTTAATGCTTCTGATAAAATATGCCTCAAATTTGTCTTTACTGCATGATTCCTTGATTCGGCACCTTGAAAGAAGAGGAAACATTGGAAACAGATCGAATCTGATCTGGTGGTTGAGATAGATGGATCCTGCATTGAAGGACCAAAGATGTTTCCTCCATTTTCCTTTACCTAACCTCCTCAAATTAAATTCTTAGACCTCCATGGCATAGGTTAGGCTGAGATATTTCCAATGGTGTCAGATTTGTAATATTTTGAGCCCTGAGTCGAAATATATGCCCCTTCAAATTTTGTATCGGGGTCCGTACAAATGGACGGGAAAACCAGTTTGAAACATAGGCCCTTTCTTTAATGTGGAACATGTGGCAGCTAGATTAGGGAAAAATCATGTTTGCGGGCTCAGAATTTATCTTTTCCCCTTTTTCTGTGAGAATCACAAAGTCCAAAAACCTCCCGCGGCCCCGCTGCTTTTCCTGGACACGTGGCACCCTTTTGTTGGTTGAAGAGGTGCACTCCAATCTTTTCCTTTGTACCATTTTTTCAAATGGAAAATTTTCACCTTTTCCTTTGACTCCCCACTTTGGCTTTGACTCGGTTCTAACGTTGAATTTTTCCCTGACAAAGTTGCGGGCCATTTTACAACTTTTACCTTTTTTGTGATAACAAGGGGAAAAGAATCAACTTTTCCCCCGATGCCCAAATTTCCTCTAGGACATGCATTAGTCTGGCACTCGTTTGAAAACCATTTATCTATTCAATCCTTGAATCAACACCGTTTAGACACTTGGCAGCCTTCACTGACCTGGGCTATGCATTAAAAATTTGACTGACTCTGTCCCTTTCTGATATAACACATGAAGCCACCACGCTTGCTTGTAAACCCGATTCAAAATTTGCCTTTGGAGGAGCATCGAGTTAACACTTGGTAGCCTCCGCAGGTTTGTGGAATTTTTAACGGCCCCTCTTATATTTTGGGACTCTGGGCTACGTGGCGGGCTTGCACTCATTTGGGTCTCTGCCTTTGGACCAACTCTTGGAAATGCACCAGGTTGACACTTGGCACTCTTCACTTGCACATTCATACTTAGCCACTTGTGAGGCCTGCCCCATCTACCTTTGACTCTGTTTGACCACTTGAACCTACCTATGTTCAGGCCTGGGACACGTGAAGATGCGGCGCTTGTTTGAGCCTATCTCTTTGGATTCATTTTTGGAGGAGTTTCGCTAGGACACGTGGCTTCCTCCACTTGCTTCTCCATACTTAGTCAGTTTTAGACTCTTCCTCGAACTGTTTTCAAGCCATAAAACTTTGGATCCCTTCCGTTTTTCCTTTCTTTCTCCTGGCCTCTCTTGGGGCACTGCCCCTTCTTCTCTGACCTTGTATGTCCATTGTTGAAGCTGCCTGAAGCTTGTAAAATAGATTTAAGACATGAAACGGCTTGACATAGTCGTTTTCTTTACATAGTGTCATTTAACTGTTATCTTCCCCTACCACTCCATTGTTGAGTCCTCCCTCAACCCTTTAAATAGATTTAGGATATGAAAATGCTCAGAAGAACCGTTTCTTCTATTTCTTCTTGTGTACGGTCAAATTTTGACTTTCTCTGGCATCTGTTTTCACTTTTCTTGGTTTTGGAACTCGAGCTCATGGTTTTGAATCACTTCCCTTCATGTTTTCTTTATGTGTAGGGCTTGTTCTGACCAAATTTTCTAGGGGGAAATTCAGGATAAAAAGTACAAATGGGGAGACCCCCATTGTAGCCATCATCTAATGTGTTGTTTATGGCGAACCAAACTAAGGCCACTCCTATAGGAGTTTTAAAGGATGCATTTATAACTATACAAGGGGCCAAGTTCACTATGGATTTTGAGGTGTTAGCACTTGTAGAAGCAAACAGTTTTCTAGCCTTGCTTGGACGCCCTTGGTGTTATGCAAATAACGCTGACTTGAGATTCAATAAGGGGTATATCAGCTTTAAGAATAAGGAGGAAAGGGTTGTGATACCTTTGATAGATGGGAAGTCTACATCATATTTTAAGCCTCTAAGTGAGGAGGAATTAAACATAATCTATGTCCGTGATTTTCAGAATCTAGAGGTCAATGAACCATCAAAGGAAGGCATCCTTTAGTGGGAGGATTCTCATTCTATCAGTGATACTATAAGTATTTCTTGTGACAATTGGGATCATAGTACATATGAACTAGTAGGGCGCGAGGTGAAAAATGTGGTTGTGCATAAGAAGGGACTTCATTCTATTCGATGGATAGGTGGCGCAGTACCCTGGTATACAGGAGCAGAAGATCTTCCTGTATTTTTGGAAGCCATGGAGGCACAGTGCATATACTAGGTCAGGAGAAGAGACATGTTAGCATATGTCTTGCGCAGGACAGTAGCGGACTGGTGGGTAGTTCATAGAGATAATGTTAATGGAGTGCAAGGAGATCAGAAGTGCACTATCTACTAGGTTTGTAAGAAGTAATGCACCTACGTAGATCTGTATTTATAATGGTGATCAACCTGCTCAACATCACATTCAACAGTGTGAGAGAATTTGGATAACAGGGCAGGAAGCATTACCACGTTCACTCTGGGTGCATAGATTGTATTCTACTCTACAAACATGCTCATGCGCCTGGTATGTATATGTAGAACTACATATAGAGACTAGGAATTGGCAAAATTTGACTATAGGAATGATCTATACCTTTGACTATTTTTCTTCCCAACCTCCAGTAGAAGAGGCATTAAAATTTGTCAAGTGGTTAACCATGGGAGATAGTGCAAAGGTGGAGGAAATCATATAGGAATTAATGGGTGAGATAGAATCAGGTGCACGTTTTGAAGGAGGAGAAGACTCCATATTTCTTGATTGTGCTTGTCTTAAAAAAGAAAAAGGTAAGATGGTGTACATTGTGGAGGATGAGGACATTGAAAATTTGGATATTGACCATACACAGGGGGTGCGCGAGGTCTTGGATAGTGCAGATAAGGATACACGCACATAACATGAACCAATGAAGACCAAAAAGGTCAATATAGGATCGGAGGCTGAGCCTAAGGAGGTCATAATTGGAGACTACTGGTCAAACTCAAAGGTGGCAAAGATCATTGAGTTACTCAAGGATTCTCAGGACTTATTCACTCGAGGGTATCATGGACTTAAAGGCATGCATGAATCACTTGGGGAAATGAAGATAAAGCTTAAGGAAGGTGCATACCCCTTGAGAAAGGGACCTTACATAATGAATCCTAATTTGTACAAAAAGGTAAAAGAAGAAATTTATAAAATGTTGAAATCCAGAATTATCAAGCTCCTTGATGAGTCAGAATGGGTTAGTCCAATGGTCATCGGTATTAAGAAGGATGAAAAAATTAGAATATGTATGGACTACATGGAGCTAAATGCTACCTGTGTAACAGACCCATTCCCTACGCCATTTATGGAGGAAATACTAGAGGGAGTTGCTGGGCACGAGATATATTCCTACACAGATGGGTTTTCTGGGTATCATTAGGTTAGGATTTCTTAGGAGGACTAGGAAAAGACTACATTTACTACTGAATAGGAAATTGTTTCCTATACTGTGATGCCTTTTGGATTGAAAAACACTCCTGTTGTATTCTCACATATAATTTTTCAGACATTCAAAGATTTTATTCACAACTTTGTGTAGGTTTATCTAGATGATTGGACAGTATATGGGCTTGTGAAAGATCATTGTGACAATATGCGCTTAATGTTTAAACGATGTAGAAAATTGAGTATCTCTTTAAACATCAAGAAGTGCATATTTACTACACCTTTTGGAATATTGTTAGGGCATATAATCTGTAAGGAAGGGTTGTTGGTTGATCCAACTAAGGTTACAGTCATTCTAAGCCTAGAAGTGCCTACTAGTCAAAGTGAGGTGCACGGAATTTTGGGTCATATAGGTTACTATAGAAAGTTCATTAAAGGGAATGCCAAAATTGCTACACCTTTAGAAGAATTACTAAAAAGGAAAGGTACATTTTATTGGGGAGAACCGCAGTAGCAGGCATTTGAGATATTAAAAGAGAAACTTATTACCGTGCCCATTCTATGTTTTCCCTCATGGGATAAACCATTTCATTTTCATGTGGATGCTTCTGGCATGGCCATTGGTGCTGTGTTAGCTCAACCTAGAGAAGGTATTATAGATCATCCAATTCCTTTTACTAGTAGGAAGTTGACTCCTGTTGAAATGAATTATACTACAGAGTGCAAAGCTTTGTCAATGATCTATGCACTGCACAAGTTTCAATAGTACTTATTAGCAACACCATTTGTGTTTTATATAGATCACATGGTATTAAAGTATTTGGTGAAAAAACTGGTCTTGCAAGGGCACATATGCAGATGGGTAATCCTATTTCAAGAGTTTAATTTCATAGTTGTGGTGAAGCCAGGGAAAAGTAATTTTGGACCAGACCACTTGTCTAGAATTCACTCAGAAGAAGAAGCACAGTCAATTGAAGAAACCATGCCAGATGCACAGTTATATAGGTTACAATGTGCACCATCAAAATTAGTAGACATTACCTTCTTTCTACGGACTGGTGTGGCACTAGAAGGAATGGAGGCATTAGAAAAGAAACAACTTGCTATACGTGTAGCACTATTTATGTTAATCAGTGGTAACCTTTATAAGTTAGACAAAGATGAAGTATTACGCCATTATGTATTAGAGCATGAGCACAAGGATATTATATAAGAAGCCCATTTTGGTATTGCAGGAGACCATTATGCAGTTGATGCGACTGCCCGAAAGATCCTACTTGTTGGATTATGGTGGGAGACATTGTATAGAGACTGTAAAGAATATTGTAGGGCGTGTGATCATTATCAGTGCCTAGGAAAACCATGAAAAAGAGATGAGATGCCTTTGAGACCAATTACTAGTGCCGAACCATTTGAGAAATGGGCCATTAACTTCGTAGGACCTATTTCGCTAGTTAGGCATAGGACTGAATCACGCTATATCATTACATGCACAAATTATCTAACACAGTGGGTAGAAGCCACACCTACGAAGGATTGTACAATGACTACAACAACTAGGTTTATATGGAAGAATGTTCTTACAAGATATGGATTTCCTCTAAGCTTGACAAGTGATAGGGGTACACACTTTTTGAATAAGACAATCAGGATCCTATTAGATGAGTTTTTGGTTGCACACATTAAAACTACACCCTATCATCCTCAGGGAAATGGAACTGTTGAGGCTTTCAACAATATTTTGAGCCAAAATTTGAAAAAAAATTGTGATGTTGGGAGAAAGGATTGGGATGATAAAGTGTCAGCTATTCTTTGGGCATATAGAACAACTTATAAGAGATTGAACAAAGCCACACCGTTTCAGTTGGTGTTTGGCATAGAAGCTATTCTCCCTATAGAATTTATGTTACCTTCTTTATGCATTGTGCATGCTGGAGGTCTAGCTGATGAGTAGGCTTTATACGAGCGTATTGAGAAGATGATTCAGTTGGATGAGCAATGAGCCATAACACGATGGAGTCAGAAGTAGGAAAAGGACAGGCATAAAGCATGGCATGATAGATACATAAAGGATAAGAAGTTTGAGATTGAAAAAATGGTACTTCTTTATGACTCTAAGTTCTTGCGCCGTCTAGGAAAGCTCAAAGTACATTGGTTGGGGCCATATGCCATCACTCACATACTTGAAACAGGTGCTTGCTAGTTATAAGCACTTGATGGAACATGGCAACCCGGTTAATTTAATGGGAGTAAGCTGAAGTCCTACTATAAATAAGTTTTCTTGGTGTTTGTAATAAGGCAGTATTGCCATTTAGATTAGGTTTTCAATTATGTATTTACTGAATGTATTTCCTTCATTGTCATTATGCTTTGTTAATTTAGTTGTTGTTCTTGTGTAATAAGCGCGCTTGTGCGCATGAAGCTAATTACTATGTGAAGAATGTTTATGCGCAAATGAATGCACATACTTTTAGTGTGGGGTGGTTGTTTATATCTAGGTATAAGATAGTGGGAATTGAAAGGATAAAGGAATAATTTGCTATGGGTGTGCTTTAAGTCAAAAGAATATTTCTTTTCAAAAGTGACCAAGGATGGAGATAAAAGAAGGAACAGTATAATACGAGGCGAGCGGAGGCCATGATAACTACTAGGATAAGGTATAGTGACGAGGTACTCAGGCACAAGGGCACGCGCTGAAGAGAAGTCTGTGACCAGAGGGTAGCGAGGCGCATTAGAAGGTTATAGCTGGGGCGTAAAGATGTACCGTGCGGAATGGATAAATTTTGTCAATGAATGAGGGGATATTTGGTAGGTGAAGGAGCAATAAATGCATCAAAATTTGAAAAATCTATATAAGGATGGGATGCAAATTCATTTTTACCGTTGCGATTAAGAGTATTTGAAAACATCCAAGTGCGAAGAGTTGAGTGATCATTTTAAGGTGTGAGAGGTGTGTACCCAGTCGTGATGAAGAGATCTGTGCGTAGAAGAAGCTTGTTTCCCTGGTGGTGAAGGGTATGAGTGAAGTGAGGTGACAAAGATGAGTTAGGGGCACATAATTTCTCCTAGGGCACGCTGAATAAGACTAGGGTTTTCTTTTCACATTGTATAATTTGAAAGGTAAGGATCTAAAAAGGATTGCAAGGTAAAAATGGCACCCAAGAAGGTAACTACATCAGGAGTAAAAGGAAAGAAGAAGGTGGTCGTCGAGGAGGAAGAAATGGCTCCATAAAGCAATTTTTCAGAGATGCAATATGCAGAGGGGGTTATTGTCAGCCAGAAGTGGGATTCTCACATAAATAAAAGCAAAGTGAGGGAGTAAAATCACTATACCATTGAGAACAAGAAGGATCTTGATGCGTTCTTTAACACGAAGACAAATAAATGCATGGCGGAAGATATGCCGGTGAATGACGATGCTGGTGAGAAGTTATTTTAGAGGATAGGGGTTTACCAACTTTATGAGCTCCCTTATTTTGGGAAGTATGAGCCATTATACCAGTGGCTTATGATTAGAGTGCACGAGGAGTTTTTCTACTTTGTAGGGCGTAGAGTGTAATGTCCCCTTTTCTACGCCAAAGACCCATGGGCCAAGTCGAGTCCAAACAGTGACCTTTTCCAAGGGGCTGTGGATGCTGGGGGCTTTTGGTATGGGGCCCCGTGGTTCTAACTTTATTTATTGGAGTAAATTTAGTTACTTTTCTTTCATTAGCCCCTCCATGGTTTGAAAGGCACCTAGGGATATTGGAGCTCGATTTCCGAGGGGAAGTCTATAAGAGATGGGAGAGAAAGGAAAGACACTTTTTGGACATACATTTTATTGACCCCTTCACGTGTAGCTGCTCTTGTCGTGCATATACAACTTGTGGATTCAAATCCCACAGGGACACTAGCTTCGGTGGTGAGAGACCTATCCCTAGATAGCAGGATATTCTTCGGTAGTGAGAGATCTACCCTAGTCTATCATTCTGGATCCATTTTCAGGGTTGTGTGGCAGAGAAAATATCAGAGGTTGTAGAGAAAGGATTTTGTAGATATTTGGTGGAATTGGGAGAGGATAATTGATGGGCTCCATATCCAAATCCCAACAGCAGATCAGATCCACACCAGCCTATTGGGCAGAGCGTGGCAGTTCGTTGGAAGCATCTCATTGAAGAATTTTGTGGGTTTTGGAGTGTTTGGGGAAGACAAGTAGAGGGGCCTAGATTATATTCACGACAACCTTTTAGGCTGGGTGTGGTAGCATGCTGAGGTGTGTGCATCATTTTATGACCCCTGTCCAAGCGTCGTGACCTGCAGCCTCTATTTGGGGGTTTTTGCAGTCAGTCATTTCAGATCTGAAGGTGGAAATGTTATTTCATGTATCTATTAATGTTATTTCAAAAGACTGTTATTTTTGCTCTTGTATTTAGAGGGTCATGAACCTCTGAAGTTTTCTAGTTTTCTAGGTTCACTATGATTTTATGGTAGCATTGTACTCTATAATATTCCAAAAATAGTTTCCCTTTGTCATTATAATAATATCAAGCCCTCTTTATATTTCCAAGTAATTTGGGTGGTCATTTTGGGAAATATTAAGTTTATTTAGTTTGTTGTCCTAATTGTAAATATATGGTAAAATCAGTATTTTATGTGGCTACACATTTTCAATATTTTTGTGCATTTTTAAGTAATATCCCATTGGGGATATTTCAGTGGTATCAGAGCTGTTGTTCCTCTAGCCTATGTTGGTTAAATATGGTAGTCTGGAAATATCTCAAAGGGGGTTTTATGAAAGAAGTGTTCACTAACATGGTGAAACAATAGGAAGCCACTAACCTTTATTTGAGTCAACTCACTCAGAATGTGAATCAAAGCAGAGCTAGGGACAATAAGGAACATGGTGAGAATAGTGATAGAGGGCAGCCAATAGAGGTGATTGATGAGGATTCTTGTTAGAGGAAGTACTAATCTTTGAGTAGGGGTTTTAGAAAAAATATGGCATTTCCAGATTATTGCATGATGAAGATTGGTAGCAAGCCCAAACGAGGTCATCATATGTCGGTACCTGAATCACAAAAGAACCCGTTTGTAGAAGAAGCTTTGAAACCAAAGGGTATGATTTCCATTGAAAAAAATAATGGCATTAGTGAAACTTTGCTTGTTAGAGAAATTATTCCAGATCAGTAGAAGAAACTTGTTTATGCAAGCAAGGAGGATGTAATGGAAACTATAAAAAGGTTTGAGGAAGGGAATAGTAGAGCTAGAGCTACTAGGTTGATAACGACTCAAGAAAGACAACACATACAATAGTTCAAGGAAACAATGAGGAAAATTGATTCAAGGAAGTTTGAACCCACGAAAGAAGACTCTATGGAGTAGCTGACACATGAGGAGGAGCCTCACATGGACACTTGTGTAAAATTACAGCTTGCTGTAATTTCCAAACCAACAACTGTTGAACAGCTTTCAGATACTTTCAACAGGTACTTAAGTAACAATGTTGGGGCCAACTCAACATATGTCTATCATGAACACACGGAAGAAATTGTTGGCCTTGAAAGGTATGAAGAGCACACTAAAGTGTCTTATTTATTGTTTCCTATTCCAATTTATTTCCATCATGAGATGCATGGTATGGTAGATGATGAAGTCTTCATCATGGATTTTGTTGGACCGATGCTCCAACTATGTGTATATGAGCATCTTGTGGATGATATATGGTGGCAAGTTTTAGCTCACTTAACTGATACAAGGGCTCATGGGAATTATAAGCTATGGGATCCTGGTAATATGTGGCCATTATCCAAAACCTTTGATTATGTTTTTGAAAATTTTGTGACTGATTTCATAAGCAAAAGAAGGAATTCCAATGTGTCTTTTGGGATTACAAGTGTTGGAAAGCATGATTGCTTCATTGTAGACTCCGGTGCAAGAAGGGAGAGTACCTCTCAAGGTACTAGAGTTGGTTCTATGATTGCTAAGAAGGGTAAGAGAATATTCTTTAATCATCTTTAGCCTGCTGGACTGTGTATAATATCAGTCATAATGAGAGGAGAAAATAGCAATATGGGACAACCAGGTTAAAGAGGTGAGAGTGGAAATTCAGGGTAACAGCCTCCCCATTCTTCTGCCAGGCCTGTGGGGCTGTAAAAACATTCTTTCTTGAGGAATCCGTAAGTTTCACAGGTACAACAGCCTGTGGATATTTTGGGTGAGGAGTATTTTTGGGAGAGTGGTAAGATGGGACAACAGGGTCAAAGAGGTGAGAGTGGATAGTCAACGTAGTGGCCTCCCCATTCTTCTGCAAGGCCCTTGGGGCTTTAGAGAGTTTTGTAGGTACAACAACCAACAGATATTTTGGATGAGGAGTCTTGTTGGGAGAGGTACCAAACCTTGAGTGAGGGCCTTCGTAACAACATGCCTTACCATGAATTTTACAAAATGAAGATTGGCAGTAGACCCAAGAGAGATCATGAGACATAGGTACTAGAGTTACAGAGGTGATAGGGATAGATTTCCCTTCCACACCTTGATGGCTCTAAGAAGCGTACTGCATAGTCTTCGGTTCAGAAGTTGAAGACATACTCTGGCTTGAACCCTACGCGTGAGGAAGATGCAATTAAGTTTGTAATCTTACATCTCAAGGGAGACACTCATGATTGGGGGCATCATGGGTTGATTACACAGGGACAGATAAACATTAATACTTATGCAGAGCTCGCACAAAGACTGGGGAGAAGATTTAATAGAAGGGACCCTGACAGGTATTTCAAGGAGTTAACTCATTTGAGACAAACCGGCCCCTTGGATCAGTATATTGCAGATATACAGAGATTGTCAGTCATGGTACCTGAAGTCATGGAGATGAGGTTGATTTCACTCGTAGCAGGTTTGACAGATGCTCTCGCTGGGTTTGTAAAGGCATCCAAGCCTTCCTCTTTGCATGAGGTTGTTAGGAAAGCTCTGGACTTGGAGTTATCCACTCCAAATCCGAGGACTCCACCATGCGTATAGTAAAGGGAACCTCCATTTGGATCATACAAACTTCAGAAGAGGGAGCCTCCACATAGGTATAAGGTGGCTAAGAAGCCAATCACTTCTCGAGAGGACAGAGATGAGTTGAGGTGAGAGAACCTATGTTTTGATTGCCACACGCCTTGGATTCCAGAATGTGATTGTAGAGGTAGAGGAAAGGCCAAATTCATTGATCTCTTCGAGGAGAGAAAGGGTGATAAAGGTGAGGAGATAGAGACTCATGAGGTGGATGATGGATATGGGGTTGTGTTGGATAGTGCTGATGCGGGGCAGGAGGAAACTTTTCCTCGGGAGATTATAGCCGCATTGTCTAGTACTCTGATATACAAGGCATTTAGGATTAGAGGAGTTATGCAGGGTCAACAAGTTGGGGCACTCATTGATAGTAGGGAAACCCACAACTGTATTGATGCCTCATTATTTAAGAGGTGAGGACTATAGACAGAGGATTTTGAGGGCCTTAAAGGGGTTGTAGCCAATGGAAAGTCTTTAAGGTGCACACGATGGGTTCCCCAAGTGAGCATCATGATGAGTAACTATATAGTTACCAATGTTTTCCACATTTTTGGTATGGAAGTGACCAACATAGCACTTAGATTGTCGTGGCTTCACTCTCTTGGTAAGTCTCAGACTAACTTTCAGATGATAGAGCCGAAGTTTAAGTCTGAGGGTAGGAATGTGTTTCTGAGGGGAGTACCTGCAGGAGCACCAAGGGTGGTTACAGTTGAGGGGAAAGAGAGGATGATCTAGCATGGTGAGGAGTTTTATTACTGTGGATTGATGTGGAGTATGATGGATGTGGGTGTGGCCAGTAATGTTGCACATGAGACTATTACCAAGCTTGGGATTTTAGGTTTAGATCATCCGAGCTTATCATTATGTTGGTTATCTGAAGTTTTGGTAGACTGGAGACCTTATTTACTTGTTGAGTACTTCAAGGACCGACACACTTGTGAGATTCTGGATGGTCACATACAAGATGATAGCTACAGATTGGAGGATGAGATGCTTCTCTATCAGGGAATATTGAGCCTCGGGTGAGATTCATGGTTGTGGATGGAGATACTGCGACACATGCATTATCCTTCTGTGATTGGGAATTTGAGCTACGATGAGACCTATAGGTTCATATCTGAGAGGTTCATATGGCACAGGTTGAGGGAGGATATCCCCAACTTTATACAGGCATATACAGTTTGTCACTATGACAATTCAGAGCTTACAGGTTCATCATTTGTTGAATCGACATGGGACAACACTCCTATGATTTTTTTTTACTTCTATACCCGGTGAGCATTTCACCCATGTGTTATTCAGTGGAGAGATAAAAGTGACCCATGGTTATTCAGTCAGTTCACATTTAGCGCAGGAGGTGGACTATGTGGCACTGATATTGCTGGTTGATTATCTATTGGAGTTTTGGGACTTTTCCCCCACGGGGCACATCGAGATATAGTATGAGGAGCTTGGCTCTCACATGAGTGTAGGTAAAGTGGGAGATTTATCACCATTTGTGCGTAAATAGGTTGTTTCATAGGATGATATAGGGGAATCTATAGGATTCAGAGTGAAATTTCATACCCAAGAGTTGGTTGGAGAGGCCATGGGTGATTCAATGATGCCAACCTTGCATTGGTAGGGATTAGACCGATTGGAAATTTTGGTGCGGGTACCAGTGGAGAGTCGATTGGGGTATCATTCTACTTCATGGATAACACTTCTCTTAGTACCATATGGAGGTCATGATGACAGCATGGGGTTTCTTGGTTACTCTAGATTACATGGATCCTTGGCGGACGACAGGGTGAGATAGAGAAACTTTCGACACGGTATTCATCTATTGTAGCAAGACAAGATAATGCTTGGGGTCAAGCATTTCTTGGGAAGGGATGATTTGTAATGTCCCCTTTTCTACGCCAAACACCCATGGGCCAAGTCGAGTCCAAAAAGTGACCTTTTCCAAGGGGATGTGGATGTTGGGGGATTTTTGGATGGGGCCCCATGGTTGTAACTTTAGTTATTGGAGTAACTTTAGTTAATTTTCTTTCATTATCCCCTCCATGGTTTGAAAGGTGCCTAGGTTTATTGGAGCTCGATTTCCGAGGGGAAGTATATAAGATCTGGGAGAGAAAGGAAAGACACTTTTTGGACATACATTTTATTGAACCCTTCATGTGCAGCTGTTGATGTCACACATCTACAGCTTGTGGAGTCAAATCCCACAGGGACCCTAGCTTCGGTGGTGAGAGACCCATCCCTAGCTAATAGGGCATTCTTCAGTAGTGAGAGATATACCCTAGTCTGTCATTCTAGATTCGTTTTCAGGGTTGTGTGGCAGAGACAATATCAGAGGTCACAAAGAAAGGATTTTGCAGATATTTGGCGGCATTGGGAGAGGATAATTAGTAGGCTCTAGATCCAAATCCCAACAACAAATCAAATCCATGGAAACCATTTGGGTAGAGCATGGCAGTTCGTTGGAGGAATCTCGTTGAAGGATTTTGTGGGTTTTGGGGCATTTGGGGAAGATAAGCAGAGGGGCCTAGATCAGGTTCACGACAGCCTTTTGGGCTGGGCATGGCAGCATGCTAAGGTGCGTCCATCATTTTCTGACCCCTGTCCAAGCATGGCGACCCACAACCTCTATTTGGAGGTTTTTCCAGTCGGTTGTTTCAGATCTGAAGGTGGAAACGTTATTGCATGTATCTATTAATGTTATTTCGAAAGACCCTTTTTTTGCTCTTATATTTAGAGGGTTATGAACCTCTGAAGTTTTCCAGTTGTCTAGGTTTGCTGTGATTTCCTGGCAGCATTGTACTCTGTAATATTCCAAAAATAGTTTCCCTTTGTCATTTATAATAATATAAAGCCCTATTTATAGTTTCAAGTAATTTGGGTGGTCATTTTGGGAAATATTAAGTTTATTTAGTTTTTTGTCCTAACCATAAAAATCTGGTAAAATTAGTATTTTATGTGGCTGCACATTTTCAATATTTTTGTGCATTTTTAAGTAATATCCCATTGGGGATATTTCATAGAGTCATAATTTCATCTGCGCTCATCTTCGCAGTGACAAGGATGAAAGGAACAAGAGATGATTTGTGAGACGATATGACAGATAAAACCACAATATTGGAGACTAGAAAGGAGTTGAGATATACAAAGGGTCTGCGTGGTATGGACATAAAAAAACTAAAGAAGTATCCAGTTGTACAAGCGGTCGCACATCTCATTACAAAGCTCTATGACTAGGAAAGGTGGTCACAAGTGAACACCATATGGTTGCACATTGACAAAAAGATGTCTGAAGGAGTAGTCTACAACATTTCATGGTATATTGCAAAGACAATTGTTGAAGAAGCGCGCGCAGGAGGAAAGATCAGCTTTGGAGCTGTTCTGTTATCACTTGTGTTCATGGAGATCAGACTGCCTGACGGACCAAAGGAGAAGGTATGGGAGTATCCAATGGAACACAAATCACTTGTAGAACACTTCAAGAAGTACTTATGTGAGGGATACATGAAAGAGTAGGTTAAGTAATGGGCCGAGAAGTGGTATGATAGGCTCCGTGCAGCTTTTGAGGAAGAATGGTGCATGCCCAAGGACTTTCCTTCAGTGGTTGGAAAGGTAATTCAATTTTCTGTATACCAGCATTTATGTATAGTACGGTTTGTAATGAAAGATGGGGCATGGAGTCCTTGGTGCAAGTTTCCATATGCATTCACAGAAAGGTATTTCTAGGCATCAATACACAGGTTTACAGACGTGCGACAACTGATTTTCAACGCAGATAAGGTAGATTGCGACTACCACACACTAAGGAAAAAATATATGTATCTAGGGCGGGGTGTATATGTTGAAAGACTCATTTCTAATGTTTTGAGCATTAAAAAAATAAGTTTGGCAGTGGGAGATATTAGCAGCGCTGGTGTATCTCCAAATGAAGCCAAATATGGAGAGTAACAAGTATGTGTAAGGTGAGTTCGTACTTCCAGCACCACCAAAGGGAAAGCATAAAATGGAGAACATCCCAATGCTTAAGCCCACAAAGCCAATTGAAGTGGAGGATGAGGAGGAGGAGCGCAAAGATAGTGGTGGTTTGGAGCATAGAGGTAGGAGAAATCCTACAAATAAGGGTGAAGATGAGTGTGCCACTACACCACCTCAGCCATAAGAGGGGGATGATGGGGACTTGAATACAGTCCAAAGGGAGTAAAAATTTAAGAGGGTGTTTAGGAGAACAAGGACCTAAGGTGCTACTCCAACCACGGTGCATAGATCACCTAGACTCTCTCAACAGAAGGAGGAAACTATATTTAAATGAGGAGGAGAAAGAGTCAGAGGAAAGTGAGCCTAATTCTCCTACACTGCTAGAGAAAATAGAAGAACAGGGTGAGGAATCAATGGAAAGAGAAGAGGGCGAGAAGGGACCAGAGGAGACAACTACAGAGAATGTTCAAGACATCGAGACACAAGTCCTAAATTTGGAAGCTAAAGTCCCTAAGCAACAATGGTCTAGAAGAACGAGTGAGGAGCACATTCCACCAGCCATAGGGTATGCAGAGGACGCATGCAAAATTATATGCGCCTACTTCCATAACATAATAACACAGAAGGATTTATTTGGCTAGGAGCTAATAGATGAGTATATGGCAACTGTACACACATGGAAGCAACTATCATGGTCAATGCACACCCATATGGATGAGCCTGACTTTGATATATGTGAAGAGTCATGTGTTTCAAGACGGCTGGAGAAGGCACCACAATCTAGACATTTGACGGTAAATCCTACTGTCATGTCAGATGAGCAGGTCAACAATGAATTGGTAAAGGTTTCTACTGAAGTTGCAAGGAGAAACATGGAAAAATCTCCAACAATAAGAGCGTTGCACGAGGAGCTCAAGATAAAATATGTGGAGATAGCGTGCATAACACAAGATATGGACTTGGCACAGAAGAAGAACAAAGTATTTATCAGCTTCGTAGATGATATTAGGGACAATGTCATAAGAGATAGGCCACACTTTGAGACCAAGGTACCACGAATGTTTCCCTCAGTGATACATTATATAGGAAAGTTGGTGGACCTGGTACTTGAAGATGAACCTCTATGCATGACAGTGCCAAGGAAGTTAGAGCAAGAGGCAAAACGAGAGAAAGAATCAATGATGTGAAAGATTGCATCATATGAAGGGCTACTGCAAGTGCTATAAGAAGTATTGAAGAAAGTAGACCATGCTTTAAACATCTGCACAGCTCCAGAGGTGCTTATTAATATGAAGACCCTGGAAGAAAGCAATGAGGTCTAGAGAGCAATGAAGGATGAAACATTGGGCTGCGTAAAAAATTTTCAATGGTTAAGCAGAAGTGCAAGGCCCTGTCAGCAACACAAGAGCCACATAAGACTCGGTTAGAAGAGCTTGGGAAGCTCATTGCCCAAAAGATGGATCTTCTAGAAGGAAGAATGACATGAATGTCCAACGTCGTGTTGGTTCCACAGAATGAAAAAGGAGAGATTGTGAGGGATGAGTTGGAATCCATTGCTGTGGACATTCCAGAGAAAGAAGAACAAGCACTCACTGAATGGTAGACCTTGGAGGCTAGAATAAAAGAGGAGTATCCAGAGTTGCTCCTTCAAACTGATATAGAGGATGCTACCTCTTAAAAAATTCTTTATTCATCTACATTCTTTCTTATTCTTTCCATTCAATATTCTTTACTGTAATCTTTGAAGATACCCATTATCGAGGCGACAATGCGATTAGTGTGGGGTAATGTTGATTAGAGAACACTTGACGAAACTCACACAAGAAGTCTGTGCGGGAAAGTAGGTCAGGTTTAAGGGTACGAATGGATAGGAAGAGGACACGCGCGGAGGGCAAGTTCAACATTTGGGACTTAGCCTATTTTGAGCATGAAGACCTATTTTTAGAAGATGGCGTGCGAAACACCACAATGATGCAGGGACGTGTGCGCCATGCATTGTCGATCTTTAGAGGATCGTATCGAAGTGTTTTACATGGAGACGAGCTAAGAATAAGATTGTCACTTCAGTTAACTGTAAGAAGTCTATAGATAGCACACTTGCATGTGTGGCTATGCCTGTAAATAGCGTGTGGCTATTAATAGCATGCTGCCTATTTTTGGAATAGAGAAGCGGTGAAGGGCAAGTCCCCACCCTATATATATGATGCGAATCACATAGATAGAGATATAGAGAGATATATGATGGGATTATTATATCAGATCCATACACACATTGGTATAGAATGCCATTATTGTAAGGAGCTTCTGTGTTTATTAATAGATGGAAGTTATTGGTTGAATCTAAGTTTCATTCCGGTGTGTAATCAAGTAGTGCATGTTCTTGATTCAATCATGATTATTGTTTAAACTTGTTCTTTCATAAATCTGAATATGGTATGCATTGTAGAATGATGGATTAGTTATGGATCTATTTATTCCTTCATAATGCTAGCATCCTGCTACAATAACCCTAAAGAGGGACCTAGTACCTTTGCGCGCTTTGGGTGAGTGCTCAGTCTAGGCTGAGTGATGTGCCAGCGCGACTTAGGTGTTATCTACTAAATTCTAGGCTGCATCAATCCACAAGCACTCCAAAATCCTCCAACTCCAAAAATGCAAGAACACAAAAAGAAATGAAGTAACCCACAAACAAGCAAAAGAACTTGAATAAATAGAAAAGGGAGAGAGAAGGGTGAGGTGGCTCCATGTAGGATGCCACATCACTCATCCTCAACTCCACCTCACAAGTCAAACCTCAACCCCAATGCACAATAAATTGGTGGGTGAGAGGAATGACAAACCTCTTACACACACAATCCAAACCCACACCCCCTAAGGATAGACTTTAAAGCCCATGTAAGAAAAGTGCAATAAATGCCACTTTTGTCTTACAAAACACATAATGGGGTCTATTTTTGACCCCCCCAATCCATAGGTAGGGTTGGTATAGTAATTTAAGAGGTGTGGGACAAGTTTAACTTGTCCCACAAGCCTCCAAAATTGGCCTTTAAGGTCAAATCCGAATTTCCAAGATGAGGTAGAGTGTACAACACTCAAGATCATAAGTACTCAACTTACAACACATAACCCAAAGAGCCATCTAATCTAATAAATGAATTCTTTTGACCCATCCATAATTAGTTTAGTAACATGATTAATTTACTAATCTAGACACAAATCAAATAATTAATAAAAGGAGAATACATCACTACAAAATTACATACTAAAATTAAATAAAGGAAATATAAAAGAATAACACACAAGCCTCCTTGGTCACAATTGGAGGCAATCCCCCCCATGGGAAACCCCCTAACAATAATTTAAACACACACAACAACATAACACACGTTTCTATGGTGAGCATTGTTGAATTCATCTAACATTCCAATGTGGTTGGTCTCCATTCCCCTCATTGTTTGTTGTGATATGTTTACCTGCAAAACACATAATACCTCCTTTGGCCTCGTGGCCGCATCAAAACATCCAAGATGAAATATACAATATAAATCCACAATCATCTACATATAAATCAAATCATCATCTAGACAAGTAATGTTATCATTTAGAATTTCTAATAACATCTTGATTTTACATTTCATTAATATCAATAGATTCACAAGATTAGTTCAATTGTTAAGGCCTACTCTATATGATGAAAATATCGCATGTCAAAAATATATAACTATGCCAACAACATATCATCATCAATTTAAAATTTCTCTGATAATCCACACACATCATACTATGAATCAAAATCTAACAATAGTCCAAGTATCTCTATCATCTAGGATCATGCTAAGTCAAAATGATACCATAATATCTATAAGTATAGTCAACAGTATCGAAATCAACAGTAATAAGTGTCGAAGGGAAGTTGACACTACAATTCATATATTATTATATCATTTTTCAAATAAATTATAAATTATAGTTTTTTTTAAAGATTCATATATTATTAGAAACACCACTTAAAAGATCTATCCAAACCAATAAACTTATAAATACAATTGCTTGTCAATTATTATTTTGCATGAGATGTTGTTTCTAATTATATAGATTGTTCAATGTATTTGGATGTAAACTGACAAATATATATAAGTAAGAGTCTATCATTAAGTTGGATTCCATAGTTAGTGTAATTAAATACTCAATATATATCTTCTTAAATATAATTATATCTAGTCCATAGTTTCTCATTAAATTTCAATTTATATAAGACATAACAAACAAAAAATAAAATAAAATCAACATAGTAAACATAAAAATATATTTAATATCAAATTGGTTGTAATCTAACAATAAATATGATGGTGTAAAGATATTGCCTAAACATTCATAAAAATACAAATCTAATAAGATACCAAAGAATAAGGAAACTAAGATTATGCCCCAAACAAATTTAACATTATAAAACTCCTCAATCCTTAACATCAAAACATAACATACAAATTTCAGATTTCAAACAAACATATATACATACATACATGTATAAAACAATTAAAGACAAAAAATTCCAACACAATATTTGTATCTTAATATCTGGAGACTAGACAAACATGATACTAAAAACAATGTCCTTGGGAATATAAAATTGCTTGCATACCAAATCATATCTACTAGGTTTCGTTTATTGATCAGAGTAGGTGATAATATTAATACCTAAACAAGTATACTATATACTTGCAAATATATCAATTATCTGAGAAGCGTTTTCCCTTTTGGATTGTATATTAATAAAATAATGATGCATGAATTGCGAGAAGGTAAAAGATTTTTATCTACGTGGGTTATCGTCATCCACAAGCTCAGTTGGAGCCCAAATTACTTGATCATGTGGAAAGTATAGACCAATGATCACTGATACCCTACTTGTCCATCCGCTGTAAACAACCCTGTGCTCTGCACTGTGCATCTTCTATTGCTCCATGCCTGCATGAACGTGTAAATGCTATATTAAATTGGAATATCGGTGGATTGGAAAGCATTCAAACTCTTTTAACCAATTCATTTTTATTTTAGAAATAATATTCATAAAAATAGTTATATATTTTAAGTAATGTCACAATTATTAAAGGGAGGTATTATCCAACTTATTTAACTCGTGCGTTTGCACTATTTTCATAATGTGTTTCATGTATCATGCTTAAAAAGAGCATTGGGGTAACATATAGTTCTCTCCATAGAGTTGTCTCCTCTTGATGATGAGGGCAAATTAGTCTTGGAACTAGAAGTTATCTTAGAGGTATGTGAAAAAAGGTTGAGGAATAAAGTCATCAAGGAGTGCTTGATTCAATGGAAGGGACTACCTCTTGAAGATGCAACATGGGAAGGTGTAGACATTTTAGAACATTCAAATCTACAATTGCTTGTGGGCAAGCAATTTGAGGAAGGGAGGACTAAAATGTCCCTCTTTCTAAAATAAAATTACGGAAGATCCTTGGCCTATTTTGTCTACCCGACGGCTAAGGGGGAAACATAAGGGTGACTTAAGTCATCTTTAAATTATTAAAAAGTGCCATTAAAAGAGGAAAAATATATAAAACACTCACAATAAATTTATGACTTAATAATATAATAAATCTATGAAAGAAAAAATGTCCAAATGTATTTTGTATTCATCCTAGGAGAAATTGTGACTTGCCTTAAGAAGGGGAAATGAGAATTTAGAAAAGATAAAAGGCCATTATGTTTTTGTATCCCCTCTAGGGAAAATTGTGACTAGGCTTAGGAAGGGATGTGGGTGAAAAATGCATTAAAAATTCCTTGTTTGCTGATTGGTTGCTTAGGTGGTCACGTTTTGGGTCTCTTCTTTTCTTATAGGGAGAAGTGGACTTACTTAGAATCATTCTATCATCTCCATATTTTCTAATTTTAACTTGAGAGCTAAACAACCGCTGCTATTATTTTTTGAGGATGAAAACCCTCAGAAAAATAGAAGGAAAAACATAAACTCTTCCTTAAATTCATCTTTTTGGTGTATTGAAGATTAAAAAACTGACTATTAAACACTTTTTGCATGTTACTATTTCACAAACACCCCCAATTTTTTACCCTCAGCCCTATTAAAGACCTTACATATTTAATATATTTAAAGTTATTAACTTTGTGAACTATTAAAAACTTACATATTTAACACTTTTGAAATAAATTATTTAGACACCCTAATGTACAAAATTATTTAGACACCCTAATGTTTTTTACAGAAATAACAATCCGGTAACAAATAGCATCTCTAACGAGAAATATATTACAGACAATCATAGGTTTTGAATTAAGAATTTCATACCTTAAGACTATCCCCCACATTGACAACAAATGAATGAGGCACATGATTGACATCCACCCACTTCCCTTCTTTGGATCGAAATTGGAGACCGCCTTCTTTATCATTGTAAAGGATTGTAAGGCAACTAATATCAGTATGGGCATGCAGAATCTCCTACTACATAGTATTTCTATTAGACGAGTAGTAGTTTATTCTCATGTTTGTTACACATTTTTCAAAATGAGAATGGTAGAAAGTCTCAATGTCTAAACCCAGGCAGGCAATAATGATTTTACTGATTTTTCTTGCAAGATTGTTCATTTTGAAGGTATATGTTCCGATCTTCTCGCTGCCATACAATACACAAATTTATTAAAAAAATACATTTTATGTGATATTGATACCACAATTATCTAAACATCTCATATTTGGACTTGGTATGGTAAAATAAGATGTGTTATAAGTTTTTGTGAAATATAAACAGATTGAAATTGGTATGTGGTAAGTTATGATTAAGTATTTGTAAAATGTAAAAGATATTGTTATGAAGATTTTTAGAGTAGTCAAAGCAATTCAAAAATATATTGAAGGGCATGAGAAAACTTGTCAATCAACCATTATGATAGTGAGATGATATCTCTTATTGTAACATGTCTCTATTGACATAATGATCATGATATATTAGGGTTTATATCTTCCTGCAAATTAAAGCTCTCAACTAATAAGCGATTAATTTCTTAAATAAATGAAGATTTTTAGAATGATAAAAGCAATTTCAAGATGAGTTGAAAAAACATTATATGCATATATTTTGGAAAAAATTAAATCCATTTTCAAAAAAGTAAATGTTTAACATTTTTTAGTAGCGATTAGTGATAAAACAAATCAATCATTTTTATCATGATTGCATTGACAACTTACTGTCAGCCTGTATTTTGAGACAATTGTATGCTTTTTTTGGATTATGAAATCATACAAGACGAGGAAAAGGGAAAACATAGCAATCAATCATGATATAAAATAAAAGATTTAGTATTAGTTATAATAATTTTTCCTGATTTGTGGAATTTAAAAGACCATCAAATAGAAGTAAATGCATACCAGAACTCTGGGTTTTCATCTTGCGGCCATATTTTGTTAGACATTTCTTGAACTGAATCAGAATCAGTAACGTTGGGAAAGTCAAAGCTTACATTCCAAGGTAGAAGAGCCTTTGGATAAGAGCTGCTCACTTTTGTTTTAAGTTCAATAGGAATTGCACCCAGTTGGTGAATTTGGGACGTGACTTCTTGCAGAAGATCTACTGGAATTCCATGGTTCATAACACAAAAAAAATCCCCATTCTTTGACAGCTTCTCTGACTTCTGTGATAATATGATGATTTTGGAGGTAGTTTAATCCTTGACCATGAAATTCCAACGAAAATTGTGATATATCAATGATAGGAAGATTAACTTCCTCCACATTGGTTTGGAGAGGCATGATTTTGGGAAAAAGATTGGACTTGATTTATGTTTCAGTATCCTCAGGTCGATTAAGGTTGTTATTGTAGGATGGAGATGTTATATTCCGGGCTCTTTTGGACATGTCAATAAGACAATGGAGATGAGATATTCAAATCTTGTAAGGAAATATTATCCTGGCCTTTCTTACATATATTGATAAGATAGAATATTTGGGCCTTTCTCAAATATAACAAGGCATGATAGAACCTTGGCCGAACATATCACTTGTAAAATAAGAAGATGGAGTATTTAGTGGAAAAAAATTAAAATCTAAAACCATTGAAGGTGTTATCTATTATTGGTGCATGATACAGATGGTTAATAGGAATCTGTATTTATAGGGTGTTTGTTTGGTCCTCTACATTGAACTTATAGATACTGGTGCCTTAGTGTTTACTTTATAAATGTTATAGTATTTCGCTTAATAATTTTGAATTATTTTATAAAAAAATGAACTAAAAGTATCTCGATATGATTATTCAAATAAATAGTTTCCTTTCCACCTTGAAATAACACGATTGTTTAAATTTGAATGTAATAATTTGTATTTATATTTTATATTTAAAGATTTTTTTTTTTTTATTGGGATGAAGGAATAGGTCATTTGAGTTGTGAGTTAATATTCAAATTTTATAAATATTGTTTTGGTGTCTTTCATCATCACTAGTTGAACTTCATTTTTTGTGTAAAATTGTGTGGCTCTAAATCATGTTGCTTGTAATTGAATTAGAGGAATAAGCATCTAAAAATAAAAATGAATATAAAAGCTCATATATCTTATGACAATTGTGTGAACAATAAATCTCGACGACCAACATCTCTTAAAAATGACTACCCTTTATATAATCCTTAACATAAATGTATAACATATTCATGATGGCAAATTTTTTTTTTGTTAAAAATCACAAAGGACCATCCGTTATTTAGTGTTTTTGTCCATTGTAATCTAAATTTGTGTTCACACCCAAATTTGGTACAAATTGACACTCGAAATAGGTAATTTGGTAAAAAAAAAAGAAATACAAGTCTTTAAGATGAGTATCAATAAGTACTTGATTCTGAAAGGAGTACCGACCTTTGAAATGCATTTTTTTAGTAGAAAACGAGTCTCCATGCCACATTGTTTATACTTCTACTGGTTTGGTCCTCCACACTTAACTTATAAATACACATGCATCAATATTCATTATAGAAATTTTAAAATATTTTACTTAATAACACTGAATTAATTTTTTTTCAATAAAAGATATTAAATAAAATTATTGAATAATTCACTTTAGTTATGAGTAAAAAGGATTATCCAAAGAAATAGTTTCATTCCCATCTTAGAATACCGTGAGTGCTTTGCTTAGAACGTAAAAAATTGAATAAATATAATTTATACTTTATATCTAACGATATAAATTCTCATTGAGGTGAAGGAATAGGTCATTTGACTTATGAGTTAGCATTCAAATTTTATCTCTATTGTTTTGGGTGTCCTTCATCATTATTAATTGAGCTTCAAATTCTTTACGCAAAGTTATGTGGTTCTTAATCATGTTGTTTGTGATTGGAACAGTAGAACAACCACTTAAAAGTATAAATGAACATATAATCTCAAATATTTTATTACCATTGTTTTGACCTTTTTTAGATTTGATTATGATTTACACATAACAAAAAAAAATGAAATAAAAGTCATATGGGGTTCTTCTGATTAATTAACTTCTAACATTAATCATTCAATATTAGAACAATGCATAACTACTTGTAACAAATGTACACGATACAATACAAGTTCACAAACACAAGGGATAGAGTGCACTTAGATGATTACAGATGATTATGGACTTATCTAGGTGATCTAAATGATAGAACAAGGATATCTAGACCTGAGAGTTCCTCAATACTCAAATTGTGACATGAAGATTCTCCTTAGTAGGACCTTACAATAGGGACATGAACGTCCATACGGTCTTGATCTATAAGTACAATCTTGAGCTACCTATACAGTCTTAACCCTTCTCAGAACTATGATCTATAAATTTTTGGGTTTGTTTCTTGTCCAAATATCTTCATTGCTCTCTATCGGTCTCTGTCAACCACACTCTCGGGGCCTTTGCATGTTCTACTCAACTTTTTAAACCCTAACCATGGATATAAAGTCTTGCAAAATAAACATTAGTTAGGTTGTTGGGACCCCCGTTCACCACTGATATTGACACTACTCTAAAGATGCCTCAAGCCGCATGTTGTTCTCCACCTAACATGTGATATCTATTTGTAGTGCAATTAGATTTGACAAACTTCCTTTGACAAAGCTTCGCTTGAGTTTCTCTCTTGCAAATCTACTTGAGTGGGTAGCTTTGAGTGCTTGTCAATGTGGGAAGTAGTCCCCTAGACCTAGTGGGAAGCTTCAAACCACCTTTCTAAATCCTCCTTCCCCCAGACCTTTCACACTAGCAAAAAAGCATTCATTAAGCCAAATACAACAAGTATCCTTCATTACTCATTAATCATTCACATTTTCATAGGATTTTACAAACGTATTTCTCAAGAAACTCTTCATATTGATATTCTTCATAATGCAATACAGGTTCCTTGAGCTTTTTATCTCTATCGGACAAATGCCACAGATCTACTTGTTTGAAGAATGCATAGGTGAACGATGCAAGACGTGAATTTTTCCAAGACTAAACAAAGGAAGCATACAAGACTGCAAATATGAAAAACAAACTTGAAGAATAATAACCATACAAGCTCAATACCAGCTCGACTCTGATACCATATTGGAGAAGCGCCACAAATTTGCTAGTTTGAAGAATACACATGTGAACGATGCGATATGTGAATTTTTCCAAGAAAAAACAAAGCAAACATACAAGACTGTAAATTACGAAAATATAAGAGAGATAATTGCAATAACACAAAAATAGATCCAACTTAATACGATCAAATAGAATAATGCAAGATATGTACATATAAGATGTGAATGTGTAACCTCTTCCTAAAATAATGGAAAACTCCACCTAGAATAGTGGTAACCTTCATACTCGAAATAACAATTCAATAGAAAAGTGGCCAAGGCTAATAAATACCACTAACTAAAATAATGTGGTCAAGTGTACACCTAAGAAAACATATCCCATAAGCATAGGGAAACTCCAAGTGAGGTGGAATATCCCGAGTAGGATAATACAAATAAAGTGAGGAAAATAAATCCTACACTAACAATCTCTTCAACAACTACTCTCCTTCTCTACACCCCATACATACATACATACATACATACAAACATACATACTGTTGGCGAGAAAATTTGTTGGGTGGAAAAATTTGTGGATTTCTTTCCAACGCTCTGGGAGTCTAAGTCCCTCTACTTAACCGGTAAATTTGTCGTATATGCATGCACGAGTGAAAGTTAGTTTTCTTTAGGTGGCCTTATGACTGGGGATCCAATAGGGGAACTCCACTAACCTTGCGGAAAAATCTTACATCTATCTATAAGGGAATAATTTTCTAGGAGAGTGAGAATATGAGGTAGGGGAACTAATATTGTAGGTAAAAGTGGCTAACTCTTTTCACTCACAAGTGAGAATGGAAGACATTGAGAATAGGGGAAAAGTGGCTAACTCTTTTCACTCACAAGTGAGCAAAATATCTCTCATGAACTTACAAGAATACAACCAGCTAGAATAATTTCTTAATTAGAACCCTTTGGAATGAGGAGCTCATTACAATTTATAGTGTTAGACCCGACTCCTCATCTTCTTGATGCTCTTTCATATTCCTGATTTTGACTAAATAGATTATTCATATTCCTATTCTAATATTAAGTCCCTTTTATAAAGATAAGGTGACTTAAATTTTATATCATGTCTCTAAAGTCACTTTAAGACATCAAAAAGTGCAAACCCCTAATGCAAAATTAGAATATGTGGGGTGGGGGGGGGGGGAAGAAGAAGGAGGAGGAAAAGAAAGGATGTCACCCCTGATGAAGTATTTCGATCCTTGTTGATTGAAAAATCAAGTGCATGGAGACTTTGAATCTCTGGATCTGTCATCACCTGAGAAACTTTTGCAAATTGGCCTACAAAAGATTTGGAATGAGTGTTTAAAAACACTTGTCAAATGACTTCAACGATGACCATGAACACCAAATCTAAAGAGATAGGAGCTCAGAACCGATAATGTGATGTTAAATGGGTTTGTTTCGTCGATGACCACAAATTCCACCCTTCATGTGATATACCTGTAACTCGAACCATGTAATGCTCCAATGTAGTGAAACTTGGATCCTCGAATGTATTATACCACAAGAGGCTTCCTTTAGATGATGCGTGAGCCCCCTGAGCTAAGTGTTTTCAAATTATTCCATTGGTGACTATGAGCATCAAACATGGATATCCCTTTAAGAAATACTGAAGCTTTGGAACAAACACTGTCTTGATCCCCTGCAACATTGCCACACTGCTTAGTTGATTTGGACATGATCTTGATTAATAGTCTGACGGGGTTTGATTGTGAATTCTACCTTGTACATACTGATTGAAGCATGAAATGAGTGTCGAAGGACACTGTTGAGATACATAAAGATAGAGACTTCATTGGTTCCCCCTTCGCAAATCTGAACTTCATTGTTTCTCGATACTTACTGTATTTGGAAATGACAAATAATTTTGGAAAGTGTCGAGATTTTCCCACCTTGGTCTCCAAATTTTGATGGCAACATGAATGTTTAACTCCCAGAATGCTCCCTCTATGAAATTCACCCTTTTGGGATGACTTGTTATTTTTAGTAAGTGCCGAAAAAGGAACTTAATATTTTTAGTAGTGTGAAAAATCAGCCCCTTTGATCCTTGGCTGGTTGTGATTACTGAGAATCTCCTTCAATCTGTACTCCTCCCACTTTTGGACCAATTTTCTATTTTTGGCAAGTGCTCGCTAGACCAGTTACTATTTTTAGTAAGTGTCGAATTTGGACCAAAATGACAGTTCTGATGAACTTTCAATTGCAGTGCATCCTTTGTGTTTAGCGTCTCCTTCACAGGTTCTTTTGTTGATGAATTTCCCAAAATAATAGTCCTCTATGTAGAAGACTTGCTATTTTTAGAAAGTGGGCTTCTGGAGGTCGGATTAACGCTCAATTTTTTTTTCCCGATATGGGTTTTTTTCCCAATATTGTCCCTTTGAAATTTCTTGCTTACCCGATCAAAAGTTTGAGAATTTTTTAACTTTTAAATTTATGACCTGACAACACTTCTAGACACGACAAACATTAATGGACCTCGAAAATTGTAGGTGTAGTTTTCTCCTCCATCTGCAAAAAGAAATATATTTTATTTATGGGTTTTTACTTCTTGTGCTTCCAGTGAAATCTTCTTTCGATTCGATTGCCGGTTTATTGGGAAATCCAACTTTTTTCTTCATTGGGTCGGAAAGAGGATTTCTTCGTTGTGAATATTTTATGCCACAAGATGAGGGTTTGAAGGTGTGTTTCTAATGGTTTTTGATAGAGGAACGAGCACCAAAAAATGGTTAGTCAATCTATGCATCAGTTTGCAAGATTCTTCAAAATTTGATTTTGCGGCAATAGGGATTTTCACTGTTCTTCTTCTCTGTTCTTCGCTTCTTCTCCTTAGCTCGATGAAATATTATTCTGAGACCTGAGTATCACAATGGGAAAGAGGATTTTATTTATCTAGTGGAGTTTGTTTGAGCTTTGACAATTGCGGAAAGGTGCTAGGGAGTTGTAGAGGAGTTTGCAGAATAAGCTGTGCATAAGAATGTTAGATGTTAGATGTTAGAAGCGGGAGGGAATTTAAAAATTGAGAAATTTGAAAGGCATGGAGAGAGGCGCATTTTCATTTGCATGACATCCCTCACCTCAAAACGACGTGAGGGACATAAATTTTCACAGTGCGCCTCAACTTGACACGTGGTGGAGATCTGACGACAGGGGATTAAAGCCAATAAAATAACTTTAAAACACTGATGGGTTGGAAGTTGCTCACATGAGGGACCTTGAGGCATCATGGAGGGGCTAGGTGAATTTTTCCAACCTTAATTTACCTCACCTCAAAGGGACATAAGGGACACCAGTTTACATGGTGTTCCAGGTGATGACATGTGGCAATGATATGACAGTTGAGAATGAAGGCTTGACAAACACCTAGGGGCTGGAAATTCGCTCTTGAAGAGGTCACATGGGTGACCAGGAGTCTCCTTAGGGGCTGAAAATATTTTTTAATGTCTGGTTTCCATCACATCAAAGGGAAATGAGGAACATAAATTTGCATGGCGCACTAGGCGATGACACGTGGCTGCGATCCAACGGTGAAGGTTTTGAGCTCCCACAAGCACCTAGGGGCTGAACTGGCGATCTTGGAGGTTGCAAGAGGGTCCAGAGGGCTTATGGGGGCTAGGTGAATTTTTCCAACCTTTATGTCCCTTAGCTTGAGGGACGTGAGGGACATAAAATTGCACCAGGCTTCTGGAGCTGACATGAGTCCTTCCAAAATTTGACTAACTCCTAAACTCGCTCCAAGAGGGCAACTTGAAATGACGATAACGTGAGCTCCCAATGGAATTTTTTGATGAAATTTTATATGATATTGAATATAAATTTCATTTTGAATCTAATGGTGTGGGTATCAGGTTTTGATTCATCCATGTGATCCATGAAAATAGGATTTTTGATCTGGTACTCCACCTGTGTATGAGAAAAACTGCTTGTAGACCCATTTCGCCAAAGTGTTGTGAAAAAAATAATTTCAAAATATTTTAGGGATTGGAATTATATTTCTTAAGATGTTTTTGTTTTCTCCTAACTCCATCTAGAGCTCTTTGAATCACCTTCGAAAGCTCAACAACTATTTTGGCTTGTGCACTGCCTAGGCTTGTGAACCCTGATTTTGGAGAAATTGCCCCAACTTCTCTGGATCCTTCCTGAATATTCCTAAATCAAATCCATGAAAAATTTAGGCCATTGATTCACCTTCATGTCTGGTTTTGATTTTCTGTTCTGTTCCATGGGGTTGCTCCATTCCTAGGAAGGCCAGTGATAACCCTTCCCACAACTGCCCAATGTTTGCATTTTCGAAGAACACCTAAAATCACCTAGGGGACTGAGTTGACATCATATAGGAGGTCATTAGACTGACTAGGTGGACTTGGGGTGCCTGGGAATGATAGGGCTTGAAAATTTTGGCACAGAGGTATCGTTGTCATGCTGGAAAATTGTCAATTTCCCTCTTGTACATTTACATACATACATACATACATATATCTTATTCGAATGCTCACCTAAAATGATCAAAAGGAGTTAGTTACATCATGGAGTTAATTCACCATACCACGGGTATAACTGAGTTAATATAGGTAACCCTAACTTCATAGGTGGAAAACATGTCACTTAGGCTACATGAAATATTTTACATCATTAGAATCATTAAAAACTTGTTAGCCTATCACATAGACCCCTAGACATAACACTAGGAAATTCAAATATTTGAAAAGGTGGTTTTGGAGGGAAATTCCAAAATCACATTACTACAAGTCAAAAAGGATCCAAATGGACTAGGATCTAACACATAACACCTATGAGGGCCCCCTAAACCTAACATACTAATGAAAACCAACAAAATTCTTATTTACAAGAAATTATGCTTCTGCATCATAGAGAGTTAAAATTTTAAAAAGTGTGAAAGAGTTCAGAGTATTGATAGAAGACACTTCTTTTCCATCAACACTCTATGGAGATATTGAGACCCAATGTTTAAAACCTTGCAGTTAACGAGTAAAGCAATTGATACCACATATTACCGATTGATAAGGAAAGAGTTATGGAGACCAAAGTCTTAAGTTTTGTGGCATGCGATGGCAGTAATGGATGACAAGTGTCCATGATCGATGTCCTAAGGAGTTATGGAAATCAAAATCTAAAAAAATATAGATAATGGTTTCATTGATACAAGATGTGCCTTTAGTAGCAGTGGAAAAGAGAGCTATGGAGCCTAAGGTTTTAAAACATTTCCATGCATGTTAACACCGATTCACTCCAAGTGTTAAACATTGGTGTCCCAAGGAGTCAAAGTTTGGAAAGGTCAACAGTGAGGGCTACATCAATTCTCTCCATGTGTTGAAGATTAGCTGAAAGAAGATATAGAAACCAAAGAGTTTGGAAGGTCTACAATGAATGAATTCCTTGATCAATGACAAATGTCACTAATCAGTGGCCCAAAAGTATGGCACCAAAGTCAAAGTTTTTAAAGTATATGGTCAATGAGTAAGCTGATAGAGGACATATAGTAAAGATCGAGAGAGGTGAAATTTTCAAGGAGTGAAGTCAGGGTCAAATAAAACACATGCAAGGATTATTAAATTTATATCAAAGGTCACCTCGTCACATGTTCACTCCTCCTCCTCCCCTATCTCTCTCTCCCACGTACATTTACCCCTTTATTTTTCTAAAAAACAAAATATTAAATCCCCTTCACCCCCTTACTACATGTCATTATATTGGCTAAAAAAATTCTAATTAATAAAACCCCTTTATAAATGGACATCATAGGATAATGTTTAAAATGTGAAGCCCTCGTGGAACTCCCCCATTTTTTATTTTGGACCCTTTAAGCACAAATTGTAATCACATGAATAGTTTGAGCAAGATTAAAACTATAAAGAGTAGCACATATACCAATTAGTTTTTGGGGAGGAACAATCTTAGATATGGAATAGGTGTGAAACATGCAGGTAATTAATTTCCACCGTCCAATCAAAATCCTCAATGATCTACAAATATATATAAATAACATATCCCTTTTTTTGTCGGTGATCATCGAACGACGATGCCATCATGGTTATTAATGAGGGAAAACCTAATCGAGTTCCCACAACAACACACTGCTTACTTTCCTTCTCTCCTCCACGCATAATTCCTCTACCCTTTTCCTTTCAACTTTCATAGAGGAGACGGGTGCCATTTCTTCTCTGATTGTAAACAAGGAACAATGTATGCTTTATTTGGATTTACAGGAATGCTGCCATTTTTTCGTTGTATCCTTGATGCTAATGGCTATTGATGGACTACACCATCAAGGATGTTGTTGAGGAATACCCTGATTGTTTACCTAATTGCTAGAGAGAGACCCTAATCTAAAATGTGCATGAAATCGCTACCTTTGGATGCTAGGTCCACTCCACATCTTCCTCTCTCTGACATATCCCAAAAAGCACACATTCCAATTCCCCTTACATTTATGTGTATTCAAACTACTGAATAAATGCAAGGGATGAAATTGTATACAACTATTCACTTCGACAATATTGTTCAACCACTCCTTGCATTTTGAGATATCTCCGCAACTAATTGCATCAACATCTTACACAACACGCCTTTTCTCCTTCATACGATTGACATAAATGTCATGTGGATGTTGGAGGGTAGAGTTTTACGTTGGTTTCCCATGTCACTTTCCCCACCCTTGTACTTCTCCACCCTCAAACCCTTTTTCTTCGCCCCTCTACTTTGACTTCTTCAATATATTTCCTTTAACGTTTCCATCATACATTTCACATAAGCTGCTAGTTGTAACATTTCAGTTCCATTAACCAATTTTAGTTAATTATAAAAATTAATATACTTTCTTTCTTCTATGTTAGGTGCCTTTTGGTTTTGTTGTCATTGACCTTGACCTTAAGCAGACTCTAATATATATTAATTAAAACATGTGGGAACTTCCATTCTCTATATCATGAAAGGAAAATAATCCCTTGTTACACATTTGTTACAAGAATGATAGAGTACAATAATGCATTGATCAGATCTAGCTTAAAAACATTAACCAACCTATAAGACTAATACCCCGTTCTACCCATTCACATTGCAGAGACAGCAATGGGACTCCTCACCTTATGAACTCCATCATTCCAAGTGTAGGACCCAAACACATATTCTTGGTTAAGGGCCTTATTAAGAGTGAATTGAACTGCGAATGTTTGTTTCTCTCCTGAAGACTGGAAAGAAAGTTTCTTAGGATGGATGTTTACAGATACACCTGGTGGTTCATCCACAGAGACAGTGTATTCACTCTTCCCACCCACATTAGTGACAGTCCTAGTGATGTTTTCTGTATCAGCGAGGTTTGCAATGGCAATTGATGGGTAGTTCAGATCATTAGATTTTGGAGGACTTTCTGGGCATTTGAAAGTGGTGTTTAGGGCATTGTTGGCATTGATTCCACTGCTGCAGAGAAAGAGAAAGTAGTCCTCTATGGTGGCATCATAAATAAGGCCTGGGTCCGAAGCCTGGTTTGGATTCAATTGGCCTGATCCATAGCTGAAGGGTGTGGCTGGAATTCCAGATGCATCTGTCATTGGATGGCCGTTGTTGTTGGTAACAATAGCTGCAGGAAAGAAGGAATGGAGTGCCCCAAAAGTGTTAGTTGGGGTATTGTCTTCACTGGTGCAATAGCACTAAAATTTAGTAAGAATGAAATTGGTTTACCTGTGGTCATGATTGCAGACTTGATAGCTGCAGGGCTCCAATCTGGGTGGATTATTTTTAACAATGCTGTTGTTCCTGCTACATGTGGGCATGACATTGATGTCCCAGATACAATGTTGTATTTTACATGACGATCATCTGCCAAAAGCTTTGTAGGAGAGGTTGCTGGGCTCCAAGCTGCTAGTATGTTCAGACCAGGTGCTGTAATATCCGGCTGCAACAAGCAATACCACTTCTTATTATTCTATTTATAAATGTATACCATAACATTCCTATAAAGATGTACATAGGTAGATAAGACTACAAGCATTAGTTTTATCTATACATATATAGGAGAGCGTGGATCTTATTAGGTTTGTGAGTGCTGGATAACTCATCCGAATGAACTAGGTACTTTCGTGGAGACACTCTGCATTTTATAATTAAGAAAGTAATTGTTTTTCAACATTTTTATTCTTTCTTTTTCTTACCTTGAGAATGTTTGGGTTGAGCAGATTAGGGCCCTTGGAAGAGAAGGCAGCCATGAAAGGAGCAGGTTTAGTTCCCAGTACAGTCTTTGCTGGAACAATCTGTGCGAGAGGCTTGGAAGTAGAATTGATGTATGATAGAATGATTGTTGTATCATTAGAAATCACTGCAGTTCCTGGCAAAACATAAGCATCCACTGAGATTTCTGCTCCATTTGCTGGAAGATTACCAAGAATAACTGCAGCTCCACCAGCTCTCTTCACCTCTAGACCTTTCCCAACACGAGGACCATTTCCTCTCAAACAGAACACTATCTTTCCCTTCACTTTCTCTGGGTCTAGAGACCCTGGAAGGCATTGCCTGCATTTTATAATAAGAGAAGTGACTCAATATATGAGCAATAGCTATTAGATAAATCTTGGGTGCAGGCTACATACATTATCATGACTGCAAATTGAGGCAGGAGCTTAAGTCTCACGTACGTTTGCATGTTAAAATAAAGACAACATTTTAAAAATATATGTTGTCAATGACATGTTGTACAATGGTAGGATGCTGTAATTGCATCATGCAGATTGTGGGTTCCATTTTAGTTGACCCCATCATAAACTCGCTTAATGGTTAGGGTCATCCTTGAGAAGCACAGGCCTCCTCCCTGATGTGGGTATGGTATGAGATTATACAATCTCTCAAATACGGGTGTTATAGAGATCATTGAATACAATTTTTTTTAATATATTATCTAAGAATCCTGCGCTCCTTCAAAAACATCTTTAATTAAATTTGAAAGAGTTCTACAATATTTAATACTTCTTACAATAATTTTTTAAATTAGTTAGTCAATTATTATTATTATTTTTAAAAGTATAGCTGCAATTTTAAGGTGGGAAAGGATTGATAAGAGACATACCCAGCAGACATATTTGCTTTGTTTACAGTGGGAAGAACAGCATCAGCAGCAAAGACCATTGGATAGAATTTATCTTCTAGTTTATATGGAGTGACAGTTTGACCCTGCACAATTTGATTGGTTTTAGTATTTTTATACATTGCATGCAATTCAATGGAATAAGCCTGCAAAGGAAAAAAACTATTAAATAAAAACCATTATAAACTTTGATTTGAAATTGTCTCCTGAACTTTATGAATTATAGAAACTTGAAGACTTTCCTTGAACACTATAAACCTTTGGTTACTTGAGCTCAAATTATAGGTTTACAGTATCCCTTAAACATTAAAAACCTTTGATTATCCTGAGTTCAAAATTATAGGTTTACAATATCCCTTAAACAAAAGTATATGTTCAAAAAAATAATTCTTTATTTTTATTTTTATTTTTATTTTTTCGGGTCTTTAATCAAATTCTAATTCTACAAAACTTTTTAATGTAGGTAAAACTCTTTACATCTATTAATAATTACTTATTACTTTATTTATGAGGTAAAACTTTGTACATCTATTAATAATTACTTATTATTTTATTTATGAACATATGATATTATAATAGTAGTTCTTGTAAATTATTTATCTTTTTCAATCAATTACAAATAAATATTCTTACTCTATGGTGTTTATATTTCATTTTTAGTAGTATGTATTATATTAAGTTACATTAAAATCCTCCAAAAATGATGTTACCACATTTACTATTTTTTATTATATATATCATTTTTATTAAAATTAATAGCATAATTAATCTTATTTTCATATTTTTCCAATAAATAAAACACTAAATATGCCTTATTATATGTATTTAATTTATTTAATTTGATAAATTTGTTATTTTTCTTTAAACAAAAAAAAAGTCTATATCATCATATTTATATTTATTAACTACTTTCATATTTATGTTTATTAAGTACATTTAATATTAGAGCCATTTATTTTAGTTTATATTTTTAAATATTTATATTAAAATCTTAAGCATTACATTAAATATTAATCTATAATTATATTTAAAAATATTTTTTATAAGAATATTAATTTGACCCAAAACCATTAATTATTATAATCTTTTAATAATTACTATTTACAATCTATCATCACAAATTTATTAATTTAATTCTATACAATACAAACCACATATTTATCCAAATATTTAAAAACCATGTATTAAAATGTACATATTTATATATTCATTAATAACAATCCTATAATAAATTAAAAAAATAAATAAAAATTTATCATTCTGAGAATTTGTTGTACATAATTTTTATAATAGACATATGAGATATTATATAAAAACAAGATGGAGTGATTATTATTATTATTATTTTGTCAATAATATATATAAATAATAATTTTATTTTTTTCATTAAATATATGTTAATATTTCTATAATAATTCTAAAATTTGATATTGAAAGAAAATTGAACTCTTAAAAATGTTATGGTACAATATTAATTTATTTTATTAAAATTATAAAATATAAAAATACAAATAAATTAATACTATAATAATTAATTATTCATATATTAATAATAATTAACTAACTTAAATCCAATAATAAATGTCTCTATATTAAATAAAAAATTGACCATATTTTATTAAATACAATTAATCTAAATTTCAATTACAATATCTTCAATAAAATAAGTCCCTACAAGATATTTATTTTTGAATTAAATCATCATATTGTAGAAATTATTCAATTTTAAAATAAAAAACTACTTAAATATCTAATATAATTATTAATAAAGAATTAAACACATAAAGATGTTAATTACAGCACAAATATCAATCTTACTTATATATTACATTAAAAAAATGCAATACATATTTTAACACTATATTTGGATAGCTATTTGATATCTGGAAATGCTTACTCTATTTCTTATCAATTTATACTGTAAAAAAATATTAATTGTCTTAATACAATCTCAACTAATTAAAAAAAAAGAAAAAGACGTACCTTTACTTTGGTGCCATCGCCGAGTACCACAGGCGAAGGAAAATCACGGTCCACACTATTAGCCGCCACGGTGATAATCCACGGGGCAACATTGGATGACGTGGCAGGTTTCGGTCCATCATTACCCGCACTGCAAGCCACAACGACCCCTCTCTTTACAGCATACAAGCTACCCAAAGCAATAGCATCTCGAGAATATTCCTCTGGCTTTCCGCTGCTCCCAATGGAAATGCTCAGCACGTGGACTCCGTCGGCCAGCGCATCATCCAGGGCGGCCAACATGTCGGCATCAGTACACGTGTTCTCACCGGCGGAGTCTCCGCCGGGAAGTGGCCAGCAGACCTTGTACATTGCCAGCCTGGCCATCGGAGCTCCGCCTGCAGCTTTTCCGCCGGCAAATCCGCCCAACGCTGACGCGTCGTTTACCTCCCTGCCGGCAGCGGTTGATGATGTGTGGGTTCCGTGGCCGTCACGGTCACGTGGTGAGCGGAAGTCTGGCGTGGCGGTCACATTCAGCGGACCGTAATATGTCTCGTAGCCCTTTAGGTAGTACCTTGCACCAATCAGCTTCCTGTATACACAGCAATCCGCATACAACACGTGGACAGCTTAACCAGTTGAAGAAAAATAAAATAAAAATAATATAACGCGAGTTTGCGGAAAAATATTCCAATAGTGTCTAAACTAACATTTTTTCTAAAATATAATCATAAAATATTTGATAGCTGTCTAAACTTTATTCAATAATTATGTAAAGTAGCCAATGACTAAAATTACAACATATTTATCAGTATTTGATTAATCCCTTTTAATATGTTTTTTTGGTTGGTTTGTTTGTTTGTTTGTTTCAAAACAATTAAAAATATAAGGATTGAATCTAGATTTTTAGAGTAGTAGAAATAATTTTTATATGTATTGAAAAAGTATATCTGATTTGAATAATAAAGTATATATTTATACATAATTTTATAGGAAGAAGATAGAACAAACAAACATATTCATCTCATAACCAATCAATCACTTCATTAGTAAAAAGTTCACTTCCATAATAATATCATTTCATAATATATTGAATGGGTTGTGGTTCAATAGTGCATATGCTGGTGTAAAAGGTGTCCCCTAATCATCCACAAAGGTTCCACTCCTAGAAAATACTAATAAATAAGGGACGAGGTCGGGATTTGCTCGAGACAAATTTGAGGGAATACAAACTCATCAATCATTGACAACTAAACCTAAGAATTCTATGTAGCTAATCCCCATAATTTCAAGTTCAATAAAAAAATCATAACATAACCTATTTTCAAAATATAAATTAAAAATCATTAAACTTTCAAAAAAAAATCTCATCAGAAAAAATAGAAACATTGGATCTCTTGAAATAAAATACAAAATGTTTAAAGAAAAGCCAATACTAACAAAGACTAAAATAATTTAAATCTAAATTTACTTCAATTTTAAAAAATATTAATTAAAATTCTAAATGGTAAGGTTTAAAGGTTGAAAACCAACATTAATAAATTTAGATTATTTTTTAAAAATAAAAAAACCTTTTATATAGTATTAAATTTATTTGTTGTCTTGGCTTTCTCCTCACTTTTCACGGGTTTCTAAGGAGAAGGAGATTGCAGGGCAAGTTTTCAATTTAGAGACTTGTACTCGAGAGGTGGAGTATGAGGAATTAGTTCTTTCTTTAAGACGATAATTGGATGATTTAGATCCTCCTCCCTTCTTAGCCCATATGCAACATTTCTTGGGTAGAGTTGAGTGTTCTGACTAAACGTAAAGGTTGCAAGTCGGAGGTGGATCAACTAAGATTGGGCACAAAGGCGATGGTCCATAACAATACTCTGTGGAGCTTCAAGGACCTTCTCACCCGTAGTGGGAGAAAAATACGAGCTGCTTACGATTATATCTATTTGACTCTTGGTTTTGTTTTGCTTCTCCTTTATAGAACCCCATATTTTTTGGATCTTAATTGTTATTTTTCTTACACAACCCTTTATTAACTATTTAGGGTGTTTTCGCGGATGACAATTGTAATTTTGAGGACTTTTCTTTGGGGTCTATTCCTATTATGGTGTTTCTTGGTACTTCTGATTTTGTGGGGAATAGCCCTCTAAAACCTAAATCAAAATTATACAAACATTTTTTCCAATTAAAAATAGAAACATATGACTCAATGAACAACGAAAACCTAGCTCATGCATAACGTAATGAATATGGACATAAAAAGACATTTTCCATATATTAATATAATATAATAGACTCTCAAAATAAGAATAAAGGACATTTTCCATAAATTAATATAATATAATAGATTGTCAAAATAAGAATAAAGGACATATGGACCACAATTTTTTCATATTATCCATGAATATAATACATTATCAACATATATAGATACACTACATCATCAAAATGGACATAAAAAAAAGCATGTAGACCCCTCTCAAATTTTCCATGTAAAAACCATTGTTGTAATTTTGTGCAAGGACTTTAAGAGACATCAATCATGTGTATTATTAATGTAATGTTCTTTTTACATTGTTCCACATTAAAAAAGTTATTATCAACACGGCAAATCATCCTCGTCAAGATTCCAGAAAAGTACATTGGAGAAGGAATCTCAAAATACTTTTTGTCTTATCTGGCGGCTTCTAGGTTGCGTGCGTGTCACCATTTTAGTGGACGTCAGTGCGGAAACGACAAGCAAATAATAGGGGTGATAGATATTATATAATTTGATTAAGTCAAACTTTTTGAAAATCAATTAAAGGATTCACACGGTATTTGATTAAAATCATCCAAGAACAAAGACTTTGGAAAACTTTTGGAAAACATGAAAAATTAAAAAACCATTAAATGTTAGTGGATTTTCCTTATTCATAATTTTTAAATACATGGTTTTGCCTGAGGAATATATGGAGGGGGCAACAAATATTCAATGTTATGGAGTTTCAAAGTGAAGTTTTAATATAAAATAATATTTGAATATTGATTATTTATACCCTTAACATATGTAAGTCGTAAGATTTAAACTTATAACTCTACCTACCTAAAACGATGGCCAAGACTAAACAAATCAATTCAAGAAACCAAAAATAGTACTAATTTTATTAGAATTTATATAAGTTATGTATTTTTATTTTAAATGTATGTATTCATTTAATCAATTATTTATTTAAACAAACATTGGTTTTAGTAGTCTATATTTTTTATGAAAATTTTGAATGCTGAAAAATCATTTCTCAATGTTTTCTCTTTTGTTTGTGAAAAGCCCCATTTTTAAAAAAATAGTTGGGATTTTTTTTATAAATTGTAAAGATATTTTACATTAGAAAATTACTTTGTTTAAAAATAATTAATATTAATTATATTACATATATTTTAATTGAAAATCACCTTAATTTATCATAATAATTATTAAAATCAAATTAAATATCATTTTATAATTGACATAATATTAATAGAAATTCAAATTATTAGAGTAATTCATAATTACTAATATTTAAATCTAAATAAAAGGTCAAAAATAAAATAAAATTGATTGGTGAAGTTGTTAGGCTCATAAAGAGCTCACCAAAGATCAATTATTGTTGTGTGTGTAAAGGCCTAGACAACTTTAGATAATTTTGACATAGATGCCCTTTCACAACTTTAGAAGAATAAATAACTTTAAAAATAAAATTGAGATTGTGCCAAAATAAATACCTCTAAAAATGAAATTGAGATCGTGCACATATGATTTAATAAATACCCTCTAGACAACTTTAATAAACTAAATATCCTTAATACCTTGACACTAAGTTAGAAAATACTAAACAATTCCATACCTTCAACAAAAAAATAAAAATAAAAGAACTAATCTAAAATAATAAATGTAAACAAATAATCTAAATAAATATATCCTTACATTTGACTTAAAATACCAATAAATGTGGAAGTTTGGACAATTTAACAAAGTGATACAAAAATAATCTTTCTCCACATCATTTGTTTGTGAAAAGAGTGTGATTCCGCCATTTTTATCAACCACACATGTATACACATTGAATATGTGCTTTAAAAATATTAAAATATGAACTTTAAAAGTATTAAAATATGAACATTAGATTTCAATGGTCTTTGAATCTTGTGGTAGGTGATTTGTATGTGTGATTATACGTTGCTTTTCCCCTTTTCCTTGTGGTTGTTTGTCAAACACATACACCAACCTAACCCTTTCGAATGCGAATATAAACATATCTTTCAATGGAAAACACACTTTACCCAACTTTGGAATGTGAATACAATTATAACTTCAAACGGAGAACACTTTTGACCCAACTTTTGATAAATGAACTTTTAACAAAATTTATATCTAAAAAATGTATTTACAACTAAAGGAATATATATATATTTTTGATTGATTAAATTTGTATTTTTACACAATTCTTAAGCTTATTATCAATATTTTTGAGTCTTTGCACTAGTAAGAATATATATACACGCATCAAACTTAAGTCACGGCTCACAGTGATCTTTTGTGAGCCAAGCAATTTCACCATTAGACTCTTATTATATAGATGTTTCAAGAATAAAATATTTGACAATTTTTATTTTCACATTTTATATTTTATATTGGACACATCAAATGTTCTTTCTAAAATTTTATATTGGATATATATTTGATCTCCATAGTAAAATTTTAACTATTAATTTGATATTTACTTAATTGTTATTTAGATTATTTATTTATTTAAAGAAGTCAATTAAAATAATAATATTTGGATTATATATTAAAATTTGAAGTTTTTTGTTGAACAATATACTTATATAATTACTTATGTTATAAAATAATATAAAATAATCAATTATAAATATCTTAAATATATTTATTTGAAAAATATTCATATATATTAATTTTTAATTTCTTCTCATGAATTTTAGCCACATTCCTTAATAATTAAATATCTTCTTTTCATATTTCTAATTTATTGGTGACAAAAAGATATTTTTTAAAGAAAAATAAGTACAAAACTCTCTTTTATATCATTATCCTATTTTTTTTAAAAAATCATATAACCATCAATTTATTTAAAAAAATAAAAAATTGATACAATCAAATCTCACCCCTTATTAGCATTATAAAATACAAATTTATTTAATATTATAATTATTTAAATTTTTAATAATAATAAACAATTAAAATAAATAAATAAAGATGAGATTGACTAAATCAATTATGTTTTTTTCAATTTTCATGCAAACAGAAGAGGGAAAAAGAGGGAAAATATCGGGGAAAAGGGCCACATGATAATGACTTTACATGGAGAATAAGGCTCTCAAGGGGCACTAATTTCTTTTACCATGTGTAAATGCGTAATATTGATCCTCTTTACATGCTTTGAGAGGGTATATTCCACATCAGTCAAATTTGACAAGGATGGGACAAGTAACTTCTAGTCAAAATTATTTTCATTCATGATCATTATATATGTGGTATTTCAGCATAGATTTATCCAAGGAAAAAATAGTGTTAATTTCAGTGCTTGCTTACTTGTTGCAGTGGGAAACATTGAAATCCTCTCCTTCCTGACAAATACCTTTCCATGAGCTTGGAATGGAAGGCATTCCATGGTCTTTGAAGCTTTCAGACTCTGGCCAGACACCTGTATGTAACAAACATATTCATAAATGGGAAGCCAAGATATGTGAGCTTAAACTCTATGTACATACACACACACATATATAAAATGTATATGTACCTGAATCTAGGAGCCCAACTATTGTATCTTGGCCATAGTTTGCCTGTTTCCATAAGGTGTTTGAAGTAGACTCATCTTGCTCTGATCCATCACCTATGCCCAGAAAACTCCATGACCTTGTGGTGTGCATCCTCCTTCCTTTGCTTGGAAATACAGAGATTACCCCTTCCATCTCTACACAAAAATAAAAGGGTATTTTTTTTTTGTGGAAATTCCATCATTTTAAACTCTTTCTTTTAAAAAAATACTTTGATAGGCTCTAGATAGAGAATGTATACATTATCCTAAGCATTCATGATATAAGAAATAAATTTGGGCTCAAAAAATAAAGTTCTAAGACATTTCTACAGAAGTGAATAATCATATTCATTGAAGTTCAGTTGGTCTGTTAAAATTTTAGTTTGGTCACATGCAGCTGCTAAATTTGTTAAGAGAGTTTATATAGAAATCAGCCCAATTTCAGATAACTAAAAATAGTAGCTGGCCTACCCAAGTAGAGTGCATACTTCTTGAAAGCATTTGAAGTATATAATAAAATTAGCTGATTACAATCATATGATGGGTCCAGAATAAGGATTCGAAAAGTCAAAAAATATAAATTTACATGCAGTATTATCCAAAAATTTATTTTACACTATGAACTGCGAAGGAATCTCAAATCTTTTAGATATATATATATATATATATATATATAGCTTTTAAAGGGACATAAAATGATATTAAGGACTCAAAACGTCGGAAAATATAAATTTACACACAGTATCATCCAAAAATTTAGTTCACTAGGAACTGCTAAAAGAGTCTCAAATCTTATATATATATATATAGCTTTTAAAGGGGCAGAAAATGATATTAAACTTCACCAAAATTCAAAACGGTGCACACCATTTAATATCAGTATATGCATTGATTATTTATCATTTGTTTCCATCATGGTAAGCTTTGCTGTCTGAGCTTTAGCACTACAAGTAAGTCAGTACATTGAAACAAAGCTATAATATCATTCATCAACTAAAAACTTTTTAGCAATCTTTACAAATTTTATCTATGATCTTTCCATGATAGTTTCATAATCATTGACATACTCGAAGCACTCTCTACATCTTTCACATATTTTCAGCAATATATTTTCCTTCATATTCTTACAATGGCAGATTTAGATGACTGGCAAAAGAAAACATAAAAATTGTAATAGCACGTGAAACATAACTTTTTTCTTGTCCTTTTTGCAAAGATACCTGACATGGCAGAAGCTTCTGCAGGAGAAAGATGGGCTGCAAAACCATTGAAACAATGCTTGTAACTGTATAGCAATGACTCCCTTGCTTCATCAACACTGCCCAAGCCCACAGCAAAAGATTTATACCATCCTCAGTACATATAATCATAACAACTACTGTGCATTTATCATAGTTAACATAAGAAAATTGTAATAGACCAACCTTTCCTTGACAGAAGCAAGCATGGAATAGTGCATATCAGACACTTCCTCTTGTTGCAATCCCCCATGGTCACCTGAATACACAATATAGACCTAACAACAAAACATGCACAATACAATCCCCATTTAACCATAAGTACAAATAAATCAGCCTCTGTCAATACTCGATGTCTATATACCATAGATGGAAACATATATTAATACCCACCTCCTTGGCAGATACACAACCCAAGAAGCAACAGCATGCCAGGAGATGCAACACTACTACAGCTACTACCATGGCTAGATTCATCCAGCCTAGACCCATCTTTCTTCCAAAAGCAAAATATAATACAATAACACAATAGTTCCTCCTCCACTAGAGAACAATTTAATCAAAACAAAAAAGGACTACTGTCTGCAAGACAAAGGGCAGAGAAATGGCAATCCTTATCAATTATCCCCCACTGTCCTGCTTTATGTAAGCGTGCATGTGACTCTGCAAAAGTAAACAAACTAAAAAAAGAGGCTTTGCAGTTGTTACAACTGTGCTAAACATGGTCATGCATTGAAATACTAACCCGCAAACGGACAGAATAGACTTTTGATCATATACAAAAGACCACATTATCAGTTCAAATTTTCACTTACATCAGATTAAACAAGTTACACCCAATTGTACTTCTGGGTAATTGCTAAAGAATCTTCCTCCACAAAAGTTGCCAGGTAGCCCAAATCCTCCACTTGTTTTTATAGGTGGAACTCCAGTTTTACAGCGATGTTTATTTTTTGTGGTCTTTAAAATTTGTAATAAAAATAACAAAATCTAAAGGATTATAGTCGAATTTCACATATATATTTTTTGTAATAGTTAAAGAGAGATTTTGAAGAATACCCAACAACCTAGTTGCAGTTCTAACACAAAACAAACCCTATTCTACTTACCAGAAATAAACCAGAAAATGAACCCAATACAACAACTTACCTATACAAAATAAATATAATATAAAAACAAAAAAACGAAAAAAAAAATAGTACTTTCCCCTCGAGACAAAATAAATATAATATAAAAACAAAAAAACGAAAAAAAAAATAGTACTTTCCCCTCAAGAGATTCCATTATCATAACAAACCTTATCAACATTTTCTCTTAGTCATTATTTTCTTATCTTTTGCAATTCATGGGGAGCATTACAAGTGTGGAGGGAGGGAACAAGGTCAACGACATTGATAACAAGTTATCATGGTTAATTTCACCATTGTATTAGATTCAGGTGTTTGATTATTTGAGGACACAAAATTATGTGGTTGATAAAGTTTACACTATATTCAATTAAAAGACAACCCCTTCGGTTCTAGCTCAAGAAAGGCTTTAGAGTATAGATGGAGGTCTACCAATACATTACTATTTTTTAATGTGTATTATATTAGGTGTTTTGAGATAACTTATAATATATGAGATTATATTATATATTTTTAAAATTTATAGGTAAATAGTTTTAATTAGGATTATGTGTGTTAAAAATAAGCATATATATATTTATCACTTCTTAATTTAAATTTCTGAGTTATAAATAATATTGATTTAACTCTTTTTTTAGATAGTTTAACGTTTTTAGCTGGAGCTTAGAACCAAGGGATTGAAGGGATCCCACCCAAATACAGATCATACAGTCACCACCCCTAACAGCCTAACCAGACCAACCAAGACCACAAAAGCCTGCAAACTATGTAGGAAACCAAAGGAACCAAGAAATGACAACTACGAACAAAAAACCAACCAATACAAAAAAAATCCAGTCCTCTAACTGACTGACTTACTCCAAAGAAATTGAACCGCTTGGGCCCGTCGACTTCCTGCCCCCAACTTGTGCACCAACTTGAGCAATCCAAAGAATAAAATTTTACATAAACCCCATTTTTCTGCGAAATCCAACCACACCCTCGGACTCAAAGACCACAGGCGCCGACAACGCCGATATTGCCGAAAGGTCAAATTTCTTGAGCCTGCTACCTTCTGAGAGCCCAGAAGAACACGCCTTGTGAACATCCTCCGCGAATTTCATAAGCTTCACATTCATTGGAGACAGAACAACAATCACTCGCCGAGCATCTTCTAAAGTCATCCCCTCCCTTTCCGCGACTGACAATGGTTGAACCTGGCAATATACTTCCAGCGCTTCTTCCAAGTTGAAATGATGCCGGGGCTTGATAAAATGGATACCTATAACCTTGACTTCCACTACATTCTACCTCACCATGAGCAACCGAGAAACAAACGAAGATGCCACCTCTGAATTAACCCTCACTGTCGTAGACGATTCCATATACTCTTCCCCCAAAAACCTCTCAATGGCTTAAAAAATGGACCCTGATTTGGCCCTAAAGATAATACGAATGTGAGCTCTCAATATACTTCCAAAGAAAGCTAGCTCCCGCTTATCCCCTTGAAGAAATAGACTAGGCAACAGAGGGCATGCCATATTTGAAAATTGATCCCACGACACTGCTACCAGCCACCAACAAACCTTCAAAAATGGGAGAAGGGGCAAGCACCACCCAAACATTCAAATGCAACCAACACTCTCTTCTTGATAAATGATAGCATTAAGCTCCTTCCATGCATTCACATGTGTGGATATGACAAGACCATCTCTCCTCTTAATTCCTTGATTTGTTAAGAAATTGGCTGTGGAATTGGACTCCCTATAATTATGACTTAAACTCCACGTGGGAATTTGACTCATCCAATGGATTATATTGCTAATAAATAATTCTAATTTCTAAGACACTGCTTTACCTCTTCGAACATCACTAATTATGACTTGGGAATCACCTTCAATAACCAAAGTTTCGCAGCCAACACTAACCACTAATTTGATCCCTTTCAGCAAGGCTTGAGCTTCTGCTTCGTTGCTTGTTCCATCTTTTAAAGGAAAGGATCCCGCAATCACTAACTTGCCGTCCTCATCTCTAATTAAGCATCCCGCTCCCGATGTGTTTGGATTACCTTTCGATGCTTCGTCGAAGTTTAGTTTATGAAAAACACGAGTGGGTGGATTGATTTAATTATTTTTAAATAAATATATTTAACTTATATTTATGAAACAAAAATTTATTTTATAATTATTTTGATAGCGGTTTTTTTAATGAGATTTTCTTTTCTTGGGATTTTTTTTTGACAAACATTCATTTGCTAATATGTGGCAATTTGGTTTACTTGCTATTAATTTAATATTATCTCATATACATAAACTTCATTCAATTACCAAGAATTGTATAACATCAAATATTTTTAAAAATTATCCACAATACCATAAATAAATTAAAATTATCTTAACCTTAGTTAGATTAATCTTTCTAAATTACTTTAAACAATTGGCCAATGTATACCACCCATCACATAAAGATACCCTACAAAATAAATAAGTTTATCATGCAAATTATGCATGTTGAGATTAGTTTATTAATTATATTAAAAAAATAATAATTTAAATTCACTTGGTTTGCACTAAAATTCTTGCTGCCACTCAGGTCTATTATGCAGCTTGCTGGTGTCCCTCTCATGCCTCCTTTGAAAAGCTGGCTAAGCTCTTGCAGGATTTTCTTTGGTCTAGCTCTAAGCAGGGTGGATTTCATAGTGTTGCTTAGGAGGTTTGCACTCTTCCTAGGGATCAGGGTGACATGGGTGTTGTTGATGTCTACAGGTGAGTATCTCTGTATGCGCTAAGTGGGTTGCTCATTCTATCCAAGGCAACCAAGCTTGGCAAGTTTTGTTATGACATTGTATCTCTTCAGGAGCACCATATGGTAAAAAATGCTGGAAAAACATAGGATTTCATACTCTACTAATTACTAAAGTTCTAGTTAAAATACCTGACACCTTTGTGGTCAAAAGAATCTAGAAAGCATTTGAGATGGTCAAACCCTTCATGCGCTGGGTTGGTGATGGATTTTGAACATGTCTCTCTTTGAGCACAATCTGTGGTGGTTGCCTATTTTTTCTCCTGACGATATCCTGCTTGTAGAAAATCCCAACATCAAAGCAGTGTGGTTAGCTTGTAAAAATATCTCTACCATCTGGGATCTGGTTTCCTTCCGGGATTGGCCCCCTGGGCTAGTGCTGAAACAGAAGTGCAACCTGGATAATTATGATTTTCCCTCAATTTTGGCTATTTAGTCTTTTCTTCTCGATGTTATGCTACACAATCTGGGCCTTCAGCCACATACGGCTTGGCGGAAAGACTGGCATTAGAACATGGACATTCCACTGTTACAATACAATTCAGGAGTTATCTACTCCTTGTTATCTCCTATTTCGCCGACTTTAGATAATCTCAATACCAGATGGTCATTACATTCTTCTCATGTCACCTGGTTAAAGCGTCTCCAATGGGCTTGGAACCCCCTATTTGATCTGAAGCTCAATTTATTTCTTTGGTGTATGATCTATTAAGGTCTTCCATTAGGAGAAAGATTAAGTCATATTGACATCCCTAATTTGGTCTGTAGTTGTTGTGGTCACCCAGAGTCCTTCAAACATGATTAGTTTTGGTTTTTCTCTCGTGCACAACGTGCTTGGCATTGGATTCACTCCCTTTTTTAGCCATTTCACCCTGAGTTTTTTTTATTGGAAAGTTGCTTTGTTTGGTGACCATGCTACTTGGCCTTCCTACATTTCTTCCCTTTGGCATTTATTTTGTTATGTTATTCTATTTCAACTTTGGAAAGCTAGGAATACTGCCTTAATTCAGCAATGTACTCTTTCTGCTGAACTAACTATTAACGAAAATATGGCTATCTTGTCTTCTGTTCACATGTAGATTCAGGCATAGACGTAGAAGTTGGCATTGGAGTTTTCTCATCTCCAGTAGCTACTTGATCACTAGGGTAGTGCACCCTATACTATGAGCCATGTTCCTTTGGATGATGATGATCGCCGCCCCCCACATCCCCAACCACCTTATAGATGCCATGGTCGATCTCATAGTCACTCTAGAAGTGCCCGACCATCTCCACCACCAACTCACCTAGGGAGATCTTCTTCTAGTGCTGACTGGAGCCTTCCGTCGTGTGGCAAGGTGGCAATTGGTTCTTCTAAATGGGGATCTTTGCTTGTCAGGGATTCCCAGTTTGGTGGCTCGCCACCCCCTGGGTGCGGATTTATGGTTCTGCTAAGCGTTTAGATGCCCGAACAGGATGGCTGGATGCTCAATCCGCCTTCAGACGAGACACACTCCTTCAGCTTTCTTTCGCTGTGGGATGATCCACCTCCTTCGGATGCCGTGACTCCTTGTGCCTAATCCTATTTTCTCTTGATGTAGTTTTTGGTGCTCTCTCTTCGTCTGTTGGCCGTTATTTGTAGCCCTGTGTGGCATGTTTTTGTTCTTCCTCATGGCTTGTCTTTTTTCTGCCCACGTGGCTTTCATTCTTTTTTGAGGATGTGAACACTGCCAAATGTCCTCTTACTATGTAACACTTTGTATTATTTTGTCTATAAGTTAATATAAAGGTGGTTCCAATAGTAAATTCACTTGGTTCATAAACAATTTTAAAGAATGATTTGAATTCACTTGATATATGTATTAAAAATTATTTCTTATTTTGGATTGGGGAAGTTGGAATTCTAGAATCTAATAAATGAATTTATCTTTAAAACCCACCAATTAAATAGATAGAATTTTAATTTTTCTTAAACTTTACATATATAAAAAAATATTCAATTTTTCTTTTAGAATTTAAATTATTTGAGTGTCTACATAAACTTTACATATATAAAAAATATTTAATTTTTCTTTGAAAAAGTATCTTCTATTAAAATATTTTTGCAACAACTAGTGTCATTATATATTTTCTACATTTTATTTAGTTATTTTTATTATAAGCTTCTAAATTATTTATTGAAATGTAATATACTTTCAAAACCAATAATTTAGAAAGTGTATTTCATCCTTTATTTACTTTATTTTGTTGAATTAATCTTGAGAGTCTAAGAAGTCTAAATTAAAAAGATTACACTCAAGACTAGTAATTTAGACAAACTCTCCAATGACATTAAAAACTGCAATACCAAACTCAAAGATATTAATAAAGGATGATAATTGAATATAAATTGTAAGATGTTCTATCACTCCACATAAATCATATTTAAACTAATTTTACTAAAATAAGTTAAGAAGAAGACAAAATACATGAAACAAAAAGACTATATTTCATTAAATAAAATAGAAAAACAATTAAAAATGTTTTTCTCTTGACGATGAATCATAAGTGATCATTTAAAATACGTCAATACTTTTTTTTCATAATTTATCCAGAAACTAGATTTCAATCTCATGAACTAAAATCATAAAAAACTAATAGAAAAATAATATTAACTCTGGCATAAAACATCATTTAATCACAACAAATTAAATATCCAAATTTTTAATATAAATATAAACAATAAATAACTATTATATCTGATAGCTTTGGTTCACTCCCCACCTTATTCATAACACCCAAAACTGAGGTACAATTAGCGTCTCCCTCATTCATATCAATACTACAAATTGATAGCCATGTGAGTGGGGTTGGCCGAAAAAAAAAAACTTTCACAATAAATAATGTGTCTTTTTAGACAACGTCTATGGTAATGATTGAAAATTAACATATGTTCATAATCAATTGATTCCGACTATTCGACTATAAAGGACAAAAAAGGACTCCCACTAAAAATTAATGGGAAATTCGAAAGCACTTAATCACACTTTTTTAATAAAATCTTTATACTATTTTTTTTATATTTTTGTAAACTAGTGTTGCATTTTCTTATTTGGTCCCTATTGAGGTGTGACCACAAAACAACACTCAAGTTGAACTTATTATTAAATTTAATTGTGTTAGTATGCGGAGGCATTGAGATAAGATAAAAGATAAGAAAAGAATATTGATGTTCATGAAAGGCCAATATCAATGTATCAATTTCGAGGCTTACAAAAATAATATATAGAGTAAAGAGTAGAAAGTGCAAAAGTAAATTCAGTAAATTTAAAAATAATATATACATAAAAATTGAATGTTTAAGATGGGTATATGAAGAGTTGGTCATCTATCTAAGAATGTGTATCATAGTCACCACTTGAAATAACATAACAATGATGAGTGGGAGGTTGGACCAAACACAACAAGAATGATGTCATTAGAGACTGGTCTTCTAGCATGGAAATGTTTGCATAACAAAGAAGTAAGAACTCTTTCAATTTATATTCAATCACATTTCCTATGGTAATACATCCACATTTCAACCCCATGTAGAAGAGAAGGTGTACCAAGTGCATGGAAGAGGAAAATATTTTCTTGGATATCGTAGAATTGAAGCCAGAAGCACTATTTATTTAGAAGAGTGAGGGAAACATACCTATTTCTTAGTCTACACTTAATAGTTGGTGAAAAAAAAAAGTGTTTCCCCAAAAAAGACCCGATGTACATATATATGAAGAGATTGTCTCAATCCTTTGACCTTTATATACATAAGGAATTTGTTTTTGGCATTATAATTTCTAGTATTAAAAATTATATACCTTTTATTTTATCAAAATTTCCTAAAGAACATATGTATCACACAAGGATCAAACATAAGACTTTTATTTTTATAAATCCATTATATCCAAAAATGTTAAAAAGAACGCCCAAAACATAACCATAATTAGGGCATAAGTTCACAAAGTCTTTCTTTTTATGCTATACATATAAGTAATGCCACAAGTAGTATGTGTATAGATGCAGAAAGTGATTTTAGTATGTTAAAATGCATTCAATCACATTAGCAAATTATATCTAAACATACGTAAACTAGTAACACTAGACTTGAAGAATTGAGGAGAAAATATGCGTTGATTTGATTAATATATTGAAATTTCATAATTACCGAGATAGTCGTGACAAAAAGACAGTGCAATGTAGGCCCAAATAGCAACATAAACAAGACCCAAAAAATCAATGTGAATAGACAAATTTGAAATATCGACCAAGATTGTAGATTCCTTACTTAGTATGAACCAAACCATAGGTACATTCTTAGAAACTATCAAATTTAGAATATTTAAGCATGTCAGGTGCCATGCTCATCTACTTCGAGGCTCTAAAAAATATGTGCTTTTCCAAAATTCTACATGAATATCTATGAAAGTGACATTCTTCCTTATAACACTAAAGTGGTAGCAATTCACCTTTTAAAATGAAATAAAAAATGGAGGATTTTTTTAGGAGCATGTGTTATCCCTCCATTATTATTTGACTCCTCAATGGGAATGGTTCATCAAAGCCAGTTCACAAAAAGTACAATGCAGATCTGAATAAGTAGTCCAATTTACTTCAAGTACTAAATCACATATACTGAAACAAGAAATGTCATATATCATCTTCCTATTTATTAAATGCTTTCAAGTGTTTCTCTAAATTCTATATATCATTTGATTTTTTGTAAATGTTTGAGTGTTTTTCTAAATTCTTGTCATTGTTTATGGCATAGGGATGATTATCTAGATCACTTCTTACTCAATATATAACTATTATTTTCTTATCCTAAATGCACTATTAATCAAACACAAAAAATATATGTCAGTAAGAGCCTTATCTCGATTAATAATAGAAAATCACACAAGTAAATTAAAAATTGGTTTAAATTTATTACAAATAAATAGTCATGTATCAAAATTAAGTGTTTACAGTACCTTTGGTTCCAAAAAAGAAAAGAAAAGAAAAACAATGATATAAATATATGTGGAATTTAAGTACATGAATACTAAAATTGGTTGAGTTTGACATATATTTAAGTTGTCATAAATGATAATCATCATTCTATCAAGATTTTAATATATTTTTAGTAATAATCATGAAGGATTTATGCTTCTCATTTTCTAGTAACTTTCCTTGAGCCTTATAAGTCACCATCATGTGCATTAAATTATTCAAATGGTGTTGTGACTTTTTCAAATTTATTATTCAACTAGTACAATTTATTTTTCATTGAATTCATTGTACAATATATGATAATTTCTATTTTGCTCTTTGTTATCTTGCCTCTTAGTTGTATCTATAGTGCCTTACAAAAGATAAGAGAGGTAAGTTAGTAGCCATTCATATACATATATGTTAGATATAAAGGAGACTAGATATTATTTATTATATCATCTTTATATTTAAACACACTTGAAATACAAGGTAGTTGAGCTATTTTATTTTTTATAATATAAAAGGTCTTGAACACTATTTAAACTAGGAATTGGGTGAAGTCACTTCACATACTATTAAGAGTATGTCATGTTAAAATAAAATGGTGTTAATATGTTAGTAGAAAAAAATTAAATTGCCTCATCCCAAAGTATTTTTGGTTTAGTCCAATGAAATAAAATTCTATTAGAATTTTAATAATATATTCATATTTCCATATGCAAGTTAAGATTACTAGCAATTAATTCAATGTTTGTAACACTCCTAACTTCTTCTTATTAGGAATTTTTTATTTTCCAAATTTTTCTTTAAACTTTATGGAATATAAGATTTCATATCAATTATATATTATTTATTATAATATCATCTACAATATTCCAATTTCTAAGTTAAGTGTTTCTAGTCCAACCTTTTTTAGTGGAATACTATAGAGAGTTTATTGTTATTCAAATTGAAAAAATTTCATTCATGTTATAGGGATATATTAATCCCAACTTTATACTCCACCCAAATATAACTTGTTCAATCAACAAAATTTTGTGTAAAGTATTTTTTAGTTTTTTTTTTTTAACTTAATACTTTAAGTCTCATTTGAAAGATATTCCAAAGTCCATACTTCATTTTAAAATAATTGAAATGATTTTTCCCCTCATTACAATTCCATAGTTTAGCATTTTGCATGTTTTCTCCTTAACTCAAAGATTTCCAGCTACTAATAATTATATTTGTTACATTAAGGTTTTGATATAAATTCAAATTTGTATATTGTAGATGAAAGACAATAAACTCAACCATATTAATTCTATTCATAGAATATAATGGCAACACAACATAACTCTTAAATAAATACACATTTATTGGACCAATTTAGTTCTTAAAAATACATTAAATCTAAGACAAGGTTCTCTTTTATGAATAATTCTAAAGGTAACAAAGTGATTTGTATTACCGACATGTACATTTTATTGTTATCCTCAATCAAAATTTATTATTATTTTAGCATAAACATTACAAAAATACATTTAAATTTTTAAATACAATAAACTATAATAAAAAAAGTCTGTTTAAATTAGAAAATGAAATTTTAAATTAAGAAATTTAAATAGAACATAAAATTTTAAATTAAAAAATTCAAACTATAAACTATAAATTAATTGTTAAAATTAAATAATTTTAAAAATTAATTAAATAACTATATAATATAATTATCTAATTTAATACATTTAAAATCATCTTAATAGCTTTTTTAATAAATTATTAATTTATACTAACTCACAACCATCTTGTTAAATGCTAAATATTAACACAAATTTAAATTAATAAATAATTTTAAAAACAATTATAATTTTAAAAATAATCTTCTAATTGTCTAACTGAATATTTTATGACAAGGATATATGTCACTATTAGTGCATATTCTTTGATGATATAGCTAATCCCTCTTTCTATAGTGGACCTATTTGTCAAACCACTAAAGGCACTTTATGGATTGTGAATTGTGGAGGAGCGCACCAAAAACAAAAGTGAATACTCTTTTCACACTTACCTTTCTTCGGCTTAAAGTGGAAAGGCTTGCAATATGCTACGCATTATCTAAATTTGACCATTCCTTTTAATATTCGAGTATATATTTTGTGCACCATATAATATAAAAAAAAGATATCACTTGTGAATGCCATGGGACAAAGATATCACTTATGATATTTTAATTTATTTTAAAATAAAATGGGCAACCTTGATCTCTTAATCAAGAAAAATACATGGTTTATCAAGAAAAATACATGGTTTATAAATTAAAAAAATAATAAAATTAAAATAAAAAAGCCTTTTGTAGATAAAGAAAAGGAGAGCGAAGTTTTTTTTGGATCTACAATGCATGCATATGTAAGATGATTAAGTCTACTATACATACATAAATTAAATTGATACTATATTAATTAAAAGGGTAATGAACGAATGAGGATTATAGAGCCATAGAAGTAATGTAGAGACATTTTTGACTCGATAAGAGAATAATTTGATGTTGACATCTAGATTATGATTCTCTCTAATTTCTTTTTTTTTTTTTTAGTTTATTAGTGTTCTTGCAATTGATAATTAGTCATTGATGGAATGATAATTCGTAAAATTGCAAACACCATGGTACTTACAAGTTGTAGTGTGAGTTAGTGTCTTTTGATAGCATCATTTTTCTGTCCAATGATTTATGATTGTACAAAACAAAGAAGTTTTACATATCTATAACTAGCAAAATATTGTTTTTTGATTGATTATTTATTTCTAAGAAGACAATTCATAAAGGTACGGGACCTCTGTAGAGGATTTACCGTCAGTTCACTAGATGTGAATAAACTTTTATGGTACAAGAATTTCGTTAGATAAGACAAGTTGACACCAAGTTCATATGGGTCTTAAGAAGTTTAACAACACTCTTCTTATTAAGAAGGATATAATGACAAAACTTAGGAGGACATACACTCATTCTCATTGCAATTAAGGAGGTGTCAATTTTTTTAAACGAAAAAAGATACTATATGTGAGAATGAGGAAGTTTTAGATATTAAAGGCATAATTTTAAAAGAAAGCTAGAAAGATATGAATATACATTTTAGGAAAATTATAGGAAGTTGCAAAAGGCATAATTGTAGTGGAAAGATTGACTAATATGATATGGATTAATTTTAGGACAAGTATGAGTGGGATTTTTTCAAAGATAAGTCATAATGGAAACATTTGCATGTCAAGAATAGAGTTGAGAAATCTCTCATATTAGGGTAGTTTTGCAAGTTAGAGAAAAGAGAAATAAATCTCTGAAATGAGGGTAGTTTTGAGAAGAACCTCTAAGTTGGTTTGAGAAATATGCTATAAGTTTTCTTGACAATCCTATGTTAGACCTACGAACCTAAGTTACTAAGGTATTTTTTGTTATATTTCAAAGTCCATAATGTGTATTGTTCTAATGTATTTGTGTTTATCCATTATATGCTTAGATTATGTTATTATTGATTCATTTTATATGTTTTTAGTGTCTTTTTAACATGTTTTTTTAAATTTTTGGCAGAAGGTCTTTATAAGTGCATTTTCTTGAAAATGGTCATCATAGTCTCTTAATTTTTATTGAAAAATTCCATCTCCAATTTCAAAGAGGAACATGAAAAAATAATGGGGTAGGGAGGGCAGAGGAAGAGGAATGGTCAATCGATCATCTTATTATTAATAACCATGAGAGAAATTTAAAATCTACAACATTCAAATTGTATTGCGGTCTATCAGATATATCATGAATGAATTTATGAAATGCATGCTTTTTATATTTTATTATAAAAATTCCTATAAAAAAGGACAAACACAATTAGGGTTAATTATTGGATGTGTTATATAGGTTTCATTTTGCAAAGAATTTTAAATCCCAACTTCATAAGATAGTGATATGTCGTGTGATGGATCTTCAAACAAGTTTGATTAGTTGTTATCCAATTTTACGCACATGGAAAAATTGGAAAACAGGGCCTTATTACTATCAAATCACGACATTGGTCCCATGGACACACTTCTAGTCATCAGTGTCAAATCGGAAATAAAGAGACGAGTCATCAGAGGAGTTCGTGCCTTGTCCTAACTCAGTCATAACTCAGATCACAAGCCTTACACGAGTTCATGAGTAGGAAATGTAAGTTCAGTAACTGAGTTTGGCTTGTCATAAAGGAGTCTCAATAGGAGCAGAGGATGTTTCGATGGTTGGCTCATTGAGGCAGAGAAATGATGAGCTTGACTGGGTTTAATTCAACATGGAGAGATCGATGCTTCCTTGTCGGAATATGAATTCAGTTTTAATGACTCGACGGAGACAATACTTGCCTCAAGATTTGATCGAGCTTCTTCCATGGAAGCGACTTTCCAAAGTGAAAAGGCGAGACAACTCAACTAAAACTTTATCTCGTTCTTCTACTATAGCGGCAAGATTTTACAACAACTGATCACGGCTGTGGTCACATGCAACCAGAACATCAGGATCAACACCAACGGTTCCTTGGGATCGCCCTACGGTAGCTGTTGCAATTAACTCTCTTTGGAGGCCACTAATTTTCTGAGATAAGTTTACTTCTCTACCCTGTAGCTGCTGCGTATAGCCAATTACTTCCTCACGGCACTTTCCTAAGAGAATTTCAGTTCTACGCTCAAAGCGGCCGAGCATTCGATGCACAGGCATGTTGCAGTTTAATAGAAGCCTTTTTGAGTGCTTCCAACAAGTAGGTTGTCCAACTATGTGTTTATTTGTTCAGCATCGAATGCATCCTCAAATTCGGGATTCTCCTTCAAGATATTTTTTATGAAAATCGATTAAGTGACAGTGAGAGTGTTACCGGGAGGCTTGATGAAATTTATTACAAAGATTCTCTATCGAGACCTTACTTGTTTTACGATGCAACTCATGGAAGCGAATCTCATAGAGGTGGGACTGTTTCATATCAGAATATTCATGAGGCACAATTTGCTTTGCAATTATATGAGCATCTTCAACGAGTCACTAGATTGGCAAGCATAAAGGTTTCTGTTGAAATTATCACACCTTACAAGCTACAGCTGAAATGTTTGCACTGAGAGTTAATGTTATCCTCAAATATGATGAAGGAAAACTCGGCAGGAGGAAAAATCGGGAGCACGATCATGGCAGACTGAGTAGGTAATCCCGCGCATGGGAAATATTTTACTATCTTGCCAAGGTTGCATGGCGAAGCTGAGGCCGGGGCCTGTGGATTAATTTGGCCGAGCCGTTATGCGGGGATTCGGAGCTGGAATGCCAAGTGGGTTTTCATGGATGGCAAGCCAAAGAAGAAATCCCGGACGTGGGAAATAAGGCAAGCAATGCCAAGCAGAAATTTGATGATGGCGGGCCAAGCTATTAATCCCGCGCTGAGGCTGTTCACTCCGCGTTGGAAAAATTGGATCAGATTGCCAAGTGGAAATATAACCGTGGTAAGCCATGATCAAACCTCCGCGTAGGGGAGAAATCAGATCAAATTGCCAAGTGGAGACAATACGATGGATATCCAACATCAGACTTCTGCACGGGCCGTGTAAATAGGATCAGAGCACGTTGTGCGAGTCAAGAATGACGCCAGGTTGGAGGAACGAGTCAAACGCCGAGTGGAGCGGCGAGTGCATGGAGATCAAAGGATGCGTGTTGCATGGATTGTGGATTGGGTTTCATAGATCATACGAGAAAGTGTCTCCTTTCATATAGATCCGCCCTTGTTAGGATTCCACTGAACTTTCAGACTTTGAATCGGCTAAGATAGCTCCACGACCTTCTCCTCATCCTCTGTACAGTTCTGAGCATTTGGTGGTCACGAGAAACTCCCACGCACAGGTAGCAGGCATGTTGCAATACAGTAGAAGCCTTCCTTTTGAACGCTTCTAGCAAACAGGAAACAAATATTCACTGCCGTGTATGATGGATTGGAGTCACGCCATTCAAGGCTTCATAAAATTTGCCTGATTCAGGAGATAAAGGTTTATTACGGTGCAGAATGAAACGATTCATATTGCTCAGCACTTCTTCTCCTAGAAACGAATTGAATGTGAAGGTCAACTCTGAAATACCTGGTTGGCCGTTTTGCATGCTACTTACTCGTAAATGGTCTCTTTGAGAAACTCTGTGGGCAGTAGGCAATATTTATACCCTTCCATTATGTACGTCCAATCAGACAATAAAAGTATTCTTTTACCAGGTTCAGAGAAACTTGTTTTTAACAATGGATGATTATACTGTAGTTTCAAGCTGATTTTATCTAGCTTATTTCTATCAGCTTTGATCCACGACTAAGGAAGAATTCATATGGTTGTTACCTGTACATTTTTCCAAGGTCTTCTTGGTTGCCCCAATTGTTCAACGTATTTTTTGAAGGGCTTCTTTTATGTGTTGCAAATTTTAACATAAAGGATCTTTTTAGTTTCTGGAAAAATGAGTATATTGTGTAGCTCACAGCTACCTATGCCATACTAAGATCCCAATAGTGGCATAATTGTTGATTAGAGCCGAGATTGCCGAGTGCACTGCCAAAATACTGAAGGGCTCTTTGGCCAAAAAATCAGTCTTAAGGGTGTCTATCGACATGTTATGGGCATGAGCCTAGGTCATCATCATGGCAGCATTAGGTCTTTATTGATAATGGCATTTTCTCATCGTTTGGAGGGTACAATTGTGATTATTATGGCAAAGCTAAAACATTCAAGATACTACAAGTGTTATATGATAAGGAAGAACTGTGAGCATTGTGGTAAAGCCATCCTTTTCAGAAATGCTGGGTTAAGCTCGATATTCAAGTGAGTTTGAGCCCAGGAAAGGTAAGATCGTTTGCTGGATGAAGAGCTTGGTGACTTCGCAGGGAGCTTGTGGTGATGTTTCATGAAGTTTGAATGTGGAATGCATAAATGGCTTCGAGTTAACAAAGGAAAATGATAAGAATCGAGTTTGATAGCTCACCATTCGAAGGACTCAATGCAAAAGAGCCCGATTGCCAAAGCAAGGAAAGAGTTAGTGTGGGGTTCAAAATCGAGTGCAATACCGAGTTAGAGGATTCGAAGCTCATCGAGTTTGGCTATGTGCAGATTCTATCCACATGGACCCCCCTCCTCTTCAAGTCAAACGGGTCAACGGGGGGTCCCAACATTATGTTAATTAAATTAATATTTTTATTTAAATATTTTAATAATAATATTTATTATTATTATTTAAATATTTTATTTAAATATTCTTTTAATTAATTGAGAAGACTAGGTCATCAGGAAATTAATGACCCATGATGGAACCTTCTTAGGTGGTTCAACTAACTGTAATAAATACATCATCGGCCTTCATTTTAGGAATGTAATTATGACCATTTCCTCTTCTTTCTCACATATTCTTCTATAAATGTAAGTTGGAAGCTCATTTCAAAGGGTTCCAACAGTTCAGACAAGTTGGACAGTTAGATATCTCAGGCGAGTGTATACTTTTCAAGAGTCCTCTCTCTTCTGCAAGTTGTTCTTGTGTGTTGAGAGAACTTTCAAGCCTCCTCTTCAAGACTGTAATGGAAACTATTGCCTCTTCTGAATGTATGATGCATTGTGCATGTTATTGAAGCAATAAAAGTGTGTGTTTTGTGACTAATCTCGATCCTTTCATCCTTCTGTGCTTCTTTGTGCCTTTCTCATACTTGCAGGTACACTGTGCAAGTTTAAGTTCTATTGCAGGTTCTTGGAGTTCTGTGCTTATTGAGTGGTGGAGTATTGCATGCAGTTGAGTTGTGGTGTCTGTTCACCCTTCTTGAGTTCATCCTTCTTCACTGGGAAACTGGTATATTTTTCGGTCTGATAAAGTTTAACAAAGGGAACGCGTGTCTCTTAGTCTGTGGTATCCTGTACCCTCTCTAAGTTGCAGTAGGTGAAGTTGACCTGTGGTGCACACACCCTCTTCAAATTAACCCTTCCCGAGTCTGGAAACACCCTTTATTTGGTGCATCACCATCCCTAGTATAGTTTCATTTCTGTAAATCTCTTTCCCTAAAACCCCATGAAATGGTAGTATAGGACTAGATAATCATTTTTGTTACACTAGGAGTAGTACAACACTTAGTTTAGGAAGAGGAAGCCAACCTTCTCCGGAGGTTCACCTTGAGCCCAAGTCCCATAGCTTGAGAGGTGATCCCATGTGTCCCAATCACACCGAACATCCTATTCACATCCTGGCCATTCGGAGGGTGCAGTGATTTGGCGACAACATTAGTGTAGTATAATTATTGATTGGTTGAACATAATCTTGTTTTTAAATTTTTTTAGAAGGTCTCGGGATATGCATGAAACCATAATTTGTAGACCTAAGATCTAAGTAAGAGTGGGCTTGATTTGGATTTCAAAAGTTTAATTTTGGTTTATTTTAAGCGTATAATTTTTTTGAGCATATGCTCATATGGTATACTTGTGGGGTATGATGTTTGATTTGTTGCAAATCCTCGAAAGAGGAAATTTAATAAGATGGAAGCGATGAATAGTTTGATTTTTCTTTGGGAGTCTATGTAGAATATTGATGCTCTATTAATGAATGATGATATGGAGGAGTTGACTCTACTTTATTCAATTTTCTGGCCATTGGAACATTTATGAGTATTTGTTGTCTATACTTGGTTTTTGTGGTTGTAATTACATATTAGCAATCATACGTGGAGTGTACAATGGAAATATCAGAGGGGATAGGGCGAAGATTTGAAAATTGGAAAAGAAAAAATGAGGGAGAGGATGACAAACGATGAAGAAGGGGTCTGGTGGAGGATTGACAACGTTGTCCAATTTTTTGTTCCACTATTGACATACAATATGCGTGTTAGTGAGGGTGTAATTATCTCCTTAGCTATAATACAAACATATTCAAATAAATTTTTTATTATGAGAAAATTTGTTTCATTTATAATAGGGTAAATGCAGTAAGTTGGGGGGCCAAAAAGGGTCATAAGTGGACGTCATATTGCAAAAAAAAATGAAATCTCAACTTGTAAGGATTATTAGCAATGCGTGCACTCAAAATTAGAAAAAATTATATAAATATGAATCATAGCATCCAAAATCTAGTTTCTAAACTACTATTTAAAAAAAAAAAACGGACAAGTTTAGCTATATTAGACACTCAAAATTCAATGACTTGGTTTTTTTTTTTAAAAAGCCTATAAGATTGTAGTCCGTTTTCTCGCGGTTTGGATGACCAAAACTTGATATATTTTTTATTTTGGTGAAATGTTAGATGCTATTGTCTATCTTGGGATATATTTTATTTTGTATTTTTTTGAGCAATATTTTTTTTAATGATTTTTTTCCGTGAAAGTGGTCTGAAAACATAAAGAAAACGAAACACTTTCCATTTGTCCACCATAAATTCTTTAAAAAATATTGAAATCAAGTACTTTTTTCTAAAACATGCATATAATTTCTCTACTGTTGGGATGGTATAGGTTTTATAAAATTTTGATAAGTGAAACAAAAGTTGCATTCTTAAACGTAGACATGAACATTCACTTGAAAAATTGTCTTAAAGACATACTATTATTAAAAACTTATAAAAATATATTTATCAAATTCTATTCACTTTAAAATGAATATTTTTACAAAGCTAACAATCTCCCCTATGCGATGGTACCATTTTTGTGACATGTTTTTGATTTTTTGGCATGGTTCAAGTCTGCAGAATAGAAAATTTGATGTTTTTTTCCTTTCACATGCCATAATGACCTCTCAAAGCTTAGGTTCAGGAAAAATAGAGATTTCCTGAGCCTTGAGGGTTGGATTTGATGATACATTCAATACCACGATCACGGTTTTGTAAACCGCGATCACAGTTCTAATTTGACCTATCATGAAATAACTGTGATCATAGTTTATAAAATGCAATCGCGGTTCTTAGAATCATATTTACAAAAATCCCAACATCCAATTCACCATGTGTTTTTATTCTTTGACCTGACCATATGAATTTTTGTGAAATTCTGCCACCTTTTGTACTTTTTTCTTGTCATTGGAAGCATTTTTTAACTATTTTTAAGGTGCCCTACATCATTTGGAGTTGTCCTACATCGATTAAAACATCATGGGAGACAAGAAATGAAGTCAAAAAAAGAAATCAATAAGTAAAAAACACAAGAGGAATTAGAGGCAAGAAGATTGCAAGATTTTGAGCGAATGCGAAAACTTCATGAATCAAGAAGAGATTCATCTTTAACCCCTACTATTGTAAGAAATGAGGAACCAGGTAATGTTTTTACCATCAATGTTGAAGATGGATTAAATATGCGTGATGAAAATAAATTAAATACTTGTGATGTAGTTTATGTTGAAATTGAAGGAGATAATGAAAATGTGAATCAGAAAATTTATTTTGAAACTGTAGAAAACCAAAATTTAGCAAAAACACCTCTTAGGATTTTACGAAAGAAACCTAATTATTTTATTGAAATTGATGAAAATATTTTAAAACCAGTTTTTGACAAACTTTCTGAACGACAAATCAGAAGAAAAACCACTGAAATTTGGGATAATCATTTTAAAATTTTAAATGATTCTCAAAGATGCAAGTTGTTGGTTAGTTAGATGAAATTAAATAAAATGAGACCTAAATTAAACAACTTAGGATTGACAACATATAATATATGTGGTCAAACCTATGCAATTATTGAAAACCTACATAATGCATATCACACTATTGGTGTTAAGAGACACACAATGGATACTAATGTCGTGTGTCGTGTACTTGCTACTAGTGTTGCAAGTGAATAAAAAAAATAAAGTTTGATTAGGAAAAAAATCTGAATGTTGAAATTTAATTAAAAAACTCTAATGAAAGAAATTGAAAGGCATAATATCCTTCAATCACCCAAAAACATTGATTTATGGGCATTTTCTGCTAGAGCACCGTGTAAAGAAAAAGATATATCTGATGCTATAAGAGAAGTTGTACAATTTTGGCATGGTAACACTAGAGTTTCACCTAATAAAAAATATGTTGTAAAATGGAGAGTTGGTTCTACTAATCGGGAACCCCATCCAAAGCATTTCTTAGATATGAGTCAAACTCAATTTTTTTCGTTAAGTTTGAATAGGAGCATCCAAAAATTAAAATTAGTCAGCATTTTTCTGAAATGTTGAAACCATTCTATGTGAAAATAAATCACGTGCGCACCACTTATTGTAGGAAACATGTTAAATTTGTGATGTATTATGATAATGTTTGATGTATTCTTTCTTATTTGCATTCTAAAACTATGTTACTGGAATGTGGTGTTCAAGTTCCACCAATATCTTCTAGGGATTTCATTCCTACGATATTTTGTGAAAGAGAACTTGGACATTTTTATTATAGTTAAGATTGTTTAGATGGAAGTTGTGGTATGTGTGACAAATTACCTAAATTAGAAAATTGTGTCCATGAGAAAATTGGAGGTGCAAAAGGACATAATTTACTTGGGTTTAATAAATATAAATTAATACCATACCGATTGAGAGATGGAAATAAGTCTAAACGGTGTGAGCTAGTTACAGAACATATACTTGTTTTTCAATTTATGAGAAAATTTAAAGATGAAATTGTTCATGAGTATGCTAGGCATACACACAGAGCTTGATGGTTGGATGAACAATTCAAGATATGCAATGACACATTTCTTATTGGTACTATTATTTCAATGGTCAATTTTGTAGAGAATTACATGTTGCAACCAGAAATGGGGTTTTGATCACAATATTACAACTTAGTATAGGTTTCCATTTTTGTGCATATGGGTAAGTGCACAAAAAGTGGGGCCAAAAAGTGGACACAAATATGTTTTTGGCCATTTTGGCCATAAAATGCTCATATTATGGCTCGAGTGAACTATAACATGAGTGTGTTATGGTTTAGTAAATCCAAGCCATAACACGAGCGCGTTATAACGCACTCACGTTCCAATGTGTTATGTGGTATAAATGTTTAAGTATAAGAAATAATAAAATATAAATTTATTTTAGTAAATATAAGATGTTAAGGTCACGCCGCACCTTATGGAACTAGTCTCACAGTTCCATTTGTTACAGTTTAGATGATAGTTTTTTTTAGATTCTAATCTGGTCAATACATAGGTATTTTTTAGAATTTCAGCATTCAGCCTTCAAGATTTTAGGGTTTAAATTATATGATTGATATCTATTTTGTGAAAGAATATAGTCATTGTTTAGGTTTTGGGTCTTTTGGATTGGTTATTGACATTTATAGGAGTGTTAAATGTGTCAAAACTATATATTTAAGGCTCACAACTCCCAAAGGTAGTAACAAATGCTCGAATATATGGACACATGCAATTCCTTAAACACATAATAAATCAAAACATATATGCAAGTTTTTATCGATTCAAATAATAAGGGGAATTGTCATCATGAGGTATGTGAGGGATCTGAAACATCATGAGGTGATGTAAAGCTCCAACACATTTGCATGTATTCATAAAATCATAACAAATAATTTCAATCACTCTTATTAGTATCTTGTTTTTAGAAGTCTTTCTGACATGCTCTATAGGATCAAATATGCAAAAATGGCACAATCAGCCTAAAACTTACCCTTTCAACCCCCATATCCTATTCTCACAATTTTTACACAAGCCCAATCAACTGTTAAAATGAATGCTAAACCTTAAACCCTAAGCCCTAAACAATAAAATCTTAAACCCTTAACCTTGAACCCTAAACCCTAAACCCTAAACCTTAAGCCTAAAGCCTTTAAGACCACCACAATTAACCCTAGTGACCACAAATCAACTCCATGATGCTTAAACCATTTTTGATTATCTATCACTTACTGAAATAGTTATTCACCATGTAGATTGAAGGATTTATCATTGAATGAGATTCTTGTCATGTGACCACCTGCTAGACTAAAATGAGATGGTTGTAATGTCCTCCTCCTTTGAAATGTGATCACACTACAAGGTTCAAATGAGTCTTTACGAACACTTCCAAATGGGTGAAAAATCAAGTGAAACTCAGATGATTTCTCATTCTTACATATATGGTGCTCTATATGAAGATCATCCTATTACCCCTCTTGGCTCATGAATTCTCCTCACATGGAATGAACTTTAGGATACTCATACACCTCTTTTCTCATATGCCTCTCATGGAGATAGATGATGTCTTGATCCTTCACACATGATGGTCATGAATGCCTCAGTATCTTGAATATCTCATCTTGGCTTGTTCCTTTAAGAGGTTTGAACATGATAGTAGAGTCAAGATATGATGATCCTCAAATTACTCTACGAGATTCCATTTCACCTTTGAACATAATGATACCCTTTTTAACTTCACAATTCACTTCCCTGACCAAGATATCACATGAGTGGAAACATGATTTTAATATTTGGACACATATTCACTCAATTACTCCTCATGGAAATAGGTTTCCTTCTTTACATGGAAGGATTGATCCTTGAATGAGATTTGAAGGAATGTTTGAGGGTGAGATCCATCTTCTTGAAATTTAACTACATTGAATAACTATGAAAGCCAATTTCTCAATTGAATCATCTTTTTTATGAGAGGTGGGACAAGTAAATAAATGGATATGATATCTACCTTGTGCCTTGCAATGCATATTACACATCTCTGCCAAACCTGTTTCTCCCTACATATACTTGCACTCTTAAATGCCAATTTCTTCACACTCTAATTTTTTTTTTGCACATCTCTAATATTTCCATGTATGGTATTATGCAAGCCAAGATGACCCATTGGAAGTTGGAAAAAATAATCAGATGCTCGTATTCACATTCATGATTCACTTTGATACATGTTCATATTCACCAAAACCTCTTCTTCCTTGAAGGTGCCTGGTTTGTCTCACTAAATCGGTAAGGATTACACATATACTCAAGAAACTTCACATTTCTCAAAAATCCTCTCAAATTTCCAGCTTACACAAGCAATGGACATATCAAGATCTATTCTTCAAATGAAACCTTCATTCCCGACAACTTGCAACTGAAAGAATTATTCAAAAAAGTGTAAAAAAAGATCAAATTTTCTTGGTATCCTAATCCGTGAGACCCAAAAATACCACTAGACTTGTTATTCTCATTTATATCACTCTTGGAGCTCCAAATATTTCACAAGCTATAGAAAAAAAAGAGATAGAACACTTATTTCACTAAATTGGGACTTATTAAGGTCCCAACAGCTAAAAAATATAACCAATATCGGAATCTAATATTGCTATTTTTGGATTCCAAAATGTCAAATATTGGAATTATCTGCACTCTAAAATCACACATAATGGATTCCAAAATCACATATATTGGAATCCAGAATCACATATATTGGAATCCAAAATCACCTCTATTGGAATTAACTGTACTCCAAAATCACATATATTGGAATCCAAAAATCAAAATATTGGAATTCGTTAATTCTGCTTTTGAAGTCCAATATATCTGGTCACAATTTAATTTTATGAATCTATGAAAAAGAATTTGATGATTTTAGGGAATCTAACATTGATATGAGAAATAATACTTGATGACTGATAGCCCATATAGAATAGATACATATTCAATTTTATAAGGGCTAGTGGCTGATAGGCTTAATGATTGCTTTGGAATAATGATCTTATCAGTTTTAAGATGTTTTTAAGATTAAACTATATAAATTTGAATATTTCAAATTCCATTGAGCAAGCGGCCGCTAGGCTAATGACATTCATGAGATGTGAGACACTTCCAAATTCAATTACTATGGTTTGATTGAACCTTGGTGCAACCAACAAATTACCAAAGATGTTATGAAGAAACTTAAAGAGGGAGATGATTCAATTTAGGATAATGTAATTAATTATAAAACCATTCTAGATATATTTTCATATTTAAAGTTAGATCTCATATTTACTTCATTTATTATGGTGTGATTGAACCTCCACGCAACTAGAATTTTTTTGATGTTATGAAGAAACTAGTAGAGGGCGACAATCCAGTGTAGGAGAATGTAACTAATTGTAAAACCATACCAAATATATTTTCATATTTAAATTTAGATATAAAATCAACTTTAATAGACATGTCATAAAAGTTTTCATATTCAAATATGGATATGAACTTATTTAAAATTAACTGTAAAACTATCCCATATATATTTTAGTATTTAAATCTAGCTATGAAATAAATTTAAATTCCTTTACTAAAGGTGGGTAGAATTATAGTAAAACATTTGATGAATAATTTGAATTTATAATGTAACACTATTCCCGAAGATGGGCTTCCAAATCAACAATACAAATCATAGTAAAGCTCCAATAAAAAAGATCCCTATAATTGATTTTGTGATCTAATATAATCCTGAACATCTTCAAAGTCCTTAAATGGTTGCAACAAAGGCCACAACACATCTAACAAGTATGTGTCTTCTAACTTATAATCTATGTTAAATGTTTCAACAATTATGTAGTTTGCAACATCATTGAACTTGTTTTTCTCTAAAGAGTCATCTACAAGCACTGTATTTTTATAATTGTACGATGCATTAAACCACAACTAAATGGAGTTAAGATTGTTGAGATATAATTTGGGATTCCCAGAGCCTTCAAAATCAGATAGTTTGGTCTCGATGAAATCTTCCCTTGTAAATATGAACTCGAAGCTTGTAACCTCCAAGCCGATGTTTTGAAGGAATGAAGGCATCATGTCATCAACATTTTTGACTTTCTCGCCAATTACCATATTCCTATGTTGACATGTTTTTTGCACTATTGCAAGAACTCTTTCACATTAGGTATGATAAAATAATTTTTTTTTGAGCTCGATGCCGCCAAATTTTTTGAACTGTTTAAATGTTGAAGATGCCATGTAGAGGGTGTGTGCCAAAACACAGTTTATATCAAATATGATCAATTTCATGTTGCATGTGTCTGTATCTGCAAATGAAAAGACAACAAAATCAAATGGTTGAGGGCAGTGGATCAATTAAAAAATAAAAAACAAGTCCCTTTCGATATTGTTATATCAAAAACCAAATGGTTGTAGGTGGTGACAAAGGTAAAATCCAAGGGCGTTCCTCATTTCTTATTGTTATACTAGGAATTTTTTCTTTTGAAGAATTTATTTGAATAAAATGTAATGTTTCAGTGCAACGAGTCTTTACATTCTGTATTTTAATTATTTCATTGCTTTGGAAATTCGTATACGTTTTATAATATCAAAGAAAAAACTAGTATTTAAGCATGCTCACAATTAATTTAGGAATGCATATTTCATTAATAAAAACTGCTCAAAGATTCATTACATTAAATATTTTCTATTAATTCACATTTGCAACTTATACACTCACACTCTAAACTTATAATCAAGGAAGATTTAAATTCTCCCAACTTATAATCGCACAATCGTAATTTAAATAGTTACACAGAACCATCACTAAAACTTACGAATGTATTTTATTTACAATATTAAGATGTATCATCACAATAACATTTTGAAATTCTAAATTCTTATTTAGCATTTATTCGCTCCAAATATTTGATGCCCTCTACCACATTCAATCCCTTAGACACTATTAGTGATAAGTCTTTATGCAAATCGGTCATCAACCACATATATTTTGAGTAATTTTCTCTTCTTTTCATCCCAACCATAAAATTTTCTGGAGGGTTTTCCTTTGCACCTAATGTAATACACATTGTGTCTTCATAATTGTAGGGGACATCATTTCTACTCCAAACCTTTTCTAGATCTTTTATTGCAATTCCATCAACCATTTTGTAATGTTATTTTCCTCACGTGATTAATGGATTCAAGTTAGTCGATAATTTTTTATTTAAGGCCTTTGTCAACTTTTCAACATCAGCTGAAGTGAGTTTGTTTAACCAGAATCCCATTTCAAATTTTGTTGATAATGACCTTATAAAATCTTTTAGGCCACCTCACACGTTGATTCTCTCCATGTGAAACTTAAATGTGATGTCCACAGAGGGAGATTAGTTTTTCTCATACTACAAGCCCTCCAAATCTAAAATAAGAAAGTAATTCTTGAGGCTAACTATAAGGAAGTAAATATTTTTTTAATCAGTCTCATATCAATTCTAACCAATGGAAAAAATCAACATTTTAGCTTGAGGCTACCACTTACCGATGGGCCTTGCGTGTAGGATAAAATCTTCTTTACCCACATCTGGATCCTTTGATGAAATATCTGTTTCAAACAATATTAATATTATTAATATGGCTATTTCTATGACAAATGAAATCGTATTTGAAAAAAACATACTGAACTACATAGTAAAATGGTAAATTCAATATTAGCACTTTAGGTAGCTACCACTTACCGACTGAGCTTCCATCTTGGCCTGCATAGACCTTACTAGCTACTAGTTTTTTTATGCAATATGTATTATAAATAACAATAATCAATTCAAAATCAATTTCATGCTATTACAAATGAAAACATAATTGAAAATCATACTGGTCTCCGTGGTAATATGGTAAGTACAAATCAAAGTGTTCTATGTCTTTTGAATGAATTGTAGCCCCTGTTAGGGTTCGTTTTATCCATTGAACCACCCATTGGTTGACAACACTTTTGAGATATTGATGTGGATTAGCGACCGCTAGGCTATGCCATCATTGGCTAGAATAAGCATATATTCTAATATCTGTATCATTTTGTCGATACTAATGGTTTATCCAGACAAACTACAACCTGGAAACTACAAACTATATAGCGTTGGATGCAACCATGAACTTTTGAAATAGGTTATTTGGTAATTCCTTCTTTGAAAATGGTTCCGATTCCAAAATTAGTTGATATATTTTTCTATAACTTTGTGATACTTGGAAATGGTTATGTTTAAAAATACGCATGGCTAACATACATGGTTCTGTCTACATATTCGTTCTGGCTACCATCATGCACTCCACTGTTACTTTCTCCGGGTGTTGGTGGTCTGCATAAACCATTATTTTTAAAATAAATTTGTAGGGATTAATAACGGTTTTTATTTATAAATGCACATGAATAACTAACGTACCAAGATTTACTTGCATATTCGTGGATGATGTGGCTGATTTCTCCTCATCTATGGTCAGAGCTAGTGAGCATAGAGTATTTTCAAAAAAATGAGAACAATGGCAATTGAAAATAAAGCTCATTAAACATATTTATAAAGTGATTGAAGGTCAATCACCATGATGAGTTGGTTTTGTAGCGTCAAGGTGAGAGGTTTATACATCGATTCCTATTGTTCTTGGGTTGTTTGCATAAATAAGAAATGTGGAAGAAGATTTTTTCAGTTGAAAGAATTTAAATATAATCACATGTTCAAGTTGTATTCCGATACCAACCTTTCTTCATATGAGAATAGTAATGTTTCAAAAACATTTCCTGACTATGTGTCTCAACAATAAAAACAACAGATTGATTGGATTCAACTAATGCATGCAGTGTGACACTTCCACCTTATAACACTAATACTATAGAATCCTGGGAACAACATCGAGTGAACATATCAGACCAGAACTCATACGATTGCTCACAAGGAAAAGGATGTTTGTTTCCTTTTAGGCCAACTTCTCTTACAATTATCAATTGATGTGGTAGTTTTTCCATCCAATACCTAGTGATTATTCTCTTTCATCATTATTTTTATCGTAGTTATGCACTCTAGTTATTGTGTACATAAGACACAAACTTTTAAATTTCCTGATGCTATTATAAAGTCTGTAGCATCCATCTAGAATTGATTCTTCACTGTCTTTAACTTTTTCCATGTATTTTTTTACTGTTTCTCTCAATATTTTTTAATATTCAATTGGTATGAGAACAATAATAATACATTCTAGTGCATTGGTTCCAATAACTATTAGCAGCTCCATTATTTCTTTAGAAGAAATATCGCTAGAAAAATTACAAAAATTAGTGATAACACATTCTGCATTGAAAGGATTGATGGAAGGGATTAGCTGATAGAGTTGACGAAAGCCAGAACGGATACGCACATTGACAAGTAAATTATTCTGTGTCATCCATATTTTCTGGTATATTGTCTTCCATTGGCACCACATAGTTTTCTAATATTTTCTGAGCCTCGACAGGAAGATCTTCTTCCGCCACCTAGTCCTTTTTTTGTTTATATTTTTTACCCCTATGTGGGAATCAAAATTTCTCTCTCCTTTCCTCTCTTCACCTAATAGTACAAATAACTAGTGGTAGTGCAATTCATGCAATTTTACCTTTTCAATTACATTGGATTCACTATATGATGTCAATAGATCAATATCTGGACGTTTGTAATTAAAATATTGTAGAACCTTTTCTCTCATTTTTCTGTCTTCTTTTATTCTCTGGCAGTAAGAATCAAATGTCTCTACTATTATGGCTTCCTGAACAGGGAAAATTAACTAGACATCCGTTGATTGTACTTTATCTAGTAGTATTGATAGTTCTTCATCGTTCATTCCTCTAACAATCCTGAATGAATTGGCTGTGAATCTTGCCAATGAATTAGGATGAAATTTATCCTGATTATATTTAATAGGTGAACAAACAAGGCCAACAGATCTAAACAACTCAAATGTTGTAGTCCATTTAGTCCATATATCATCCAAAAATAATGGAAAAGTCCATTTGTCGTATAGATTGATGGTTGTGTCCGTTTTGAAAATCAAAACACATTGAATCTCAAAGTTATGAAATCAAAGGAAAATTAAATGTTTTATCTTTTTATATAAGGAAGAAAAAAGTTAATAATAAATGTAATAAAATTAAAATACATTACTTTCCATTCATCTTGTTTTGTGTTTTGCCAATCCGTAACGTTGAGGACATCCAAGTGATTTCCAAACCGATCTAGCTTTGTACAGAAAACTAATAAACTTGGTTTTTATCCAAGTTCTGTTCACTTCATTATGTTGTTTGCAAATATTAGTAATGGATTCGTTAGTTGCATTTTCAGAAAGAATGTGAGCCCTTTCAAATTGTAGCCTTGGATGTGAAGAATTGTAAGTATTTGAGCCCAAAATATTTTTTTGTTCACATATTGTATGCTGGCCATCAAGTATATAAAATTTAACGTCATTCCTTTGTAGATCAAGAATTTTTGCGCTTGTTACCTGTCCAAGTTAATGCACCAAACTAAACAAAAAAATCCTGAAAAACTCAAATGAAATTTATACCTGATATATTGTAGGAGATCCGAAGACATAAATGGAAAGAATGCCGATGGAGACAAGATGGTCACACACGAGCAATCCTACAAAGTAGGTCCAAGAAACCTGCGATGCATAAATCCTTGGCAGAAAAAGATGATGTTAGATGATATATGAGTGAACTGTCTGGAAAGCGGGTCCAGGGAGCAATAAGCTTCCTTGGAAGATGTCAGTTCACATTTTCAATCAAGAGTAAAGACATACATGACAAAAGATGTAAGAAAATATTCAGGTTTTCTGATTAAAAACAACAGACAGAATGTAAAAAAATTGGAACAGAAACTGAAAGAAAGTAGGAAACTGTAAAAACAAAACTAAAATTACGTTACTTGAATTTTGTACCTTTCTACATATTGGTCGGCGTCAATCAGACAGTGATCGGCATTGATTGTTTGAGTCGGCATCGATCAGATAGTGATCGACATCGATTGGACACATAGACAGACAGAAGGCCAGAGAATAAAAGAAGAACACAAGCTAAGCTAAAACAGATTAAACGTAAGACCGGATTACTGAATATTGATCAGAAAGTAGAGATTGAAGACAAAAAAAGGGATCTGAGATAGAAATTGATGGATTCTAACCCAGAAACCAAAGAAAGACCCAATCAGTGTTGATTTGGATAAATCGGTGTTGATTAAAGACTAATCAAATTTGATCGGACTGGATCGGTGTTGATCGAAAGGAAATTCTAGAAACTAACAAAGGGGAATACCTGAAAAATACTTGATTGATGATTGATGATGACCAAGGGAGCTGTGGAGACCCACAAGAGCTGTAGACACGCAAACAGAGTAATAGTACACCTCTCAGGGATTAAACTACACAAAATTCACTCTCTTTCTCTGATAATCTCTTTAATCGGTTAAACAAAAGTAATCTCTGGGTAACCAACTCTTCTGAATCTAACCAGAGAGGATCTTAGGTCATAAATTTATAATCAGTGCCGACCAAGATAAAATCGGCACCGTTCCAAAAAATCAGCGCTGCTTAGAAAAATTGGCATCGATCGAGAAACGGTTGGCGCCGATTAGGGAATAGACTCCCAAAGTGGCAAAAAGGAATGAATTGTGGGGATAACAAATGTATCCCTCCTACTCAAATATGGGAAGAATCCCACTGCATGGTTCCAAGAGAGGATAAATAGGTGGGATAGATGGATAATAATAACATAGGAGGTTGGGAAGTGATATGGGGTGAATAAGTAGAAGTGGAATAAATGTAGAAGATAGAATTACATGGTTAATGTTTAATTAATCATGGATGAAATATAACGGGGTAGAGAAAACTTAGGATAGGCCTTTACAATAATTATTTAATTAATACCCTAAGGGATAAGTGGTGATATAAAGGTGCCTTGGGTTACCCGAGAGGATAAATGAACCCAGGGGACACTAAATTGGGTAGCCAATTTTAGGTGTTTACATTTACCCCTTTTTGTCGAGCAGATTGCGACAAGCAAAGTTGCGAGACAAAAACAAGGAAGTAGAAGAAAGGAATAACAGAGACTATGTGATCCCCCTCAAACTAGGGATGGGATGGCCCCGAAAAGGCCAACCGATCCCGAGGTTGAACAAGGTAGATAAGAAAGAAGGTTTCCCCAGCTAGATGTCTGGAGTAGATATGATCATCGATGACACACGTAAAAAAAAAAAAAGGCAGTGACATAAGGAACTCACATTAGTAGGGCAGACTAGATGTTTTTCATATGAGATGATGTAAGTGGCTACAGAATGGTGAGTTAAAGATGACTGCAACATAGCAAGAACTAAAGAGTGACACATTGGTAGGGACAACTAGACAACCTTTTGAATGAGACGACGTTAGTGCCTACAGACCCGCTATCTTTAGGTTACAAAAAATGTGAGTTACCCATATACAGGGAAGAACTTGGAATGGGTGATAACACCGAAAATATGTGCCAAAAGGAAAAAATAAGGTCATAAAAACAATCAAATAAACAAGCTAAGCATCAACGCTAAGAAGGATGAAGTGACGGCCTTGAGATGAGCCACCGTGAAAAATTGACAGATGGCCACTACAGTGGACTTTCTAATAGAACTGCTAATAGACTAGGTAGAACAGGTGTGCTCTGGGTGGCACATGCAAAAGATATAATGATGAGATTCCCCAGGCGGGGAATGACAAGCAAAGATGAGCCATGAGTGAGATGCACGTGAGGCTATGCAAGGCGACCAGGTACAAGTACTGAAAAGAGATGCTTAATGATGGTGGCAATGTGTTATAGGTGACACATGCGTAAGACAGGATAATAGACGAGGACAAAGCATGTCCTGGTGGGACCAAAGGATGAAATATATCAAAATATACCTGATCGGCACCAATGGGTGCCAATCGACGTTGACTACCCCTAATCGACATCGACCAAAAAAATCGGTGCCGATCAAAATAATCGGCGCTGACTGCTCTGAAAACCTATAAGTATAGAAAATTTGAACGGTAACGATTCATTTACATTGCGACGATTGATTTAGAAAAAGTCAAAAATTGAATTTGAGCAACATGGAAGCTTCTGGAATCGGTCAGAAGAGGAAGAGGACACGACCAGGGGTAAGTGGTCCTTCCATAGCTTTGTAGATTTAGTATTTTTACATGTTTTTTGTAGTAGGAGGCAAGAGGGCTTTTTTAGTGCTCTACCTCGTAGTCGGCGTCGATTGAAAAAATCAGCGCTGGTTAGAAAGTGATCGGAACTAATTGTAGTACAATCAACATCGACCGTTAAGGAAATGATGCCGATTGAAATGAGTCGGTGCCGCTTGAAAAAAAAAAGAAAAAAGACATTTGGAAGCTTTTGAGAAATATTTTGATGAAAGTTTAATGATGTTGATTTTGATAAATATGAAACTAATGATGATGTTTGATGTGATGTAGGCACAAGAGTTCCTACACATGCATGATGCTATTCCCAAGCTACTAGAGACTATACTGCCAGATGTGATAGTTGCTAAGTGGCGCCATATGGAGTTAGCCAGACTAGGGGGTTTCCATTATTATAAGTGAATACCCCGAGACATGGAGATCATGCGAGCATTAGTGCAGCGGTGGGATATCCAGACTTGCACATTTTGGTTTTGGATAGGTGAGATGACCATCACCCATGAGGACATCTATAGGATCCTTAGGTTACCGATTACAGGGGACCTGATAGAGATCACCCCATGAGAGCAACAGAGGAGGGCCCTGGTACGATTATATGGGGACAAGGTAGATGATGCAGAGATAGTGTCTGAGGCTGTGAGGACAGCCTCACAGTACTGGTAGGATGACCCTAGGAGCAGACTGATAGCCCTGATCCAGATGGCTATCTCATACTATATATTACCATATTTCAGAGGTGGATGGTTCCCACTACTCCTACTTGACTGTGTCTACGATATCCTAGAGTTCATGTAGGTGTTTACATTTGCTGACATGCTACTAGCATAGATATATTATGAGCTTTAGATGTATAACATAGGTAGGAAGACTGGGATAGATGTCAATTTTTTTCTCCATTACTGGGCATATGAGCATATATCGGTGATCAAGCCATCTGAGCTTCCATGGATGCTAGGAGCAGGGGGAGCCCTTGAGTATGGTTTTCAACGATGGCAGACAAAAATGGCCCCAGGAGATATAGGGAGATCCTCAGAGTGGTATTCAGAGAGATTCAAGACTCTGACACCAGTACAAGTGATATGGAGACCATATAGGATCTATTAGATATGGGCCAGACAGAACACCCATCTGGTGGAGTTGAGATGCAACAGGATGGTCAGGGGCCACAGGCCAGAGCTCTTAGAGTGAGTTCCGTTTATATGGGTGATGAGGCAGTTTGGTTTGATTCAGATCATCCTGACTATATATACGCCATACAGACGGGATAACAGGGAGCCAGACCTGCCTATACTAATCCCAACAGATACACTCAGGGAGGCCCCACCTCCCACAAATGATGATGATGCAGGAGTGGATGAGGGCTACGAGGCATGGTACCATGTGGAGCTGCCACGACATCTCCCGTCATTTATAGAAGTAGGCGATGAGGATCTAGCAACAACGCTAGATATACTTAAGGGTGAGCATGCTACCTTGATACAGATACACCAGACTACCCTCGAGGAGATTAGGACTTTGACATAGGAGATGGACACCTTGATATAGGAGAGAGACATTGCTCGTCAGGAGTGGGATACAATGATCCAGCAGAGAGATTGATATCACAGGCATAGGGAGGCCCTCAGGGCCAAATATGGTGATACAGGCACCACCTCAGAGTCAGGGGCACAGGGTGCGGTAGTAGGACCACCACTAGCAGCAGCACCATTGCGAGCACCCGGTATGGTGAGTCTGAGTACCTATCAAGATCTTCTTGGAGAGGTGAGGTATTATGACGATGCCTTGACACAACACGCCCCAGATGTGCCTCGGTATGGAGTGAGGAGGAGGAAAATGACAGTGACTATCGGTGGTGCTTCGGAGGGTGTGAGCACCAGGGGAGATCGAGGAGGTGACAGGGCCATGACAACGGGCATCTCTAGCTCTGTAGGAGATGGTCAGGAGAGATAGCCCGGATTGGCGGAGGGAGGAGGAGATAATGTTTTCCACCTATCTGATTTTAGTATATAGATGTGATACTTTGTAGAGATATACTAATGTAGAGATGTGATTTATAGAGATATGATGATGTAGCCTTGATTTGAAGGCATTTTTTTAGATACGATGTATACGACTTGATTGGAAGCCATACCTTGTTTTGTACAGACAGATATATGTATATATATTTATCATTTTGGTGTCATGTGATTGTATTCATGCATTTAATTTTGATAGATAGGGATGGATGTTATGGATAGATGTTATGTAATTTTGATGGATATAGATGTGATTTGATATGAATGTTATAGATGATAGATGAATAGATGTGATGTGATTGATTTTTCATGGATAAATGGTTCATTAAATAAACATGTTTAAGATGTTAATTCAATTAAATGATAGAGATAGATGGATTCATATGTTTTTTTTAATACATGCTTTGATGTTGTTTAGATGAAGTAGATAAGATGAGCATAGATAGATGATAGATTTGATTGAGTAAATTAACATGTTAAATGTCAATTTAACTGGATGAACAACAAACAAACATGGGAAATGGCTTCTTGAAAGAAAGTGATGTAATGATATTATCCTTTTAGAAATAAAAAGCACTACACCTAGATAGGAAAAATAATGATAAGTTAGGCCCCTAACCAACCATAAATAGAGACCATGATGGTAAATTGAAAGACGATGCACACAAGGCCATAGACGTGGATAAAATAAACATGACACTAGTTAGTCGCAAACCAGACCTAGGCAGTAGATAAGGATGAGAGATAAGTATACATTTCGTCAGAACACATGAAGGATTAAATACGTACCCATATGGGGAAAATAGGATCTCCATATGATCGAAAATGTTTCATATCACAACTTCATGATTTTTTTTCTTTTGATAGAAAAGCAAACTGATCGATGTAGGAAGTTTGCTAGATATAGAAAGACTGATCGATACGGGAAGTCTTTCAAAGATGTTAAAAAGTTAACAAATTGGAAAACTAGAGGAAGTTTGTTATTATAAAGGCTGAAAATGCCATAAAACAAATAGCCGTCCTTCAAGGGAGCGGTTTGTATTTTGATTTGGATGGTAGCCATCCTTCGAGGATTGGTCTATATTTTTTATTTTATTTGATAAGGCATGGATAGCTGTCCTTCGAGGGATCAGTCTATCTTTTGGGACTAGAATAACATCTCTTTTCTCTTTTTATTTTTTTCTGAGCTTTGGAAGAAGCTAGGTGTAGACTAGATAGATTAGATAGAGGGGAAGAAAACATGTATAAGCACGTACCCATGCCCCCAAGTGGTTTTGATCAAGATGAATACCTAGGGCAGATGAAGTAGTGATTAAGGTATTCCTACTATGAGAAGGAACAAATTTGTAAGGAAAATTCCATGAGTAGAGCTGCGGTACTCATATTTAAGGTATAAAATTAAATAATGTGGTGAACCACATAGTTCCAAATCACTACGAAATGCATGACTGGTTGCAGATGGATGAAAGATCTGTTTGCGACTAAGATCATGTAAGATAGATTTTAACAGTAGAAGGGCTTTAGATGCAAAGCATTAAGAGGATCCATTTCAGGTATACCATCCATGGAAGATAGACGATAAGCTCTAGGCCCATACTTATGAGTGATAACGTACGGTCCCATCCAGTTAGGAGCAAACTTACCACGTTGACTTTGTTCCAGAGTAGTGACATTTTGGTTTTCCTTAAGAACAAGATCACCAACTTGGAAGTCACGTTGCTGCAAATGATTTTTATAAGCACACTTGACATGCTCAAGGATGAATTGATGATGCTCAAGGGAATTGAGACGATGCTCATCTAACACTCAAGTTGTGCTAGATGGTTTTGACGATAGTCCTCATTAGAGAAAAATTCTCTGAGAGAGACATGAAGAGAGGGAATCTGAACTTCCAAAGTAAGGACAGCCTTAGACCCATAGATGAGAGAGAATGAAGTAGTGCCAGTAGGGTACGAATGCTAGTCTGATAAGCCTAGAGAGCAAAAAGGATGTGTAAGGGCCAATCCCTACCTGCTCGACTAGTTACTTTTGCAAGGATATTACGCAAAGTTTTATTAGAAGCCTCATCTTGGCCGTTAGATTGTGGATAGTATGGAGAAGAAAAGCTGAGTTTAATATTGAAAGTGTCGCAAAATTTCTATAAATATTTGTTTTTGAAGGACTTGCCATTGCCTGTAACAAGTTTGTGAGGAACACCAAAGCGACAGATGATGTGTTGATAGAAAAAATCAACAATAGATTTAGCTTTGGTTGATGAAAGAGGAATAGCCTCCACCCATTTAGTGAAGTATTCTATGGTAGTAATGGTAGATTGATGTCATTGCGAAGAGCGTGGATTGATGAGGCCAACAAGATCAAGATGCCATTGTGAAAAAGGCCACAAATCCACTGTGGTTTGCAAGGCCTAGCTAGGGATATGTGTGAGATTAGCATGTTGTTGACACTTGACACATTTCTTGACATAGTCGCAGCAGTCTTGGTTAAGAGAAGGCCAATAATAGCCTAAACGTAGGATGCGCTTAGCCATGGCCAAACCACCAAAGTGTCCACCATAGATACTGTCATGGACCTTTTGAATGGCTTTAGATGATTAAAGGGTTTTGAGGCACCGAAGCAAAATACCATCAAAGCCACGTTTGTAAAGGATTCCGCCCAGAATAGTATAGTGGTTTGCGCATTGGATAAAATATCTTCTACCATTGGAAGTCAGATCTGGAGGAAACAATGAACAAGATAGATAATCAAAAATGTGCTGATACCACTCATCTTGAGTGTCAGTTGTGACTGTGTTGATTGAAATCAACTACGTGAGATGAGATGGTTGGTCTAGACACTGAACAACCACATAAATTCACGAGTCTTTAGTGAATGGAGGAATAAGTGAGGCTAAAGAAGCCATCATATCCGTAAATCAATTTATAGTGCAAGGAATAGCCTGGATAGTAAATTTATCGAAAGATTGAAGCTGAAAGAGAACGATATCATGATATTTTTGAAGGATATCATTTTTCCACTGATAGACTCCAGTGAATTGATTAACGATGAGCTCAGAGTCACCGAAGATGTTGATATGGTGAGTGCCAAGGTTAATGGAATTTTGAAGACCTAAAACAAGAGCTTCATATTCAGCCATATTATTGGTACATTCAAAGTTAAGCTTATGTGCGATAGGGATAGGTGCTCCCCAAGGAGGAACCATGAGGAAGCCTATGCCTCCCCTTTGCTGACACTTAGACCCATCAAAGAAGAGTTTTACTTTAAATGGAGATAGACCGAAATCAATTTGTTGGATGTACTCATCTGAGAATTGAGTGAGAGGGACTTGAGTGTCTGGAAGAGGAGCGTCAGCTAATTGATCTGCAATGACCTAAACCTTGATTGATTTCTGTGAGATGAACTCGAGGTCAAACTCTGTCATGAGCGTGAGCCAACGAGTGATACGATCATTATGATAAGGTTTCACATGCATTGTCTTGAGTGGATTGACACTCGTAACAATGTAGGTTTTATGATTAAGGAGATAATGAAGAAGTTTAGAAGTTGCAAAGAAGAGGGCACAACACAATTTTTCATCTTTAGAATAGTGTGTTTCATACTCATGAAGAGTGTGACGAATATAATAGGTGACCTGTTCTTTACCATTAGCGTCCTAATGTGAGATCATGGCTCTTAGAGCATGGTCAGTCATAGAAATATAAAGATAGAATGGCTCCCCCTTGCGTGGAGGTGTAAACACAGGTGGAGAAAAAAGATAAGCTTTGAGATCATTAAAGGCTTTTTAACAACGCTCATCCCATTCAAAATGAATGTTTTTACGGAGGAGATGATGAAAAGGTTGACAACGGTTCAAAAGCTGCGAGATAAAACAACGTATTGATTAAAGGCGTCCTTGAAGACCATGGAGTTGCTTTAAGTTGGAAGGGGGAGGCATCTCGAGGATATCCTTTATTTTTGTAGGATCGACTTCAATGCCCCTAATAGAAATGATAAAGCCTAAGAGTTTACCAGTGAGAACGCCAAACACACATTTAGACAGATTTAGGCGAAGAAAAAAATGAATGAGTCTCTCAAAGAGAGGTGCAAGAATGAGAAGATGATCCTGATGGTGTTTGGACTTACTGAGGAGGTCGTCAACGTAATCTTATATAGTTTTGTGTAAGAGCTCATGGAAGATGTAGGTCATTTCACATTGATAAGTTGCTCTTGCGTTCTTAAGACCAAAGGGCATGATGCGATAACAAAAAGTCCCCCAAGGAGTTATGAATGAAGTCTTATGCTAGTCCTCTGGTGTGATGAGAATTTGATTATACCCAGAGAAACCATTCATCAGAGAGAGCATCTTGTGATTTGCAGTAAAATCCATGAGTTGATCGATATTAGGTAGAGGAAAATTATCTTTCCGGCAAGTGAGATTAAGATCTCGAAAGTCGGTGAAAATTTAAATTTTCCCAGTAGCTTTGGTTACTGGTACTACATTTGAAACCCATTGTGGATAGTCAATGGGTTGGATGAAGTTGGCGGAAAGCAAGTGTTGTAACTATTTTTTGACAAGTAGAGCTACACGAGGATGCATATTATGCAGTTTTTGTTTAACTGGTTTGATGTTTGGAAGAGTAACGATAGTATTGTACCACGATATTAGGATCGAGGCCTGGTATATCTTCATATGACCAAACAAATGCTTGGTGATGGTGGGAAAGAAAGGTGGTGAAGTCTCCTAACTCCTGTGGGTTAAGAGATTGGCTGACCTTAATGATGGGGAGGGTCTTCAGAAGTCCCTATATTAAGGTCGAAATTGTCTTCATTGAGAAGCGTAGACGTGTCATAAGGAATGGTTTTAGGAAGATAAGAATCCTCTACCCCCAGATAGGTAAGGACAAAATCATCATCCACACAGTGGATAGTATTGATAGTGGGAGAGTCGTCTTCGACTATTTCAGGGAAGACTAATGGTATGGAAGTGGATTTACCACTATTCTTATAGATCAGTGGACCTAAGGAAATGGTATTGACTAAAAAAAAGTTAGGTAGAATGGGAATGGTGTCATCTACATCAAGCGATGCTTCAGACATGAGGGGAGAAGATGGTTTTTCTATGGAAAGAGGCTCATCGAGAATGGTGATGGTGGCTTTCGAGAGAGGTTTGAATCCTAAACCAAGTTTTTGATGTTGTTTAAGAGTTGGAATGGACATGAGGTCATGCAAACCCTGTTCATACTTTCCCAGGCCAAAGCCTTTCCACGCGCATCGATATAGATAAGTTTTTGTGAACACAGGATTATGTAGACAATCAAACCCTTCCGAATAAGGTTTGGATTTAGGAGGAGAATCTGAATGATAGTGAGGTGTATCAAGACTACCGTAGATGAAGTTAGTCTGTTGATTAAATAGACCAATGGTGACGATGCGACCAAGACCTGGTTGATATTCAGGTTGTTTGTCTGGCCTACCATACTCATTAGGTTTGAGATGGGTGTCAAAAGAAAGAAGAGGAAGCTCTCCTAGCGAAAAACGCTACAACATTTCTTCCAAATTTTATAAATATGGTAGTTTTGTTGTAGGTATGGAAGAGGATGAAGCCTCATCAGGAGAACAAGAATTCTCCTTTGGAGGGGTAGACCCTGTGGTCATGTCACATTGTGAGGACGGGAAAGGATCTCCTGGATGAGTATAGATTTTTCCCTCATACTGACATTTTATAAATCGATGGAGGGTTGATGGGATGTAGTGTATTGTACGGATACAGGAGAATTCGAGGATCATATTGTAGTGGAATTTCCCTTCAACAATGTAAAAAAGCTCGTGAAGTAGTTTCTTGCCTACCCGAATGGGCAAGACCACAGTTCCTAAAGTAACCGCTAGCTGATCATTAAATGATCAAAGGGCGAAAGGTGGTGGTGACACTACTTTCTTCACTAACTTAAGTTGCTCAAATGTGTGGGAGGAAATGATGTTGAGTGCAGCACCATTTTTGATCATAGTGTGTTTTAACGTAGTGTTATTGATTTGAATTGTGATAAAAAGAGAAGCCTCTAAATCCCCAGAAGAAAGGGGAGGAATTTCAGAATCCTCGAAGGATATGGCGGTTGACGGTCTATTCAATCCAAAAAACCATCTTGAAAAGGCTGGGGCTCATCTGAATTCACTGTGATACAGCGTAAATTATCAATCAGAGGCCTGATGATGCTGGGGAGATGACTGAATGAGGTCAAAAAGAGACATTTTGACTGAGCATGGGGTGAGTTGTTTCATAACACTCTCCTCAATTGACATGGGAATCTGAGCCCGAGGTGAAACAATAATAGAGACCCGAGGTCTCGGGGATGATGAGGAAGGAGGAACTCCTTCAGGGGAAGTAGAAATGATGACTCATGGTCGAGAGGCTATAGAATATGATGGATTATCGTACTGTTGTGTTCTAGTGGCGATACAAATTGCATCGATTTGAGAATGTGGAAGATCATCTGGAGTGCTATCAATACAATTGGGGGCCTGGGTAGACCGTTCAGGCTCAGATGTAGTTAGGATGATAGGAGACACTTGTTCCTCCCCCTCAACAAAAGATCACTTTCTTCCAAGAGGTTGTTAACGATAGATTAAAGGGCTTTACATCCCTTAGTGTCATGACCTGGAGTGCGATGGTAAGCACAAATCAAATCAGAGTTGAACCATGAAGGTTTTAATCCTTTGGGATTATAGGGTTTGATCAGAGGAAGAGATATAGATGAAGATTGGATAAGTTGGAAAAGGATTTCAGTATAGAATCCGGTAGACGAAGATGAAGACAAAGGTGATGAAGGCACCTCTTTAGCCTTAACAAACTTCCGAGGTAAAGAACTTGCATATCTAGTTTGACAATATTTTTAGGGATTGTTTTGATTTTCTGGACATTGGGAGAAGCAGCCTTAGGTGCTTGAGATGAAAGCAAGTGAGGCAAGATTGATTTTAGTGGAGGATCTCCTAGGATAGATTTTGAAGATGACGAAGACACGGCAAGTGTTTTAGTCTTCGGAGATGAAGAAGGCTGCTTGGCTACAACAGAGGATTATTTAGATAAGACTGATTTATATGGGGGAGGAGCTCTTGAAATAGATTTGACAGGATGCACAAAGGGTGCCTTGGTTATTGGTGATAAGGATGATGGTTCTGAAAAAAGAGGTGATGCCTTTCCAGTAGGTAAATCCACTTTATGAGGCATCGGTGAATATGGTGTTGTAGAAGAAGATGCATTTTTAGTGGATAAATCCAATATTTTATGAGGCGCAAAGAGGGGTTTTTGAGGGAAATCACCAAGAGTTTTGATGGTCTTAAATATTGGTTTTCCCTTTTCAGGGATAGTGACAACTTCGACCGCATACGGTGATTGTAACCATTTCAGAGGAAGTAAAGGAGATGATACCGATGATGTAACCCTAGGCTTAAACTCCAATTGTTTATGTCTGAGTCCAGGAGTCGGAAGTACAGGTGTCGATGTTATCTCTTTAGATGCTTCCTTAATAGACAAGGAAGCACTGATGGTGGAAGATATAGGTAATGAAGAAGCAACCTTTTGTGAGGAAGGTACTTATGATGCAGTAATTGTGGGTGAAATTACTGTAGGAAAAGTGATAGGAAGGGTTAAGATTGAAGATGATTCCAAAGGCATAGAAGTCGGTATAACTATGGGTACGTTAACCAAAGGCACGGTCGCGACAAAAATGGGAGCGACAAAAGTAGAAGTATCCGTAGTGGAAATTTCAAGGGATGTAAATGACTCAAGCATTAAAAGAATATCTGATGAAGATGACACTATCTCAGGTATAGGTGAAAGATCAGATGGCGAGGCAGAGAGAGATGACTCTATTTCTATTAAAGGAAGACTCAAAGATGGACCATCTGTGGATGGTGGAATCTCAAAATTTGAAGGAGCGGAGGAGAGTCCCGATTTAGTAAACACGTTTGTGGATGATTCCGAGTTAGAAGAAGAATCATTAGTAGAAATGAAGCTGATAGTATGTGTGTTTGGTTTTTGAGACCCTGAAGTGTCATTGTTCGGGGAATGATTTGGAAAAGGTTGTTTAAAAACATCAAGCGCTTGATTTGGGGGAGCATTTGGGTTATCCAGAATGAGGTCACCTTTATCAATGAATTTTTGGACAAGGTTTTTGAAGGTTTGACATCATTTAATATCATGGCCCTTGCTTCTATGATAACAACAAAAGTCATTTTCATGATACCAAAATCGCTGTTCTTGGCTCTCATAAAAATTTCGAATAGGGGGAAGTTCGATCATGTGAACTTTCAACATTTTTTCTAAGATATAAGCATATGATTCCCCCAACGAAGTAAAATACCGAGATGAAGGAGGTCCTTTTCAAGAAGATGAAGAGTCTCTTCGGGTGTTTGATTAGAAGTGTTATCAGTTCGTGATATTTTTAATATGATAGTGTTGGTGGATCCATGATTCTTTTCTTTGTTAGAAGCAGAAGGGTTTGATTTTGTAAATCAAGAAAAATATGGTTTAGACATAGAACAAAGTTTTAACTTCCCTTATTCTATGGTGCGAGACTCAAGTTTGCATGCTATCGTAAATGCTTCTTCAAATGTATAAAAGGGTTGAATCCTTAAAGTGGAAGAAATATGATTAGCGCAAGGTCGAGTAAACAATTCGATTTGATGAGATTGAGGGAGGGAGAAGGACAACTGATTTATTATTCCTCTCCAATGAGCGAAAAAGTCTGCAATAGACTCTTCATCGAATTGATGAATGTTATAAAGATATGTGATCGAGATCTTATGTGTGATGTTTATTGAGAATTTTTCAACAAACATTGGGATAATTGAGAGAAAGAAAATAGAGAGTGTTGAAGTATGTAATTGTACCATTTTAAAGTGGTCCCTACGAAAGACATAGGAAAGGTACGGAGCATAAGCTCCTGGTCTTGGACTATAAGGTAGCAAGCATGTTTAAATGCTCGCAGATGTTGTTGAGGATCCTCTCGACAATGAAATTTTGAGAACTTAGGAAGTTCCCATTGGGGAGGATAAGGCTTAAAATCCACTGATGGATGAATCAATTCATTCATACTTCTTCAAAAGAGTATGAAGGGTGAGCCCCTTTGGTGGAGGCTTCTAGGTCTGTGATTTTCTTAAAAAGAAGTTGGACGACGTCAGATTGAGGAGGGGGCATGTTGGTATGTCCCATATAATAAGCGAATGGTATGTTTTACTGAGGCATTAATGGGGGATTCATCTGCTAATTAATAGGATGATAAGAGGAATAACCAGTTGTTCTGGGTCATGCCTGGTGAGGTATTCCTCAATGTAAAAAAGCCTGATTACAGAAACAGGTTGTGAGATGCTCAAGTGGTTGAGAGAAAGGTGAATGAATGAAAGACAGAGCCCATGGGCTACTGCTAAGAAGTTCATACACTTGCTTCGATTGAATTCAGAATGAACTGAGAAATGTAAATGTTCAAGCCCATATACATGTAGAAATGGTGATGGAAAAATAATAGAATGAAGCTTTTGACTTCTGGATTGGAAATAAGGGGTAGCATATCAACAAAAAAAACCACAAAGGTCATCTGTCGCTGAAGTCATCTAGACCCATCATACAAGTTAGCAAGATGCAGAAGGAAAATACCAACCAAATCATAGAGAGGTCATGGATGATTCACAGAGGAAGAAAATGATCCCTGAGATGTAATAGACGATATAGAAGAAGTATCAAGTATTTGATCCAGAGTCAGAATTTGTGTTCCCTTAAACTAGAATACAAAATAACATGGCAAACTAACCATAAGTAGAGTTTCTATAGAAGGTAGCCATAGTGAAGCCAACGGCACTAGGGATACAATAATTTCATTTGAGAAGAAGTTGATCTATGGACAGTGAAAGATATAAAAGAAATAGAAAAATTCTTAGAGGCACCAGCCTTCCCTCGTGATTTTGCATCAAGTGAGCAAAAACAAGCTAAGTGCTCAATAGAAGAGATAAATATTGAGGTATGTGCTCATCAGAAGGCGTCATGAAAACCCTTTTATTTCAATCAGTATTTGTATTCCAAACATCAAGCCATATTCTATAGATGATATGATAGATACTAGCAGACATAAGCCTACTTGGCGAATGTCCCCGGAACCGGTTTCACGGGAAGGTGAATTTTTTGGGGGTTGTATGAAAAAATTTCGCCTGATTATCAAGCACTGCGACAGAAGGCTGCAGACGCGCGACGGAAGATTTTGCTGTCGCGCGTCAAGTAAATGCAATGTCGCGCGTCAATAGACCTTAGTGTCGCGCGTCAATAGACCTTAGTGACGCGCGTCAATAGACCTATTGACGCGCGTCACTGAGGATGCTGCAGCAAAATCTTCCGTCGCGCGTCTGCAGCCTCCGACCTCTGCTTTCTCATAAAAAAATCTGTCGCGCATCAACAAACTCTTTGTCGTGCGTCTGGTATGCGTCAATATCTGTTGTACCTCCTTATCGCGCGTCAATAGGCCTTAGTGACGCGCGTCAATAGGCCTTAGTGACGCGCGTCAACAGACCTTAGTGACGCGCGTCACTAAGGCCTATTGACGCGCGACATTAAGGCCTATTGACGCGCGTCACTAAGGCCTATTGACGCGCGACATGATATTTGCTGTCGCGCGTCAATAGACCTTAGTGACGCGTGTCACTAAGGCCTATTGACGCGCGACATTAAGGCCTTAGTGACGCGCGTCACTAAGGCCTATTGACGCGCGTCAACAGGCCTTAGTGACGCGCGTCAATAGGCCTTAATGTCGCGCGTCAATAGGCCTTAATGACGCGCGACAGCAAATATCATGTCGTGCGTCTGCAACCTCTGCCCTCTTCTTGCTCATCGAAAAAAACTCCATGTCGCTCGTCAACAAAATCTTTGTCATGCATCTACTATGCGTCAATATCTACAGTATCTCCTTGTCTGCAAACCCTCCTTGTCGCGCATCAATAACTTACCCCCTTGTCGCGCGTCTATAATATGGGATATATCATATTGTTGAAAAATGTGAAGTAGAAGTGTTCTACCTGGCGAATAATATAGGTTTATATAGGGGATATTTTTCAAGGGGTAGGCGAAGCCGACCCCTAAAAAAAATTAAAGTGTAATTTTTAGGCGAACAGGTCACTGGCCAGTGCCAAAAAATTCGCCTTTTCAAAATTTTCAAAAATGGAATATTCGCCATATTACGAATATTCGCCACTAAAATTATCCCTGGATATGTGAGTAGATTTATGCACTAGGTAGTCCATAAGGGATACCAGGTTGTGGTCGAGGAGTGCCTGGAATTCAGGATCTCCACGAGGAACATAATCTATATCAAAAGTAGATGACACCTGTGAAGCACTAGGGGAAGTTGGTCATGATGGGATCACTTTAGGATGATATAAAGGATTATATGACCAAGATGGGGAACCAACTAACAGTGGTCCTGAAGAAGACCCGAGGGGTACTGAAACATTCACATTAGCAGTGGTCTTGGATGAAGAAGAGACCAGTTGAGCTGTTTTTCTAGATTGTGACCGGGTGATGACCGTCATAAACAAGTAAAAAACATAGAAAGAGATTAACCTAACTAATACACAGAAAATTCAAGCAGCGTAGGTGATTATCTCTTTTAAATTTTCATGCTTTTTAAGAAAGAAAATGTTTGCGAAGGCTTTTTAGAATGGGGAATACTCAATTGGCCAAACTAAGGATGGTTTGGGGAATGTTTTAGTGAGGAGTCCTGAAGGCACTTCAGTAAAATACTGGTACGTGGCTTGATATAGGAGCCTACCCTTGAACTTCACACACCACTGTGATAAGGGAGTCGGGTGCTTTGCCAATATATACCAGAACTTCCGTGAATTTATAGCGCGGCCCGAGTACCGTGTAGGCTCTTCCTCTTGGATGTCACTTCCAAATAGGTGAGGCGAGGTAAGGAGTTTTTGTTTAAATGATTTACACCTAGTGATTTTGGATTTGTGTGCAAGGGTGAAAAATAAAAATCAAATAGTGTCACTACTAATTTTGATCAATTTTCCAACCTATTTAGGAAACTAGATGAAGAACATACAACATAAATGAAAAATAAAATGTTCTTTTTAAGCACTAAAAATGAAGTTTTTGATTTTGATGAAGACAAGTCAAACAAGTTCTTTCCCAATGTGATTAATTCATTTTAAGTACCAAAACCAAAGTGTTTGAGTGTGATAAAAACAAACAAGTTCTTTTTAAGTTCTTAAAAAGGAGAAAACACCGCAAAAGAGAAATACCTGTAGATTTAGCTCTCCAAGGTGTGTGGACTTCAAAAAGCATGTTGTTGAGCTCTTCCCCTCGAACAATCCCGTGAACAAGCAAAGCACTCTGCAAGACAAGGTTAAGCAAACACACAAACAAATCCAGTAAGATATATCCAAATAACTAGATGCTAGTAGAAGAAAAATTTCTATTTAAGAAACTAGAAAAATTTCAAGAAAATGACAATTTTAAACCCAGAGACCAATCAAAAAGTGTAGCTTTGAAATCAAATGAAAGATTTACTAGTCTTAGAAATAGAAATGGGAATCTAGATATGCAAGAAAGAAATAATTTTGATTTTACAAATTATAAACGAAAGAAACAAGACCAAAATAAAGAAAGGAGATGCTTAAGGAAAACTGATGAAAATCAGTGAAGAAAAAGAACAAAAGCTCAAAACTAGAAAATAAATGAACTTACCAATAGGGGAATTTATTGGGGTCCCACTGGGCGTGCCAGAATGTAGATCCAGAATTTTCGCGCTTATTACCTGTTCAAGTTAACGCACCAAACTAAACACAAAAACCCTAAAAAACTCAAATGAAATCGATACCTTATAGATTGGGGGAGATCTGAAGACGTAAATGGAAATAATGCCGATGGAGACAAGACAGGTGCACACGAGAAATCATGCAAAGTAGGTCCAAGAAACCTGCAATGCACAAATCTTTGGTAGAAAAACATGATGTTAGATGATATATGAGTGAACTACCCGGAAAGCGGGTCTGGGAAGCAATAAGCTTCCTCAGCAGATGTCAGTTCATGTTTTCAATCAAGAGTAAATACATACATGACAAAATATGTAAGAAAATATTTATGTTTTCTGATTAAAAACAACAGACAAAATGTAAAAACCGCAACAGAAACTGAAAGAAAACAGGAAACTGTAAAAAAAAATTGAAATTGCGTTACCTGAATTCTGTACCTTTCTACAGACTGGTCGGCATTGATTAGATAGTGATCAGCCTCGATTGTTTGAGTCAGTGTCAATCAGACAGTGACCGACATTGATTGGACACACGGGCAGACAAAAATCCAAAGAGTAAAAGAAGAATGCAAGCTAAGCTAAAACGGATTAAATGTAAGACCAAATTATTGAAGATTGATCAGAAAGTAGAGATTGACAATAGAAAAAGGAGATACGAGATAGAAATTGATGGATTCTAACCCAAAAACCAAAGAAAGACCCGATCAGTGCCAATTTGGATAAACTGGCATTGATTAAAGACTAATCAGATTTGATTGGACTAGATCGGTGTTGATCGAAAGGAAATTATAGAAACTAACAAAGGATAATACCTGAAAAACACTTTATTGATGATTGATGATGACCAAGGGAGTTGTGGAGACCCGCAAGAGCTTTAGACATGTGGAAAAAGTAACAGTACACCTCTTAGGGATTAAACTACACAAAACTCACTCCCTTTTTCGGATAATCTCTTTAATTGCTCAGAAAAATTAATCTTTAGGCAACCAGCTCTTCTGAATATAACCAAAGAGGATCTCAGGTTGTAAATTTATAATCAATGCCGAGTGAGATAAAATCGGTGCAAGTCCAAAAAATCGGCGCTGCTCTAAAAAATCAACATCGATCGAGAAACGGTCGGCGCCGATAAGGGAATAGACTCCCAAAGTGGTGAAAAGGAATGAATTATGGGGATAAAAAATGTATCCATCCTACTCAAATACAGGAAGAATCCCACTGCACGGTTCTAGGAGAGGAGAAATAGGTGGGATAAATGGATAATAATAGCACAGGAGGTTGGGAAGTGATATGGGGTGAATAAGTAGAAGTGGAATAAATGTAGAAGATAGAATTACATGGTTAATGTTTAATTAACCATGGGTGAAATATAATGGGGTTGAGCAAACTTAGGATAGACCTTTAAAATAATTATTTAATTAATACCCTAAGGGAGAAGTGGTGATATAAAGGTGCCCCGGGTTACCCGAGAGGATAAACGAACCCAGGGGATACTAAATTGGGTAGCCAATTTTAGGTGTCTACACCCTTTCCAAGTCTTTTGGATCTTGGAGCACCAAAAAATTATTTGTAGACTCCAAAAAGGGAAGAAGAATTGCATCCCTCTGTGTAGGAATACCATTTATCAACATGGAGTGCACAAGAAGGTCAACATTCTCATCATAAAAAAGATGATACTAATACTCTGGAGGTGCTACATGGCACTTGGAAACATCAATTGAAAATAATTCACCATTGAACAAAAAGTAATCAAATTACTGCTTAGTTGAAGGTTCTATTTTCATGAATATAGTGGTTACTTTCTTCAGCAACGTAACTTTTTTAGTATTCTTTTTCAACCCATGAAACTTTGATCTATATGGATAGAGCTCTAATCTAGCCAAATATGTTCTCCTCAACATAGTAAATAACTTGGCATGTTTAGGCGGTGAAAGTGAACCTTTTCTATTAAAAAAATGACAAACAAAATAGGTTGTATCACCTCTATACAATTTTCTAAGTTATGCAAACATGCCATTGTGAATTTATTCTGCATTTGAACAACCAATTTTGTCTTTATCTACTAACAACCCAAAATCCCATCCATGTGTTGAACAAGAACATTGTGTTTTGTCTTCTGAGGCTTGTATTTCCCATTTCCTCAATAAAGAAACATCCAACTCCATATCCACAATAAGAACCTTATTATCTTCATAGTGAATGCATTTTACCTGAACACGTAGTGATCTCAAATCAACTACTGCAGAGGATATAATCATTCCGACTTCCTCATGTTCATCATGTATAACAAAAAACAACCACATGTCATTGTAGTAGTTATCAGGGCCGTGGAATTCAAAAAATTAGTTGTCATCTCTTTTCTTCCAGCTCTCAACATCTTCAATGAAGGGAATTACTGAGAATAGATTTTGACCAATGGAAGACATTGTATCTGCAATTGGAGTATAATATATTAAAAATTACTTCACATATGGAGCAATTTTTGTTCTCATGATATGTTAATGAATGTAAGTATTAGCCTTTGCGATCACCAATATCTATAATACATTACTTTTTTATCATTGATGAGCAATCAAAGTAAACATTAGCTACTATTAAGTTTTAACCAAACATGACATCTAACCTTCAACTGGTTTTTGTATATCATATTTTCTGGATCACATTATTAATACTAGAAACTATGCAAAATTGTTCTTAAAAATTAACACGCAACATATTTTGGAAGGATTATCCATTGTATGACAACCATCCACTTTGCGTAGATAACATGAAAGGAAATGTTTGAAAACATAGATGTTAGTGAGAGAGAGGATTTAAGGTGACTTATGAATGGACAATATTTAATATTACTTGTTGGTAATTTACACCAATTGAATGGACTAGCTTAAAGGCCATTAATATTTAATCTCCATAACTAGTAGAAAAAAATAATGTAGTGGCTGCTAGGATCAAGAATGTATTTATTTGAAAATAGCTATATAATAACAAATAATGGTCAAGCTTAGCGGCCACTAATCTCCTCTGATTAACGATTTTCATTATAAGCACTATATGTTCAACTATGGAATGATATTGGTTTTCAATGATATTAATTACATTGTATTGGTTGGACTTCGGATGTCAGACCCAATTGCAACACTACATTTCAACAAGACAGATAAAGACTACGTATTTTTCCTAAAATATATCTTTGTAAATTATAATCCATATTCGTTCGTATTAAAGAAGAAGCCTAATGACCGCTAAAATTTATTAATTTTGAAATAACTATTGTATAGCAAATCATGGTCTATCTTAGCAGCCACTGCGATACTTTCATTACCTCTAGTCATAACAATCAATAGAAGTACAACTTTAGAATGATTGTTATTGTCAATGACTATAATTTTATCAAATTAGCCACATGTTACTAGGTGGAGCCAATTGCTGTAGTACTTTCCCTTGAGGGGGATCAAGACTTTATCTTCGTATCAAAGGAATAATGTTGGGTTTGATAGGCACAAAAATTTCTAAATTTGAGAATAGATATATAATAACAAACAATGGTCAAGCTTAGTGGTTGCTGGGCTCCTATCATTACCATTTTCCATTGTAATTACTATCGGTTCAACTTTGGATGGTTAGTGCTTTCCAATGATTGTAAGTATCACATATTGGGTATACTTCACATGGCAGACCCAATTACTACACAACATTCCATCGATAGACATCTAGTATTATTTATCCTAAGATATATCTTTGAAAATTATAATCCATATTCGTTAGTAGTAGAGAAAAAGGGTATCTAATGTTATGCTCTAGAATTTCTTAATCTCAAAATAGCCGTTGAATAACAAATCATGAAATAGCTTAGCGTTTGCTACGACCATATCATTACCTTTTGTCATAGTAATCACTATTTGTATAACTTTAAATAGATTGTAATTATAAATGATTAAAATGTCAACAAGTTGTTTGTGCGTTACCTTATGAATCCAATTCCTGCAATGCATTTCATTGAGAGGAATCAAGACTTTCTATTCTTATCAAAGAAAATGCTTAGTGACCGCCAAACTTCATGACTTGTTGAAAGGGATAACACAACGGATGTTAGGCTCAATGATAATAATTTTGAGAGGATTCAAGACTTATTTATTTCTCCTAAGATATATCTTTGTAAATTATAATCCATATTCATTCGTACCAAAGAAAAATCCTAGCGGCCGCTAGGTTTAACAATTTCTCAATTTCCAAGTAGCTATTGATTAATAACTCGTGATATAGCTTATAGGCCGCCAATATCCTTTCATTACCTCTTGTCGTAGCAAGCACTATATTTACATCTTTAGATAATATTGTAATTTTCATTGATTATAATTGTTTGAAATCAGTTGCATGTTACCTAGTGGAGCCAATTTCTTTACTATGTTCTGTCGAGAGGGATCAAGACTTTCAGTTTGTAACAAAGAAAAGGTTTAGCGACCGCTAAGCTCGATTACTAGTTAAAAGGAATAATGTAGTGGCCACTAGGATCAACAATTTCTAATTTGTGAATAACTATATAATAACAAACAATGGTCAAGTATAGCGGCTGCTAGGCTCCTATCATTACCACATGTCATTGTAATTGTATCATTTTGGGCAGAATTTACATGGCAGCCCTAATTGCTGCACTACATATTTATCTTGTACAAGATATATATATATATATAAAATTGGAATCCATATATACTCCTGAGATTAAGTGATATTTTTTGTAGTTTTGATAAGATAAATTATTGCGCAACAATATAGCAATAGAATAACAAATCATGATACAACCTAGCGGCCGCTAGCTATATACCAATACCTCTTGTCATTGTAAACACTATCTTTACATCTTTGAGGTGCTAGCAATTTTCGTTGTTTTAATGTAAAAAACACCTTATGAGGTTTTAGAATTTTCAGGCCACATGTCGTTGTTTTAATGGTAGCTATTTATATTATAATATCACGGTTCCATATAGTTTCAAAATATTTTATTATTCATTTCTTTACATTTTAATTTCATAATAAATGTGTAAATTATAATGTTTTATAACTATTAGGTTCAAAACATGCCATGTGGCACAATATAATTGGATAATTATTTTTCATTTGTGTAACTACATCTAACATTATATAAGTCGATTTTGATTAAAAAAAGTGCCTATACATTCGTACACTTTAATTCATTTGTTTTATTTCAATATTATATACATTTTTTTTATTGCGCTTCAACTATTTTAAGCTATAACCATGTGTTGCTAGTTTACTGGTTGCTATTTATATTATAATATTGGTGTTTCATATTATACTAGTTTCTTTACATTTTAATTTCATAATAAATGTGTAAATTATAATGTTTTCTAACTATCATGTTTAAACTTAACACGTGGCACAAAGTAATTGGAGAATTATATCTCATTAGTGGACTACATCTAACATTATCTAGGTGATTTTTGATAAAAAATGAAAATAAATGTGCCTATAAATTGATATAATTTATTTCTACTGTTTTATTATATTATTATAAGTTTTATTACGTTTCAACTATTTTAAGCTATAACCAATAACAAAAGGCATTGTTTTCAATATTGTTTATTTTTTCAATATCCCGCACCTATTTTCACTAAGTGGAAAATTCAAAATTCAAATTGTGAATTCCCCCGCATTTTTGAGAATTTGAAATTTCAATATTAACAAAATTTCCCCCATTTGATTTTCAAATTTCCATATCTCGTAGTTTTTTATATTTTCAAAATTTCTAATGTGGACTGTCTTGGAAAAAAATATTAAATACCCCCTAGAACTAGTTTTTAGGGTTTTTATTTTTTCGGTCTTACAGAACAACAAATCCTAAAATCATAGAATAATACAAGCAAGATGAATATTGCATGGCCAAATGCAAGAAACCCGGTCATTTTTTCCAGGGAATAATCAGGCAGTAACGATAATCTCGTTCACAGATTAACAAAAAGGGAACAACTAAGAATTAACAAAAGGGTGCTCACACACTGAGGAAACAAAAGGGATTGTAGAAAAATAGCACAAATAGTTAGCTTGACGCAGCAGTCGGTGGTTTGAACAACATCACCAAGCACAAAAATATCAGATCTAAATAAAGTATTTATAAAAAATGTATACTATACTAAATGTGCACCTTTTTTATTACGTGCTTATACAGTTGTTATGTCTTCTACCAGATCCTATCTTTTTAACCTCAGTCCATCCCTGCTTTTCCCTAAAAAAAGTGCTTCGTGGCCCAACTATGCTTATTGATTCCTTCTAATCATTTTTTCAAACTGCCTTGCAAATACTAGTTCCTATCTTTTTCACGTCAGTCCAACCCTGCTTTGCCCTACGAAAATGTAATCCGTGGCCAAAATTTGCTTACCGGTTCCTTCTAATCATTTTGTCACACCACCTTGTTCTGAAAGAAAATAAGGAATCTGTTGGGCCCTAACCAAAGAAAATTTAATACCTTTTCAGCTTTGGTTTTTATTTCATTTGAACACTTTCAAGTTTCCGTTGATCTTTGTCCACGTCTAGATTGTTTTTCCTGATAATGATGGCCAGTCACCTAAACACTAATTTTTAAAATTTTTGATGTTTAATGAGACTCAAAATATTGTTTTGGTGTTCATTACGTCTACCTTTTTTTCCTTTTAATATGATGATATAAATAACCTGAGGTAAATATTTCATTGTACATTGTTTATATGGTTACCGCGTTGACTTTGTGAGAAGATATTTGAGGTTAACAAAATGGTCTAAAATTGTAAAATCATATTAGGTTTTCAATTGTGAGATAATCTTTTGTGTAATGGAAGGTTAAACATATTATATATACACTTAAATTTTATCTATAAAATATTATAATCACTATGTATTTAAATTTATATATTAAATATTTCAATCATTATGTATCTATTTATGTTAGTCAAGATGATATAATTCATTTAAAACAATATTATCAGCATGCCACATATTATTGGCGGAGGATAGAGTACTGACGTATATATTAATTCATTAGGGTTGATGTGGAAAGCGAGAAACTAATATTATTTGGATATTTGTGGATGATGTGGCTGAGTTCTCCTCATCTATGGTCAGAGATGGTGAGCATAGAGTATTGTCAAAAAAATGAGAACAATGGAAATTGAAAATAAAGCTCATTAAACATTTTTATAAAGACATTGATGGTCAATCACCATGATGAGTTGGTTTTGTAGCGTCAATGTGAGAGGTTTATACATTGATTCCTATTGTTCTTGGGTTGTCTATGTAAATAAGAAATGTGTAACTAGATTTTTTTAGTTGAAATAATTTAAATATAATCACATGTTCGAGTTGTATTCCGGTACCAACATTTCTTCATATGAGAATAGTAATGTTTCAAAAACATTTCTTGACTATGTGTCTCAACAATAAAAATAACAGATTGATTGGATTTAAATAATGCACATAGTGCAACACTTGCCATCGTATAACACTAATACTGTAGAATCCAAGGAATAACATCTGAGCAAACATCGATCTCATACCAAAAATCATATGATCTCTCATAAGGAAAAGGATGTTTTTTTCCTTTTAGGCCTAATTTCACTTGCAGTTATTAGTTACTGTGGCAATGTTTCCATCCAATCCCTAGTAATTTCTTCTCTTTCATCAATATGTTTTATCGCAAGTTGTGAATTCCAGTTATTGTGTACATAAAATAGAAAATTGTAAATTTCCTGCTACTATCATAGAGTTTGTAGCATCCATCCAGAACTTGATTCTTTATTGTCTTTAACCTTTTCCATGTATTTTTTTACTGTTTCTCTCAACATTTTTGAATATTCAATTGGTATGAGAACAATAATAATACATTTCAGTGCACTGGTTCCAATAACTGTTAGCAACTCCATTATTTCTTAAGAAGAAATATCACTAGAAAAATTGTAAAAATCAACGATAACACATTCTGCATTGAAAGGATTGGTGGAAGGAATAGATGATAGAGTTGACGAAAGATGGAACAAATATGCACATTGACAAGTAAATTATTTTGTTTCCTCCATCCTTTCTGGTATATTATCTTCCATTGATACCACATAGTTTTATAATATTTTCTGAGCCTCGAAGGGAAGATCTTCTTTCACCACCTGATCCTTTTTTCTTTTAGCTTTTTTTCCCCTATGTGGGAATTAGATTTTCTCTTTCCTTTCCTCTCTTCACCCAATAGTACAGACAACTAGTGGTAGTGTGATTCATGCAATTTAACCTTTTTCAATTACATTGGATTCACTACAGGATGTCAATAGATCAATATCTGGATGTTTGTCTTTAAAATATTGTAGAACCTTTGCTCTCATTTTTCTGTCTCCTTTTATTCTCCAGTAGTAAGAATTAAATGTATTTAATATTATGCCTACCTAAACATGGCCAATTAACCAGACATCCCCTAATTGTAGTTTATCTGCTAGTATTGATAGTTTTTCATCATTCATTCCTCTAGCAGACCCTGAATGAATTGGATGTGAATATTTCCAATGAATTAGGATGAAATTTATCCTGATTATCTTTAATAGGTGAACAAACAAGGCCACAAAATCTAAAAAACTCAAATTTTATATTCCATTTAGTCCATATATCATCTGATTATAATAATAGAAAATTCCATTTGTCATATAGATTGATGGTTATGTCTGTTTTGAAAATCAAAAGGCATTGACTCTCAAAATTCTGCATTCAAAGGAAAATTAAATGTTTTATATTTTTATATAAGGAAGAAAAAGGTTTAATAACAAATGCAATAAAATTAAAATACATTACCTTCCATTCCTCTATTTTTTGTTTTTCCAATCTGAGACGTTGAGGACATCTAAACGATTTCTAAACTCATCTAGCTTTGTACAACAAATCAATAAACTTGGTTTCTATCCAAGTTTCATTCACTTCATTATGTTGTTTACAAATATTAGTAATGGCTTCATTAGTTACATTTGTAGAAAGAATGTGAGCACTTCGAAAATGTAGCCTCGAATGTAAAGACTTATAAGTATCTGAGCCCAAAATATTTTTTTGTGCACATATTGTATGTTGGCCATCAAGTATATAAAATTTAACTCCATCCCTTTCCAAGTATTTCGGATCTTGGAGCACCACAACCTTATTTGTAGACTCCAAGAAGGGAAGAATAATTGCGTCCCTCTATGTAGGAATAAAATTTATCAACATGGAGTGCACAAGAAGGTCAACATTCTTGTCATCAACAGGATGATACTGATACTCTAGAGGTGCTACATGGCACCTGGAAACATCAATTGAAAATAATTCACCATTGAACAAAAATTAATCAAACTGCTTCTTAGTTGAAGGTTCTATTTTCGTGAATATAGTGGTTTCTTTCTTCAGCAATGCAGATGATTTAGTATTCTTTTTCAACCCATGGAACTTTGATCTAGATGGATCGAGCTCCAATTTAGCCAAATATGTTCTCCTCAGCATAGTAAACAACTTGGCATGTTTAGGCGGTGAAAGAAAACCTTTTCTATTCAAAAAATGACAAACGGAAGAGGTTGTATCACCTCTATACAATTTTCTAAGTACTACAAGCATGCCATTGTGAATTTCTTCTACATTTAAACAACCAATTTTGTCTTTATCTACTAATAACCACAAATCCCATCCATGTGTTGAATAGGAACATTGTGTTTTTTCTTTTGAGGCTTGCATTTCCCATTTCCTGAATAAAGAAACATCCAACTCCATATCCACAATAAGACACTTATTATTTTCATAGTCAATGTGTTCAACCTAAACACATAGTGTACTCGAATCAACGAATATAGAGGATATAACCATTCTGACTTCCTCATGTCTGTCATCTATAACAAAAAATAACCACATGTCGTTGTAGTAGTTGTCAGGGCCATGGACTTCAACAAACCAATCATCATCTCTTTTCTTCCAGCTCTCAGTGCCTTCAATGAATGGAATTGCCAAGAATGGATTGCGACCAATGGAAGACATTGTATCTGCAATTGGAGTAGAATATATTAAAAATTACTTCACATATGGATTAATTTTTTCTCACCATATGTTAATGAATGCAAGTATTAGCCTTTGCAATCACCAATATCTATAATACATTACTTTTTATCATTGGTGAGAAATCAAAGTAAACGTTAGCTATTGTAGGATTCGACCGAACATGACATCTAACCTTCAACTGGTTACTGTAAATCATATTTTGTGGATCACAACATTAATACAAGAAACTATGCAAAATTGTTCTTGACAATTAACACGCAACATATTTTGGAAGGATTATCCATTGTCTGATAACCATCCACTTTGCATAGATTACATGAAAGGAAACATTGGAAAACATAGATGTTAGCGAGAGAGAGAGGATTTAAGTCGACATATGAATGGAAAATTTTTAATATTACTTGTTGGTAATTTACACCAATTGAATGGACTAGCTTAAAGGCCATTAAGATTTAATCTCCATAACTAGTAGAAAATAATAATGTAGCGGCCACTAGGCTCAAGAATGTATTTATTTGAAAATATCTATATAATAACAAACAATGGTCAAGCTTAGTGGCCACTAAGCTCTTCTGATTACCGATTATCATTGTAAGAACTATATGTTCCATTGTGGATCGATATTATTTTTTAGTGACTGTAATTATATCATATTGGCTAGAATTTGCATGTTAGACCCAATTACAACACTACATTTCAACAAGACGGATAAAGACTTATGTATTTCACCTAAAATATATCTTTGTAAATTATAAGCCATATTCGTTCGTATCAAAGAAAAATCCTAGCGACCGCTACAATTTATTAATTTCAAAATAACTATTGAATAACAAATCATGGTCTAGCTTAGTGGTCGCTAGGATAATTTCATTACCTCTAGTCATAGCAATCACTAGAAGTAAAACTTTAGAACGATTGTTATTATTAATGACTATAATTGTATCAAATTATCCACACGTTACTCGGTGGAGCCAATTTTTGTACTACTTTCCATCGAGAGGGACCAATACTTTATCTTTGTATCAAAGGAATAACGTTGTAGTTGATAGGCGCAACAATTTCTAAATTTGAAAATAGATATATAATAACAAAATAAACAATGGTCAAGCTTAGCAGCCATTGGGATCCTATCATTACCATTTTCCATTGTAATCACTATTTGTTCAAATTTAGATGGTTAGTGATTTTCATTGATTGTAAGTGTCACATATTGGGTAGACTTCACATGGTGGACCCAATTACTGCACTACTACATTCCATCAAGAGGAATCTAGTATTATTTATATCTCCTAAGATATGTCTTTGAAAATTTTAATCCATATTTGTTAGTATTAGAGAAAAAGGGTATCAACCGCTACACTCAAGAATTTATTAATTTCTAAAAATTCGTTGAATAATAAATCATAGAATGAAAAAGGGTTAGTGGCCGCTATGACCATATCATTACCTCTTGTCATAACAATCACTATCTGTACAACTTTAGATCGATTGTAATTGTAAATGATTAAAATGTTAACAAATTGTCCACGCGTTACCTTGTGAAGCCAATTCCTACAATGATTTCCATCGAGAGGGATCAAGACTTTTATTCTTATCAAAGAAAATGCTTAGCAACCGCCAACCTTCATTACTCATTGAAAGGAATAACGTAGTAGTTGCTAGGCTCAACAATTTTAATTTTGAGAGGATTCAAGACTTATTTATTTCTCCTAAGATATATATTTGTAAATTATAATCCATATTCATTTGTATCAAAGAAAAATCCTAGTAGCCACTAGGATTAACAATTTCTCAATTTCCAAGTAGCTATTGATTAATAACTCATGATATAGCTTAGAGGCCACTAGGATCCTTTCATTACCTCTTGTCGTAGTAATCACTATCTTTACATCTTTATATTGATTGTAATTTTCAATGATTATAATTGTTTCAAATCAGTTGCACGTTACCTGGTGGAGCCAATTTCTGACACTATGTTCTGTCATGTTGAGAGGGATCAAAGACTTTTAAATAGTTTAAAGGAATATGTAGCAAGGATCAACAATTTCTAAAATGTTTAGTGACCACTAAGCTCCTATTACTATTCGTTGAAAGGAATAACGTAGCGGCCATAGTCTAGGATCAATTTATCAAGTTTCTTATTTGTTGACAACTCCATGAATAGCTATATTACCTCAAGTTGTTGTATTAAGATAAAACAATGGTAATTTTCAATAGCTTAGCAAATCATGATATACGCCTAGCTAGGCCACTAGCAATCCTATCATTATCACTTATCATTGTAATTGTATCATTTTGGGCAAGAATTTACATGGGCAACCCTAATTAGTGGCACTAACATATTAGTATCTCAAACAAGAATTGTGTTCGCTTAATTTGTGACCGCGAGGTCTCCTATTTATAACTTTTGTCATGTGTAATTGTATCAAGTCTATATTTACATGTGCAGTTGCACTACAATTTTGAATTTCACATCATTTCTTAAAATTTTGGAATCAGATATATACCCCTAAGAGTAAGTGATATTTTTTGTAGTTTTGATAAGATAAATCATTGTAATTGCACAACAATTACTTAATTTGGAAATAGAAAGATAGAATAAAAAATCATGATATAGCCTAGTGACAACTAGCTATATACCAATACATCTTGTCATTGTAAACACTATCTTTGCAAATTTAAGGTGCTAGTGCTTTTTGTTGTTTTAATGAAAAAAAAACCTTCTGGGATTTCAGAATTTCATGCCACGTGTCATCATTTTAATGTTAGCTATTTATATTATAATATCGAGGTTTCATATAGTTTCAAAATATTTTATTATTCATTTCTTTACATTTAAATTTTGTAATAAATTTATCAATTATAATGTTTTCTAACTATTAGGTTCAAAACATGCCATGTGACACGGTATAATTGGATAATTATTTTTCATTTGCACAACATCTAACATTGTATAAGTTGATTTTGATTAAAAAAGTGCCTATACATTCGTACACTTTAGTTCATTTGTTTTATTACAATATTATATATTTTTATTGTGTTTCAACTATTTTAAGCTATAGCCATGTGTTGAATATATTTTAACTAGTTGCTATTTATATTATAATATTGTGGTTTCATATTATACTAGTTTCTTTACATTTTAATTTCATAATAAAATGTGTAAATCCCATAATGTTTTCTAACTATCAGGTTCAAACTTACCACATGGCACAAAGTAATTGGAGAATTATATTTCATTAGTGCACTACATCTAACATTATCTAGGTGATTTTTGATTAAAAAATAAAAATAAATGTGCCTATAAATTGATATAATTTATTTCTACTGTTTTATTATAATATTATAAGTTCTATTACATTTCAACTATTTTAGGCTATAGCCAATAAAAAAGGCATTGTTTTCAATATTGTTTATTTTTTTGATATCCCGCACCTTTTCTCAATGAGTGGCAAATTCAAAATTCGAATTACGAATTCCCCCGTATTTTTGAGAATTTGAAATTTCAATATTAACACAATTTCCCGCTCTGATTTTAAAAATTCCATACCCCGTACTTTTTTATATTTTCAAAATTTCTAATGTGGACTGTGCTAGAAAAATATATTAAATACCCCGGAGAACTGGTTGTTAGGGTTTTTAAGTTTTTTGGGTCTTGCAGAACAACTCGTGAGTTCATGAAATCATAGAACAATAAAAGCAAGTCTGAGATTGCAGGGCCAAATGCTAAGAATCCTAGTCATTTTGGCCAGGGAACAATCAGGCAGTAATTATAATCTCATTCATGGATTAACAAAAAGGGAACAATCAAGCAGTAACAAAAAGGGTGCTCACACACTGGGGAAGCAAAAGGGGTTGCGGAAAAATAGCACAGATAGTTAGCTTGATGCAGTAGTCGATGGTTTGAATGGACATCACCAAGCATGAAAAAATCTCAGATCTAAATAAGGTATTTATGGCGTAGATGTATACTATACTAAATGTGCAATTTTTTATTGCGGGCTTATACAGTCATTCTGTCTTTGACCGGATCTTGTATTTTTTAACCTCAGTCCATCCCTGCTTTTCCCTACAAAAATGTGCTTAGTGGCCCAGCTCTGCTTACCAATTCCTTTTGGTTTTTTTGTCAAACCTCCTTGTGAATACTATTTCCTATCTTTTTCACGTTAGTCCAACCCTTCTTTGCCCTAGAAAAATGCGATCCATGGCCCAACTTCTGCTTACCGCGTTCCTTCTGATCATTTTGTCACAGTTCCCTTGTTCTTAAAGAAAATAAGGAATCTTTTGGGATCCCAACCGAAGAAAATTTAATCCCTCTTTCAGCTTTGGTTTTTATTTCATTTGAACGCTTTCAAGTTTCTAGCGATTATGTCCCCCTTTGGATTGTTTTTCCTGATAATGATGGCCAATCATGTAAACAATAGTTTTTTAAAATTGTAATGTTTAACGAGACTCAAAATATTGTTTTGGTATTCGTTACGTCTACCTTTTTTTCCTTTTAATATGATGATAGAAACAACCTGAGGTAAATATTTCATTGTACATTGTTTATATGGTTGAACCACGTTGACCAACTTTAAGTTCAAAATCGTCTAAAATGCTGTAAAATCATATTAGGTTTTCAATTGTGAGATAATTTTTTATGCAATGGAAGGTTAAACATATTATATATAAGCCTAAATTTTATCTATAAAATATTATAATCAGTATGTATTTAAATTTATATATATTAAAAATATTTCAATCACTATGTATCTATGTATGTTAGTCAGGATATATAATTCATTTAAAACAATATTGATCAGTAGGCCATATATTATTGGTGGAAGATAGAGTGTTGGCATATATATGTAATTCATTAGGGTTTCACCTTGTGGAAGGTCCACAATATTATTAGTCTATCTGGAAGGCCAAAACTAATATTATTTGGATATTAGTTGTCCCTAGGATTTTACAAAAATAAGAAAGCTATTGCAAGCTTAATGACCGCTAGGGTATAAAGTAATACCATATTTGTAGCTTAGTGATTGGTACGCAATAACACATACCATAAAGTCATAAGATGCTAAGACACTACCACAACGTATTATTTGGAACATAGCTGTCGTTAGGATTTAAAAAAATAAAGAAAGATATTATGAGTCTAGCACCTGCTAGGTATTACCGTAACATATTATTTGGAGCTTAGTGGTTGATTAGGGTTTCAAAAAATAAAGAATAGATATTGTAAAGTTTAGTGTCTGCTAGGTATTTTCTTGCAAAATAAAGAAATATATTGTAAGTCTAGCGTCCGCTAGGTATTGCAAGGTTATGTAAGTCAAGAATGCCTTATTTTTCCTGAGCTTAGGGATCGATACTCAACAATGGATATCATGAAGTTATATGCTGCTAAGACACTGCAAGCAGTAACATATTATTTGGAACACTAGGAAGGTCACTAGGATTTATCAAAATAAAGAAAGGTATTGTGAGTCTAGTATCTGGTAGGTATTATCTGCAACATATTATTTATACCTTAGCAGTCGCTAGTATTTCACAAATTAAATTAAGGTAGTATGAAATTAGCACCTCTACGTACTGTAACAACATAATATTTAAAAAAATATTTTTACAGGATTTACCATTTTAAATAAAATTGATTTGAGCTTAGCAGTCTGCTAGCCTTTACAATGATGTAACAATTTAAGATTTGCATTTCATTAGGATTTAACACATAATATTTGGGTCATAGATGTCGTAAGAATTTAACACATTAACATAAGATTCCAAGAGGCTAGCATCCACTATAATATGCATACTCATAATAATTGCAAGATGTCGGTGGTATGCTTTAACAAATCAAATTAACAAGTTTTGAGCTACATGACATCTAGTTGCTTCCACAATAGAATATTTCGAGCTTGGATGTCTCAAGCATTTAACAAGATGAAGTATGGAATATTTATCTTGACATCCTGCTAATCTTATGATGCAACATATTATTTGAAGATATTTTGTTCGCTAGGATTCAACTAAAAACATGTCAGATATTGCAAGTTTAGCGGCCACTAGGTTATGCCTCGAAAACATTTTCTGAGCTTAGAGATCGGTACTCAAGAACAAATATCATGAAGTTATAGGCCACTAAGACAATGCCACAACATATTATTTGGATCTTAGTGGCTGCTAGGATTTCAAAAAATAAAGAAAGATATTAGAAGTCTAGCATTCACTAGGTATTTCGCAACATATTATTTTATAACTTAGCGGTCATGTAGGATTTCACAAATTAAATTAAATGTAGTATGAAATTAGCGGCCTCTGCATACTGCAACAACATAATATTTAAAAAATTTTCTACAAGATTTACCATTTTAAATGAAATTGATTTGAGATGAGCGGTCTGCTAGCCTTTACAATGATGTAACAATTTAAGCTTAGTGCTTCGTTAGGATTTAACACATAAGATTTGGGTCATAGAGGATCGGTACAAGAATTTAACACATTAACATAAATTATAAGAGGCTAGTGTCCACTAGAATATGCATACTCATAATGTCTGCAAGTTGTCATGGTATGCTTTAACAAATCAAATTAACATTTTTGAGCTACATGGCATCTAGTTGCTTCTAGAATAGAATATTTCGAGCTTGGATGTCTTGAGAATTTAACAAGAAGAAGTATGTAATTTTTAGCTTGATGTCTACTATCTTATGTTGGAACATATTATTTGAAGATATTTTGTCACTAGGATTCAAGTAAAAACATTTCAGATATTGCAAGCTTAGGACCATTGGGTTATGCTCGAAAAACATTTTTTGAGCTTATAGATCAGTACTCAAGAATGGATATCATGAAGTTATATGCCTACCAAGACACTCCACAACATATTATTTGGAACTTAATGGTTGCTAGGATTTATCAAAATAAAGAAAGGTATTGTGAGTCTAGTGTCCGCTAGGTATTATACACAACATATTATTTGTACCTTAGCAATCACCAGTATTTCAAAAATGAAATAAAATCATAGTATGAAATTAGTGGCCTCTTGTATACCTGGAATGATATAATATTTAAAAAATATCTATATAATTTACCATTTTAAATGAAATTGATTTGAGATTAGTGGCCGCTAGCCTTTAAACAATGTAACTAATTGGCTTAGTGTTCATAGGATTTAACACATAATATTTGGGTCATAGAGGTTGTAAGAATTTAACACATTAACATAAGATTCCAAGAGGCTAGATCCACTATCGATATGTGTACTCATAATGTTTGCAAGTTATCAATGGTATGCTTTAACAAATCAAATTAAAAAGTTTTGAGCTACATGGCATCTAGTTGCTTCCAGAAATAGAATATTTTGAAATCTTGGATGTCTCAAGAATTTAACAAGATGAAGTATGTAATTTTTAGCTTGACGTCTCAATCTTATGTTGCAACATATTATTTAGAAGATATTCTCATGTTACTAGGATTCAAGTAAAAACATGTCAAGATATTACAAGCTTAGAACCGCTAGGTTATGCCTTGAAAAACATTTTACTGAAAAATAGAGATTGGTACTCAAGAATGGATATCATGAAGCTATACATTGCTAAGACACTGCCACACCATATTATTTGGAGCTTAACGACCTCTAGGATTTCAAAAAATAAAGAAAGATATTGGAAGTCTAGCGTTTGCTAGGTATTGCTGCAACATATTATTTTTACCTTAGCAGTCACTAGGATTTCAAAAATTAAATTAGCTATGAAGTAGTATATTGAAATTAGCTAGACGATTTACCTCTTTAATGATTGATTGCAACCGGCGAGTACACTACCTTTACAACTGATTAATATTTAAAAGCCAACATACAAGATTTACCACATAAATTGATTTGATTTGGGGCATAGCAGGTCTATCAATTTAACACATTAAATTTGGGTCAAGATTCAAGGAGGCTAGCATCCAATATTCTAGAATATGCGTACTCATAATGTTGTCAAGTTGTTGGTGGTATGCTTTAACAAATCAAATTAACAAGTTTTGAGCTACATGGCATCTAGTTGCTTCCAGAATAGAATATTTTGAGCTTGGATGTCTAGAGTATTAAATAAGATGAAGTATGAAATTTTTAGCTTGACATATGCTATCTTATGTTGCAACATATTATTTGAATATATTCCGTCACTAGGATTTAAGTAAAAAACATGTTAGATATTGCAAGCTTAATGGTTTCCGCTAGGTTATGCCTCAAAAACCTTTTTTGAGCTTAGAGATCGGTACTCAACAATTATCATGAAGTTATATGCTAAGCTAAGACACTATGTAGCAACATATTATTTTCGAGCTTAGCATGCCCCTAAGATTTCTTAAAATAAAGAAAGATATTGGAAGTCTAGCGTTCTGCTAGGTATTGCCACAACATATTATTTGTACCTTAGTCACTAGGATTTCACAAATTAAATTAAAGTAGTATGAAATTAGTGGCCTATGTATTTAATAATATAATATTGACAAAAATCATTTCTATAATTTGCCATTTGAAATGAAATTAGCGAGTTGCTAGCCTTTACAATGATGTAACAATTTAAGCTTTGTTCGTTACGATTTAACACATAATTTTGGGTCATAGAGATCAAAAGAATTTAACACATTAACAAAATATTCTAAGAGGCTAGCATCTACTAGAATATGTGTACTCATAATGTTTGCAAGTTATCGATGGCATGCTTTAACAAATCAAATTAACAAGTTTTGAGCTACATGACATCTAGTTGCTTCTAGAATAGAATATTTCAAGCTTGGATGTATCGAGCATTTAACAAGATGAAATATGAAATTTTTAGCTTGACATCCACTATCTTATGTTGCAACATATTATTTGAAGATATTCTGTTGCTAGGATTCAAGTAAAAACATGTCAGATATTGCAAGCTTAGTGGCCACTAGGTTATGCATCAAAAACATTTTCTGAGCTTAGAGATCGGTACTCAAGAATGGATATCATGAATTTATACAGCTGCCAAGTCACTACAACAACATATTATTTAGAGCTTAGCAACCACTAAGATTTCTCAAAATAAATAAAGATATTGGATGTCTAGCATCTGCTAGGTATTGCTGCAACATATTATTTGTACCTTAGCAGTCGCTAGGATTTCACAAATTAAATTAAAGTAGTATGAAATTAGCGGCCTCTATGTACTAGTAACAACATAATATTTAAAAAAATATTTCTATAGGATTTATCGTTTTAAATGAAATTGATTTGAGCTTAGCGATTTAGCCTTTACAACATGTAAGATTTGGGCTCATTTGTTAGGATTGAACACATAAGATTTGGGTCATAGAGGTCACAAAAATTTAACACATTAACATAAGATTCTAGGAGGCTAGCATCCACTAGAATATGCATACTCATAATGTTTGCAAGTTGTTGGTGGTATGCTTTAACAAATCAAATTAACAAGTTTTGAGCTACATGGCATCTAGTTGCTTCTAGAATAGAATATTTCAAGTTTGGATGTCTCGAGCATTTAACAAGACGAAGTATGAAATTTTTAGCTTGACACCCGCTATCTTATGTTGCAACATATTATTTGAAGATATTTTGTTACTAGGATTCAAGTAAAAACATGTCAGATATTACAAGCTTAGTGGCCACTGGGTTATGCCTCGAAAACATTTTCTGAGCTTAGAGATCGGTACTCAAGAATGGATATCATGAAGTTATACACCGCCAACAAACTATAGCAACATATTATTTGGAGCTTAGCAGCCGCTAATATTTCTCAAAATAAAGAAATATATTGGATGTCTAGCATCTGCTAGGTATTGCTGCAACATATTATTTGTACCTTAGTAGTCGCTAGGATTTCACAAATTAAATTACTAATTAGCGGCCTCTGCGTACTGCAACAACATAATATTAAAAAAAAATATTTCTATAGGATTTACCATTTTAAATGAAATTGATTTGATCTGAGTGGCCAATATCCTTTACAATGATGTAACAATTTAAGCTTTGCATTCATTAGGATTTAACACATAATATTCCAAGAGGCTAGCATCCGCTAGAATATGCGTACTCATAATGTTTGCAAGTTGTCGACGGTATGCTTTAACAAATTAAATTAAAAAATTTTGAGCTACATGTTTTTATCTTAGCGTGCACTATCTTATGTTGCAACATATTATTTGAAGATATGTTGTCGCTAGGATTCAACTAAAAATAGGTAGGATATTACGAGGTTAGTGGCTGGTAGGTTATGGATCAAAAACATTTTTATGAGCTTAGCATTCAGTTCCAAACAATGGATATCATGAAGTGATATGCTGCTGAGACACTGCCGCATCATAATATTTGGAACATAACGGCTGCTAGGATTTAAAAAATATAGTAAGATATTTCAAAATTAGAGTCCGCTAGGTATTGTGGCAAAATATTATTTGGATCTTAGTGGTCGCTAGGATTTCACTCATTTAATTAAGGTAGTATGAAATTAGTGGCCTCTATGTACTACCTCAACGTAAAAATTTACGCTTAACATTCATTAGTATTTAATGCATAATTTGGAGCATAGCAGTTGAAAGGATTAAACACATTACATTAAGATTCTAGGTGGCTGGAGTTTTGAGCTACATGACATCTAGGTGCTTCCACAATAGAATATTTCATTCTTAGATGTCTCAAACATTTAACAAGACAAAGAGTGAATTTGTAAGCTTGGCGTTTGCAAGCTTATTTTGCAACATATTATTTGAAGATATGTTGTCGCTAGGATATTATGAACTCTTAGGCTGTTAAGATACTGCCACATCATAATAGTTGGAACATAGCGACCATCAGGATTTAACAAAATAGAGAAAGATATTTCGAGTCTACTGTGCGCTAGGTATTGCAACACCATATTATTTGTAGTTTATGCCACAATGACAAATTTGGAGCATTTATCTTGAACATTTATCAAAACAACAAATGCATGTTTAGATAAGTATAACATTTGGAATATATACACGATCATTCGATCAGTTACAAATATTCATCTATTAACATGTCATAAATATCACCGTAATTTCTTGCTTATCTCACATACTAAAATTTATGATTCATTGTGGTTCTTCTTTAACTACGGGGTGTATTTGATTTGTGACCGTGGGCATGGTTGCTTCCTTAACTATGGGCTGCCGTTGAACTGAGCCCACATGTACAGTTTCTTCCTGGGTTTGTTTCTCTCATTCAAGACCTTTTTCCTCATCTCACTGTCATGCCTCCTCAAAAGATTTTTTACAAATATGAGAATCTTTGGATATCTTTTTTATGTCAACAATTTTGCTTCTATATAACACAACAGACTTGTGAAGCAAATAATTTTGACTAACACATGATTTTTTGGCAATTTCCTTCAGAGTCTCTATTTTTTGTAAATTTCACCTTATTTTGGAAACAATCTCAATGACATGCGAAGTTTCTCCTTCGTTTGAATCAACTATTCTCCTTTGAAAATTAACCATGAATTGCTGAAGGGATGTCACAAAATCTTCATTAGAAACCAATGCATGGTTTCCTTTAAATATTTCCATGACCGAAGCTTCTATGAAAACATGATTTCCTCTAGAAATAATGTCATCGAACTGTAAATACATTTTTATTACTTGTTCATTCCATTCACTTAGTATTTTCTTTGTATAGTTAGCATATGTCTGGCATATACCAATATCGTCCATGGTCATAATTGTAGGGTCTTTATAAATCCATTTTTCAATGACCTTCCCCATTTGTATTAATGTTTTATGTAACGATGTCATATGTGTAATGTTTTTTTCATTTTTTTCCAAGAACTGTTATGCCTGCTTCTTTGCATGGATGTAATTCCTTATATTATTGTACAAGCCATGCAATGCCTCTTCTACATTGAAAACTGTGTTGGGAGGAATTATGGCCTTTAATTGAGTTTCAAGCTCTATATTTTTAGCACATACTCCCCTCGATACTTCTGCGTATGCTTCTACTGTGGCTCTTATATAGGATTCAAGATCTTCCTGATATTACACCATTTGGGATCCTTTGGCTTTCCTTTTCTTTGTAAGAGTGAAGAGGTCTTCCGAAGTTTCATGCTAAAAAGTGGCTTGTTGTGTTGACACCTTCTTTTTGGTTACCATTTTCAAGGTTATCATCCTTAGATTGAATTCAATGTTCACTAAAGGATCTTCTTGTGCCTCCCAATATGGATGTTCTTTGTAGGAAATTACGAATTGCTCTACCCAATCATTTCTCATTTATTGTGAAGTGGAGGGAGAATATTGAAAAGGTTGCATAGGGTATTCATTGCTAGAGCTTTATTTTGTTTGGAAAAGACTTATAGAAACTCAGATCTAGATTCATTTGGTGGAGATAATGGAGCACAAGGTGGTTGTGAATGTTTTGAATACAAAGATTTATTTCTCTTTGTAGCCTCCTTTTTTAATAATTGATCTCAGAGGTTGAACCGCCCTTGAATCCTTCATATTATGTTGAACAAGGCTATATTATGTTTGGGTGATCCACACCCAATCATTATCATCATGCATGTGAGCATACATTATATTTAACTGTCCTTTAAGGGAATTAAGGTGTCGGGAAACCCTATTCCTTTTGTCATATTGCCTTAAAGGGTGTTTGGGGAGATGAAATGAATTTCTATGGGCCAAGGAAACCTTCAAATCGGGCCACATATTAAACATTTTGCGTCCCACAAATACTGGGAAGGAGGGATGCGTTTTAAGCTTCTTCTCCTTACACTTTAAAGCAATACCATTGCAAATATGATATGTAACCTCTTGAACTACCAATTTGTCTAGCACATAGTATGGAAACTGAAAAGGAGGTGTAAAGAGCCCCTCGATCATGATAATTGTATATTCTAGATAGAAGAATATGAATCCCATAGTCCTTATGGTATCAGATATTCTTGGTGGTGTTGTTTCATGTAATTGTTTGTAGAGAGAAGGATACAACTAAGTCCATATATCTTGAATATGTGATCTGAAACAATGGGCATACAAGTATGAATATTTATCACTTACCGTCAAAGGGCTTGAAGGAGACAAGATTTGACAGAAATCTAGATATTTGAGAACGCCAATGACAACATCAAGAAGATATGAAGCTATGTAAATTTTTTTCCCATGGTTGATGAAATTATTTCTTTATGTCACTAAATTGGAACAAAGTACCTGACCTAAGGAGGGAATCTTTTCTCATCAATAACAAAAGAAAGTAACGAGATCTAGGAAACATCCACCTTAGAGATTGAAAATTTTTCATATAGCCTATTCATGAGTGTCATGCCAATGTGGAATCCTGGTCTAAACCTTTTAATAAGGATTTTAGATAGCTTAGAATCATCCATATTATCCATTGAGTCGAATACCCAACTCTGCAAAACATATCTTACTCTCCTTTTGGCCATTCAAGACTCGACTGTGTTTGAGTTGTACAAGAAGTTTGACTCTTGAAGTTTATAATAAATTTTGTATGCATTCCCAACAAACAAACCTATTCTCTTTTTCCTGATTTAGAAAATAATGACAAATCCTTCGACTTGGAATGAAATAGATAGGAAGCGAACAAATCCGTAAATGGAAGCACCCCTGGTTTAGTAGCAATTAAATGGAGGCTAACTCTTTTTATTTCCATTGCATCTCAAAACCGTAGCACTTGATCTTCCAGTATACCCATTATGTCTACAACATCAACATCAACACTTTCATTCTGAACAGTGGAATATAGAGTTGAGTAATGCTGAAATTCGTCATCTAAGGCTGCTAGATCAAACACGGTATCTTTTATTATTTTGTTGTTTTCATTGAAATATAATTAAGTATTTACCATTTCCATTGCCCACTCTCTCACCATGTTGAAAAATTAAAGGGCCATGAACATTGCATACATCATTAACATAAACAAATTCTTAGAAAAATGACGTAATTGATTATACGGAAACATTCATTTGTACCTTATAATGAATATTAGGTAAGCTTAGAAAATTATTTCCAAATAAATGAAATAAGTGTTGATCCTAGAAGTTGCCAAAGTCAGCAATTACTAAATATTTAGATCTTAGCGGTCGCTAGGAATTATTCACAGAATTGATATTAATGCAATGAGTAAAGTGCGACCGTACATGCACCACAAAGGGTTCAAGATATACGTAGTTTTAGTAGTGGTGTTCGCTAGGAATCATGGTAATAAAAATATTAATACGAAGATCTAAGTCTGTCAATACAAGAACTCTTGAGGCTTCAAGACTTACGTAGTTAAGATCTTAGCAATCGCTAAATTCAGAAACTATGCAAAATTGTTCATGACAATTAACACGCAACATATTTTGGAAGGATTATCCATTGTCTGATAACCATCCACATTACGTAGATAACATGAAAGTAAATTTTCAAATCATAAATGTTCGCGAGGGATAGAGTATTTAGGTTGACATATGAATGGATAGTTTTAACATTTCTTGTTGGTAACTAACACCAATTGACTAGACTAGTGTGAAGGCTGTTAATATTTAATTTTCTCAAAATTTTGAAAAGAGCATGTGCAAGAAAAAAAACACAATAATGGGTCCAACGGTAACTAAGCATAATTTGTTAAACAAAAAAAATGTTTAGGTGTCCCATAACACATTTTGCAAAGAATAACGTAGGACCCCCCAAATACCTAACTAATTTTATTTGAAATCGAGCGTTGGAGTATTTCATAATTCACATCCGTTTGTATTGAAGAAAATTATTTGTAGCCACGAAACTCCATTACTAATTGAATGAAATCACTTAAAGACCACTAGGATTTTCCAGTTCTTAATTTAAAAAGAGATATAATTACATTACCTCTTTTCGTAGCAATCACTGGATGTATAACTTTAGAATGATTTTAATTTTCAATTACTTTAATTATATCAAGTTATCCACATGTTACCTAGTGGAGCCAATTGTTTTACTACTTTCCATTGAGAAGGATCAAGACTTTCTCTTTCGTATCAAAGAAAACACTTAGTTGACCACTAAGCTCCATTACTAGTCTAACTTAGCAGCCATTGGGCTACTATCATTAAACATTTTCCATTGTAATCACTATCTATTCAACTATGGATGGCTAAGTTCAAAAACTATGCAAAATTATTCTTGATAATTCACACAAAACATAGTTTGGAAGGATTATCCATTGTATGACAACCATCCATATTGTATAGATCTAAGTTATTATCTAAGTATAATCTAAGTATGTCAATAGAAGCAATCTTGAGGATTCTAGGAGTTACGTAGTTAAGATCCTAGTGGTGGATTACCTTTAACCACAACGAAATATTTAGAGATTGCCAGCATCTATGTATTATCCACTGGAAAACTATTATTAGAATGAGAAAAATTTCTCCAATATTTGAATTGGTGGGTTGTCAAGATATACATAGTGTTGATCTTAGCGGTCACTATGTTAAGCCACAATGAATTATATAGAGATTCGCCATATCTAGGCTTATTTCAAAGCCCAACTATTATTGCAATTTGTAATAGAACTTAAATCCTTGCACTATTGAGGGGTACAGACACAAGTATTTCTAATCCTAGTGATCATTAGGGTTAACCACAATATATTTTTTAGAGATTAATGGTTTATAAGAATCATTAACAAATAAATATGTACTTCTTAGCATAGTTGTTACTACGATCAGCCACAATGATATACATATAGCTTAGCGGTCGCTAGGCATTTTTAACAGGAAACCTAATAATGCATTAACACAAAAATATATAAAGCTTAATGGTTAATAACATCCACCTCGAAAAAATATTTTGAACTTAGTGATATCTAAACACCATTCAATGGACATCTATCATTAACTTAAGAAAATTGTTCTAATATATGTATTCGTAAGATATCAACAATTACTTATGTCTGATTAGTTTGTTGCAGGATCATGAATATGTCTCATTACTAGACATCATTCAAAGGTGTACTTTTAATGGAATGATCGAACCACTGCTATACAAGCAACATTGAGGGGTCAAGATATACATGTTTTTAACCATGGCATTCACTAGGCATCACTCCAATAAAAAATATTAATGCAATGAGAAAGTTCTGTCAATACAAGCACTCTTGAGGCTTCAAGTCTTACATAGTTCAAATCCTAGCGATCGCTAAGTAGAAAAAAAATGAAATATTTAGAGATTGGTCGTATCTAGGATTTTAATCACATGACAACTATTATTAGAATGAGAACAATGTATTTCCACATTCTTTGAACTGGTGGGGGTGATAGATATACATAGTATTGATCTCAGCAGTCATTATGTTTCATTACTCATAATAACCTATTTAAAACATTCTACATATCTAGTCGAATTTCAATTCACAATAGTGTAGTACCCGCAATAAAATAATATTAAAACATATATATTTGTTTAATATTTTGAGAAGTGAAAAAATCGTCGGTGAACAGTAGTTTGGGTATGGTAGTGTGGCAGGTAGGGTGAGGCCTTTCATCATGTATTTTCCTTGGAGAAGAATACAAACAATTGATATGATAACCATCAAGCCTTATCAGGTGAAACCCATGTGCCATCATTAAAAATCCTTAGCAGTTAGCTACGATGGTCACATCAAGGATATACCTATATCTTAGCGGAAAGGAGGACTTCGTCAACAGGAACAAATATTAATGGGCCTCCATTGACGCATTTGAAGTTGGGTTTTTCTAATTCGGTGTTGCAGTTTTTTTTTCTATAACATGGGCACCATAGATAACCCAGATATTTTGTTTCAGCTTAGTTGTCTGGCAAAACATTCGTTCTATTGAGATGTATCATTAATTGGGGCTATAATTTGATAATCTCCCAGATTATTAAATATCATAATGAGTAGTTCACATTCCAGATTTGGAAGCCATTCTATTTTCCTTGGAGTCTTTAAAATGTCATTTTTCGAGTCAAAATTTGTTACAATCTATAATGGCCTTTCTTCTATGATTGAATTTTTCTTTTTAATATTTCTGACATTGGTTCGTGTTCGTAAACTCAGCTGCATTACTTTAACAAAAATATCGTTGGGTTCGCAGACTAGTTGTTTCTTTATATGGTTCAGTTGCTTGTGTTTTTAACCAGTTTAGAGGCTTTGTGGGCACCGCTTTGAGCTCTCATTAGTTTATGTGAAGGAATCGATCTCTTTGTTGGGTCAAGTCATGTATTAGATACCCTCATGAGGGCTCACAGTGTTAACAAGTTATCATCCTATTTATTGTGAAGTTATTGCACTGTAAATGACCCACTTGCTTCATTTTCATTGTTTGTTTTGAAATATCGTTTTTGTTTAGCTACTGATTGGGTCTATGATTAATTCAGTGAATGATGTCTCATTATTTATTTTCATAGCAACTCATTTTAGTCAACGGTATACATGGAGAAAAATTCTTTGTAGTGTTAGTATCAAAATACATAGTCCGAGGACCCTGAGGAGAAGGAGGCATCTCCATTCGATTATCAATTTCTAGCTATGTATATTTTTCTTGATATCTACTTTTCCCTGATACTGTCCATATGCGCATAACCCTTGTCACATGGTAAGAAAGAAAAGCCATGCCACAACTTCACTTTACTTCATGTCCTCTGCCTTTTATTTTCAAGTGGTTAGTGTATTGTTTAAGATAGAAAAATTTCCCCTTTCCTATTGTCATGTGCATACCTCTTCAAATTATGTCTCTTTCACTCTTCCTCAGTATTAAGCCCTATGTTGTCCATTCTTATCATCCTCCCAACTTGTGTTAAGACAATAGCTCCTAATGACGTGCGACACTGGAACGACACTAGATCGTAATGACGCGCGTCAGTTGATTCTATTGACGCGCGACACTGTTCTCTATTGACGCGCGACACAGTCACTAATTGACGTGCGACATTACAGTCTATTGATGCGCGACATTGTCCTCAATTGACGCGCGACATTGCCCTCTATTGACGTGCAACATTGTCCTCCATTGACGACGACATTGTCCTCAATTGACGCGCGACATTGCCCTCTATTGACGCGCGACATTTTCCTCCATTGACGTGTGACATTATCCTAAATTGACGCGCGACATTGTCATCTATTGACACGCGACATTGTCCTCTATTGACGCGCGACATTGTCCTCTATAGACGCGCGACATTGTAAACAAATGACGCGCGACACTGTAATCAAATGACGCGCGGCATTATAGACAAATGACGCGCGACACTATAGACAAATGACGCGCGACACAGCCTTCTATTGACGCGCGACACTGTAATCAAATGACACGCGACACCATAAAAAAATGACGCGCGACACAACCTTCTATTGACGCACGACACTGCTTCCTATTGACGCGCGTCATTTGAAGCAAATGACGCACGTCAATAGGGGACAGTGACACCCATATTTAGGTTATAAATACCCTTATTCCGCTCATTTTCTTGTTTACGTTTTCCCGTTCTTGAATTTTTGCAGGTCTAAATCTTTGACAAGACGCAATTACAGCTACAATGTCGACTTCACATGCCTCCCAATTGCAAGTTCAGCAAGAAAATGAAGAGAATCCAAGTCAATCGATTTCCAAGATAACCTACAGGAATCCCTTATGCCCTCACATCCATACGGCTTTAAGGATGTCTCCAGAATATCAAGGTATAATTGAAGAGTGTGGATTTACAGGGCTCGTTAATATGCCCCATTTCGAAACAGATCCGGATATTTTGAATTACCTTCTGTCATGCTACAATTCAGAGGACGGTATATTTTATGTGACTCTAAACGATGGCCAAATGTTCCAATTCACTATTGAACCGAATGACATACATCGGTTTACCGGCCTTCCTATCAGAAATTTACCAACTGTTATAACCAAGGCAACACTCGTGGAAGAAAACAAGAAATTTCTCGAATCAAAGTACGGTTTCCATGTTGATTGTAAGTATAATTCATTTTAATTCAAAATTTTTATTCTGTTTTTTATTCTGATACAATTTGCTGTTATAAATTGATAGTAATTTTCACTGTTTCACATTTGCAGGCATGTCGAATAAATCCAGGCGTGGTGTTAGATACACAAATCAATTGCACACCACTTTCTTGCTGCACTTATTGCATTTTTTCAAAGCCAGAATTGTTAGGCAGGGTCGCCAAACAGATATACCAAATTGGGCCATTGCATACATTTGTGCCACTATCTCAAAACAAAAATTCGATTGGTGCACATTTCTATGCCAAAAAAATAAGAGCTGACATATCAAATTCGAAAATGTCAGAAACCAGGGTTCATTTTAAGACACCCCTATAAAATTGAAGGTGGAAAATACCTGGCGAATATCCCCGTAACCACTTTCAGCGAAAGGCGAATTTGACAGTATTCAAAAACAAAATTTTCACCTGGTTTTTCAAGGCTAAATCAGTGACGTGCGACAACAGGAATCCTTAATGACGCACGTCACTGGCGCGACAATAGCTCCTAATGACGTGCGACACTGGAACGACACTAGATCGTAATGACGCGCGTCAGTTGATTCTATTGACGCGCGACACTGTTCTCTATTGACGCGCGACACAGTCACTAATTGACGCGCGACATTACAGTCTATTGACGCGCGACATTGTCCTCAATTGACGCGCGACATTGCCCTCTATTGACGCGCGACATTGTCCTCCATTGACGCGCGACATTATCCTAAATTGACGCGCGACATTGTCATCTATTGACGCGCGACATTGTCCTCTATTGACGCGCGACATTGTCCTCTATTGACGCGCGACATTGTAAACAAATGACGCGCGACACTGTAATCAAATGACGCGCGACACTACAGACAAATGACGCGCGACACTATAGACAAATGACGCGCGACACAGCCTTCTATTGACGCGCGACACTGTAATCAAATGACGCGCGACACTATAAACAAATGACGCGCGACACAACCTTCTATTGACGCACGACACTGCTTCCTATTGACGCGCGTCATTTGAAGCAAATGACGCACGTCAATAGGGGACAGTGACGCCCATATTTAGGTTATAAATACCCTTATTCCGCTCATTTTCTCGTTTACGTTTTCCCGTTCTTGAATTTTTGCAGGTCTAAATCTTTGACAAAGACGCAATTACAGCTACAATGTCGACTTCACATGCCTCCCAATTGCAAGTTCAGCAAGAAAATGAAGAGAATCCAAGTCAATCGATTTCCAAGATAACCTACAGGAATCCCTTATGCCCTCACATCCATACGGCTTTAAGGATGTCTCCAGAATATCAAGGTATAATTGAAGAGTGTGGATTTACAGGGCTCGTTAATATGCCCCATTTCGAAACAGATCCGGATATTTTGAATTACCTTCTGTCATGCTACAATTCAGAGGACGGTATATTTTATGTGACTCTGAACGATGGCCAAATGTTCCAATTCACTATTGAACCGAATGACATACATCGGTTTACCGGCCTTCCTATCAGAAATTTACCAACTGTTACAACCAAGGCAACACTCGTGGAAGAAAACAAGAAATTTCTCGAATCAAAGTACGGTTTCCATGTTGATTGTAAGTATAATTCGTTTTAATTCAAAAAATTTATTCTGTTTTTTATTCTGATACAATTTGCTGTTATAAATTGATAGTAATTTTCACTGTTTCGCATTTGCAGCCCATGTCAATAAATCCAGGCGTGGTGTAGATACACAATCAATTGCACACCACTTTCTTGCTGCACTTATTGCATTTTTTCAAGCCAGAATTGTTATGCAGGGTCGCCAAACAGATATACCAAATTGGGCCATTGCATACATTTGTGCCACTATCTCAAAACAAAAATTCGATTGGTGCACATTTCTATCCAAAAAAATAAGAGCTGACATATCAAATTCGAAAATGTCAGAAAAACCTTTCGTTTATTCAACAAACTATCTCCTCGGCTTCTACTATGAGGCACTTTTAAATTTAAAAGCTAAAGAAATTCCTACTTGCTCTGATGAGGCTTTGAAGAAATTCTCAATTCCATTTGCAGAACAACAGGTATAAACTATTTAGTTTGTAATTGTATTACAATTTTCTTCATTACAGTGCGAAGTTATTAAATATTAAATTTTAATGTTTTGCAGAGAAGATATCTTGAAGCCATTCCCAAAAAAAAAAAGATGTCGAGAGGAAGAGGCCAACTACACGCGGAGGCTTCGGGGGACTCCCATTCTGAAATGGAAGCTCACTCCTCTCCAGACCCTCAACAATTTGAACTCGTTAAACGCCAGAGAAGTAATACATTCTCATATATTAATTACAAATTCCAAAGTTGCAGATTTATTTTTCAATTTAAATTTTATCAAAATGAATTGACAACATTTAATATTGATGAATAGCAGGGACTATGGAACCTTCTTCCCCAACTCACTCAATACAGTCGCATGCATTGATATCTTCAGAACAGCCACTGAGTACAACTCCTACAAGGCCACCCGTAGCACCGAAAAAAACAACCCCTCGACAACAAGGTACAACTTTTCTATAGAACGTTTAATTTCGTAGTTTTGACTTTATGAATTGTTTTAATATTTTTAATTTTTTCTTGTACTTTTCAGCACATGTCAGTCATGATCAAGCCACGGCACCGACACCCACTCAACCATTAATTTTTAAAATGCCAACCAGAGGAACAGTGAAAAAGACCATTGGTAAACGCATGCCTTTTGCTCCGGCCCCTAGCGGGACACTAAACCTTGACTCCTCGTTTCGAATTCCAACTCTCTCACTTGGTGGCTTGCCCAGTGCAACGGGCATATCTGTTTTGAACAATATAAATTTAGATGAAGATTATTTGGGCATTGATAGCAATGACCCAACTGGTTTTTTCGATACCCGCGAGATGATTCAAGGCCAGCAGGTATACTTCAGTCTTCAAATTTCAATTTTAATATTCTTTACAATTTTTAATTACATTCTGATTTATCTAAATCTAAATCTTCAGTCTTCAAATTTATTTATCTAAATCTTGATTTATTTTTTCAACAACAGGATCAGCCCACCCAAAGACAGAAACAAGGAGCAGTTGATCTTGGTCATGGTGAAAGCCCCCACACTTCTCCAGCAAGATCTTCTGCCTCAGATTCAGATAGTGAAGAGTTTCCACCTTTTCCTTTGGAGAACTTAATTGGTAATGATTGTCAATCCCATGTCAGTGAGTTTATAATTCCTCAAATCCAACAGCTTATAGAATGGGAGAAAAGGGCTAAAATTCTTATCAATGAGATTATTAGTCGTTATGAAAATTATTGGCAAAGGGATAGTTTATACGCTGCAGTCCAGAATCAACCTGCAAAGATGGATTCCTTACTTACCCAAGTAAAATGTGGGACTGTCACGTTTAATAACGACTATAAAGATGGCATTCTAGATAAGGCACTAAACAAATTGGAAAATATTAGTGCCGAGGCCCAGGCATATTTTAACAAATGGTCAAAGGACAAGGATTTGGTATCAATCGCAAATGCCGAAAGAGATAGAGCGGTTGTAAGTACTATTACATTCTAACAATCATTTTTGTTAATTTGAAATTTTGAATTTACATTAATACTTTGAATTGACGTTACTCTTTTTGTGCAGTTGAAATATGAAAATTTGAAGAGTCAGGCGAAGGTTTTGCAAGTTCACTTGGAAACAGCAAAGAACAGCTTATCCGCAGCAAAAAATTTGAAGCAAAATATTGTTTTGGTTAACAAACAAAACAATACACTAAAGCGGATCATTAAAGAGCATGGTCTCGACCCTGACATCTTGTTCAAAGCCAAAGCAGTTGCTGATCCAAATTTGCTGTCGCATGGAGATGCAACAAATCAAGAAGAAAGAATTATAAAAAATCTGGACAGTGCTGCAGAAGATCTTATAAGTTCAGGGGTTATTTCTGCTGTTGGGGAAAGGGTTACAACCATAGTGGAAGAAGCCGTTGGGGAAGGGAGCAGAGGAGTACAATTGGATAAAGAAAAAGAGGGTTGAAAACTAGAAACTTTTATTATTGGGGAAACTATAAATATTGAGTTTGAAAACTTCTAATATTGAGTATGGTATTTGAATTTAATTATATACAATCTTTAATTTTGATTGCATTAGATGGTTGTGAAAATTAGAAACTTTTATTATTGACTAAACTTTTAATATTGAATTTGAAAACTTCAACTATTGAGTTTGTACTATGCTATTTGAATTTAATTATATGGTGATTAGATGGTGATTATCATGAATTATATGTATGTTTCTTGTTTACTTGCATTGTCATGAATAGTATGTGGACGTAGATGATGAATGATGACAATTGATAATCAATGATAGATGATGATGAAAGACGATGATCGATTTAATGTGTATAATGTAAAATTTATTGCCTGAATATCTTGTGGGACTTTAATTATCTTGAAAATTATGTCGTGGGACTTTAATTGTATCTGTGGGGTTATACTGTCTATGAAAGTAGACTTAAGGTTGATAGGTTAAGAATCTGTGTTGTACTATGATTTTTCAACGTGTTGAGGACTTCAAAGTGTGTTTGGATTTTATGAATGACCTTTATCAGTCTAAAATAAAGATATCCAAGTCAATGATGCTAAGGTCTAGCAATCTGTCCTGTTATCTAGTTGGTAAAGCTCATCCTTGTTAAGGAATTCATGAATTGAATATTGGAGTGTCAAGTGCAAGTTACTCTGTCAGTGCTTCAAGCTGACTCAGTCCTAGTTGGTGATGAAAATTATCAGTGCTTCATGATGTACAAAGTGAAAGAATTTCATCAAGGAGATTTATAATTCTCTAAAAGTGGTATAAGACCATGTCAAGGTGTTGATTCATCAATGTCTTGTAGTTCTAAAAGGTGACATATTAAGAGGACCTTGTTTTATGCCTTAAGAAATGTTTTCACATCTTTGAGAAAAGCTCAAGGTCTGTCAAGACCCAAATGTCATGCTATATGTCATTATGTGGTCTATCATGGTGCTGAGACAAGAATGTATTGCTACTACAAGAAGATGTATTGTGTAATAGAGGTTATACTTCTGATTCATGCTCAAAGTTAGGAAAAATGAGTATCTACAAATGTTATAAAGTTGAGAAATCTCATATTGATGTTACCTTGTCATAAGATTTCTGCATAGTAAGGAAGAGTATAACACATTGTTTCTATATGTCATTATGTGGTCTATCATGGTGTTGAGACAAGAATGTATTGCTACTACAAGAAGATGTATTGTGTAATAGAGGTTATACTTCTGATTCATGCTCAAAGTAGGGAAAAATGAGTATCTACAAATGTTATAAAGTTGAGAAATCTCATATTGATGTTACCTTGTCATAAGATTTGTGCATAGTAAGGAAGAGTATAACACATTGTTTCTTAAAGGATTCTTAGAGGTCAATGCAAGGTTTGACAGTGGCTCCAGGAATGCGTTGATTCAAATGCTCATCTATCTTTGCATCACAAGGTTATTGCCTATAAAGGTTGTGAGTTAATGAAAGTGTGAAAGATGATGTGATATGTGTAAGGTAATTGGAAACAGTCTCTTCCAGTACAAGAAGATTCATGGTGTATGGTCAGGTTATCTAAGATGAGCTTTGTAACTTTGTTTGACCTGAGGAGTGCAGTGGAAAAGTTTAAACAAAAAAAAGATCTTAAGAAAACTGATGGAACCAAGAAGGGGAAATTAATTGATGTTCCCAAACTCGATGCAAATCAAGCAGGAGGGAAGAATTCTGATCAATGTACTTTAATATTAACGGAGGGTGACTCAGCCAAGGCTCTTGTGGTTTGAATCAGGGAAATGTGAATATTGAATTTGGTAGTATTGTGACATGTTTCGACATCACTTTCCAATTTAATTTTTTGTTATTTTAGTTATCTTTATCCTATCAGGTGGCAGGAATATCTATTTTTTGGGAAGCTACCACTCACCAACAAATGGAGAATAAAGAGATAGTAAATAGAAAAAAAATCCTTGGTCTACAGGAAGATAAAATATATTAAAAATAAATTAATATAATTCTAAGAAATCAAGAAAGAATCATCACTGGTAAGAAATTAAACATAATTGCAAATATGCTAGGGTTTAGCTTACCTCTTGCGTATTAGATTGCTGTGAAATCATCAAGGGTAACGTGCTAGATCTTTGTTTCACATGACATTGTAGATGGAGGGGTGAGTTGCTTGACATTGTCAGTCCTGAGAAGTGCCAGCAACATCTTTAAATATATAGACCAACAATATCTTTAAAGGTCAAGTAAATATAAATATTATGTTGAAGAAGATACCTATTTAAAATTGAAATCATCACCGGTAATGTGCTAGATCTTTGTCTTAAAAAATTCAACACAAAAAATTGATTAGTAGATAGATGGGTGAGTTGCCTGACGTTGTCAGTCCCGAGAAGTAAAAGCTTCCTCGGACGGATGTCAACCCACGTTTTCAAAAAATAAAAATTTTGTATTTAACTAAATGTAAATACATACACCTGTAACATCTTTAATTATAACCAGAGCTGAAAAAATGAATAGTAACAAACAATAAGATTAAGGGGAAAAAGATACCTGCTTAAAGTTGAAATCATCACTGCCACTGGTAATGATATAGATCTTTGTTTTAAAAAAATCCAACACGAGAAATGGATTAGTAGATAGATGGGTGAATTGCCTGACATTTTTAGTATATAGACCTGTAACATCTTTAATGATAAAGATAAAAGATAGATAAAGAAGATACCTACTTAAAGTTGAAACAATCCATTATCAATAGCTTCATCAAAGTCGATGATGTCTTCTGTAGAATGTGACGAAGAGCCAATTACACTCTCAAGGTTGGGAATATTTGTACTTGTAGCTGTATTATTTACATCTCTTTTTTCGCAAAGGGAATTCCAGTGAGCAATTGCTCTGTCGAAAAATGAATAGTAACAAACAATAAGATTAAGGGGAAAAAGATACCTGCTTAAAGTTGAAATCATCACTGCCACTGGTAATGAGCTAGATCTGTGTTTTAAAAAAATCCAACACGAGAAATGGATTAGTAGATAGATGGGTGAATTGCCTGACATTTTTAGTATATAGACCTGTAACATCTTTAATGATAAAGATAAAAGATAGATAAAGAAGATACCTACTTAAAGTTGAAACAATCCATTATCAGTAGCTTCATCAAAGTCGATGTTGTCTTCTGTAGAATGTGACGAAGAGCCAATTACACTCTCAAGGTTGGGAATATTTGTACTTGTAGCTGTATTATTTACATCTCTTTTTTCGCAAAGGGAATTCCAGTGAGCAATTGCTCTGTCAAAAAATGAATAGTAACAAACAATAAGATTAAGGGGAAAAAGATACCTGCTTAAAGTTGAAATCATCACTGCCATTGGTAATGAGCTAGATCTGTGTTTTAAAAAAATCCAACACGAGAAATGGATTAGTAGATAGATGGGTGAATCGCCTGATATTTTTAGTATATAGACCTGTAACATCTTTAATGATAAAGATAAAAGATAGATAAAGAAGATACCTACTTAAAGTTGAAACAATCCATTATCAATAGCTTCATCAAAGTCGATGTTGTCTTCTGTAGAATGTGACGAAGAGCCAATTACACTCTCAAGGTTGGGAATATTTGTACTTGTAGCTGTATTATTTACACCTCTTCTTTCGCAAAGGGAATTCCAGTGCGCAATTGCTCTGTCAAACGGAAAGGTTTCGAGGGAGTATCGTGAAACGTAACACCTCATGCAACTTTCCAGATTTTTATCCAACCTGTTTCTCAGTTTTGATTTTATAAATGACAATGCACTGAAAACTCTTTCATCCTCCACAGACCCCAAAATCATTGTCTGGCATAATTCATATAGTCTGAAATACTCACTGATATCTTCTTGTAAGATAGAACTTTGATAGATTCCTCTCCACAGCCTTGTAATAGCACCACTTTCAGAAGGTTGATCTAAATTGTTATATTGGTTCCTCATTGTTGTTGCAAAATTGGTTGACTGAAACTTTAATAAATCGGCATTCAGTATACCTTTGATTTCCGTACCCTTGAGCTCTGACGTCTTAGTAAATTGTTCCATTATTGTACCCATTGATTTATGGAAATGCTTACTGACAAAGTCTGCACGGCCACCTTCTGTATTCCAAAAATTCGGATTCATCACACCCATGGCTTCCAGAATTTTATCTTTACAGAAACGTTCCCTAATTTCTGATGACAAGGTTTCTGAAATTTTTTTAAGCTTTATTCTGGTTTCAACTATCACAGACTCAAACAAATTACGTGTCACAGGAACATCTTCTCGTTCCGATCCTGTAATATCTTGACGTCTTTGCAAAATGTGCATAGGTATTTCCTTCCCATTAACAGAGATGCATAGGTGATCGTGGATATTAAATCTCAAATAGGTGTTAGGATTTTTAAGATCTAATAAATCTCTCCAATTTTCAAAAACAGGTGCATCAAAACTATCCTGGGAACAATACAATATATCAAGACTTTGACATACCATTTTCCTCATCCGTATAAAATCCACAATATAGATCAATCTGCCCTGTGCATGCTTCATCAGTGTATTGATCTCCTTTAACATTGGAAGAATACCAACCAATGTAAGCAAAGTCTCCAAATCAGTTAAGCGGAACAACAGGTCCCTTGCCCTATCAACTTCATGACGGTATTTGTGCATGAAACCAACCAATGAAGGATACTCCTCACGAACTCTGCATGCTGGTTCATACAAAGAGATCCATCTAGTCTCCACATCCTTCAGAAGTTTTTTGCCGTCTGTAATTCCAATTGCAAATTTTTGGAACTCCAGAAAACGCTTTGGGCTGCTTGACATATAGGCATGGAGTTCTCTTATTAGGTCTTCTAATTTAGCAACATTTTCATGGTTGCTTACCATTTTATACGCTAAATTCATTCTGTGAGCCATGCAGTGAATTGGTAGCATATATGGGGCCACTGTTGTTTGTAATCTAACACAGAGCCCTGTTCGGTGACCCTGCATGACAGATGCACCATCTGCTCCAACGCATACCAACTTCGTAGCAATTTCATAATCAGTCATACCAGCAACATCTTTCAAATGAGAAACAACTATTTTGTATAGGTTTTCAGCATTGCAGTTTTCAACCATTTTCATAACACCCAACAGATGAGGTGTCCTTATATGATTTTCTAATGTATAGATGTGGATACATACCCATGCGGTGTTGTCGACTGCTGTCACTTCATCAATTGAAACAGAGATAAAGTTTGCTTTTTTTACATTCTCTTTCAAATCTTCCTTCTCTATCATCGAGAGGCATTTTGCCATTTCCCATCCACTACTCTCAGACCAATGAGACTGAGGTACATTCAGCATTCCGTTAAATTGATACAAAACTTTGAAATCAAGGAAATCTGACATCGCCCTTCCTTTTTTAAGTATTTGAAAAAGAGTAGAGAATTGTATGAATTTTGCATGTAGATTTGTTTCTTTCATCTTACCAATATGCGATGTGATTGTTCCTCCCTTTTCCAACAGATGTCTGTGTTTTTTCTGCTCTGCCTCATATTCCGCTGCGTATCTGACATGCATGCACTCCTTTTCAGTTTTCCACCTATGTGTTTTGATTTTCTGGCCATCCGCCCCTGTTACAGTTAAATATTGTTTTCCACAATGTTTTTCTATTGTGTCCAGCTTCAGTTGCATTTTTTGTTGCTTTCCCAATTTCCACGTACATATTGTACATGTACATTCACATGGGATTTCTTCAGAATTTGATGATTGTACAGGTTCAATAAATGGAAATTTAGCTGCCCAATCAAACTTGTATGTCCTGCCAATGGTCCACATATTCTTGTTTGTTTTCAATGCTTTACTTTTTTGAGTAGAATTTTGAGCAATATCGCAATCACCTGGTTTCCTCTTTCTTGGACCAGAGTTTGATATTGATTTCTGTCTTCCATTTTGCTGAGTGTTTGTATCTGTGATATCTAGCTGCACTTCTGGTTGCACCCCAACAGGAACAATATCTTCAAGATCTGGCATATTATCGTAGGTTTCATTTGTTTGACTGTGATACTGTGCAGAATGCATGTCCACCTCAATAATGCCTTCCACACAGTCAGTATTCTGATTCTTTTTGGTGGCATCTATATGATTGGTATTTACATTATCTGTATCCGCAGAGTTTCCAAAATACTTGAAGAGTGATTTCTGAGATTTCTTACTTACTTTTAGGTTATTCGTATTCTTTGAGCTGGCACCTTCCATTATTTTGAAAAGAGTCCTGCGTCAGCAAAAGAACCAAGAAGCGACTCTGTACAGTCTCTGAGGTCTTGTCGCGCGTGAACTGTCAGATGTCGCGCGTCAACACTGCCCAGGTCGCGCGTCAACACTTCCTCTGTCGCGCGTCAAGCCTTCCTCTGTCGCGCGTCAAGCCTTCCTCTGTCGCGCGTCACTTCTTAGCCCAAGTCGCGCGTCAGTATATCTCTTGTCGCGCGTCAATACAGCTCTTGTCGCGCGTCAGTACAGCTCTTGTCGCGCGTCAGTATATCTCTTGTCGCGCGTCAATACTGCATTTGTCGCGCGTCAACAATCACAGGATAACAGTAATATGAATCTCTGGTGCAAAGGGTATGCGAGTTCAAATTTCACAGTATTGGTAATTTGGTAAGCTACTTGAGGTATACTACCCGGCGAATCACATAGGTTTTTATAGGAGATGTTTTCAAATGAAGGCGAAGCCGACCCCCCAAAAAAAATATACTTTATATTTTAGGCGAACAGGACACCGACCCACTCCGAATAATTCGCCTTTTCAAATTTTCCTAAAATGAAATTTTCGCCATATTACGAATATTCGCCGCTAAAATTATCCCAGCCTATAATTTTAATCTCTAAATGTTATATATGTCTTTTAAGAACTATCAATTAAGTGAAACATTATTCAGAATCTTGTTTGGCCTAACTTCTCAAATGGTAGGTTTTATAATTCCCCGATTCAAGTTTTCAAAGAGGAACCTACACAGGCAGAACTCTTTGCATTTTCACTTTGGAAGTCACATATATGTTTTAAAAAATAATATTTCCAACAATTTACTTATGTAATCAAATAATTAATCTAAACAAGAAAACAATTATTTGTATTACTATTACAATTTCATCTACTGGAAGTTACTATCATTATTTCATGACTACAATTTAATTTAAAATGAAATGTCTATAGAAAATGGAAACTAATGGTCCAAAATCCCTAAATGATTAACAACTCTGATTGAACAACATCTATTTTCCTCATCCTTTTCAGCAACACCCATTTTTTTTCACTTCCAGTAATCATTGATGTCCATCACATATATCACACATATTTAGAAAATCATTTAGGGATCGGAAAAAGAATGAAAAAATGATGTCAAACCCTATCAGTTGAGAATTGTTTGTCAAAGAGCGTTAAAGAATAGAAAAATTTGACTATTGAAAGTAGAGAAAATAGGGTTTCGTTGAAAAGGCTACATAATATCCTACATACATAGAATTTCAAAAATTTGGAAGGAGCAAAGGTGATAATGCATACTAATTTTTGACACCTTCACGAAAATAAACTGTGCTTATAATTTTTGGTAATCGAACCATGATATGATTTTCCAATGAATTATTACACTTACAAAGTTTTTCCCTTACGCCAATGTTCTCGCATGAAGCTTCACAAATTTAAGTGTCCTTTAAATATTCTAATGAATGACAATCTATAATTATATGGAATAGACACTTCTAACCACCACTTTCTTTGGCACACAAATTACCAAAGACACATGATTATTGTTAATTTGCTTTATATTTAATGGCTAATTAATGGCTATCAAATATAGTGCCATTTTTTTTTGAATATCACATGAAATTTACTTTGTTCGGTTAATGGACAATTAATTCTAGGGGAACCACTATATTAACCATATATGCCACATGGAAAAATTAGCAATATTAACAACAATATCATCAAAAAACAACATTCTCAATGTCAATTTTATCATCTTTAAATTACATTGTGAGTATATAAGTATTCCATACTTTAACTATGCTATTAATGATATGTGGTTCAATTGATGTCTCACATTTATCATATTTTGAATATCACACGAACTTTACATTGTTCGGTTTAATGACACTCAAAAATATTAACAATATATGCCACACACAAATAATATCAAAATTATCAATAAAAGAACACCATGCTCATTGGGAATTTTATTGTCTATAAATTACATAGAGAGTATATAAGTATTCCATACTTTTCATATATTACTAGTGATATGTGGTTTAATTGATGTCTCACATATTGAATTATCATATAGTCCTCAACAAAAATATTCATGTTTACCAAAATCATTTTTAAATTATTTTTTTACACAAATAATATCTTCAGATGTGTGTGTCAATGATATTATTGGCACCCATGATGTTGATCATTGGCATTGTTCTGAAATAAAAAAGAAGAATGCAAAATATAGAAGTATTAGCTAAAATATTTGGTGAGAATCATATCGAAAACTGTGCACCATGATAAAGTTACACTCTGAAGGAAACGTAATAGCTCCAAAATAATCACAAGGAAGAATTAATAAATCAACTTAAGAACTTGCATAACAGAAAAAATCTTGCACATGTAGAGAAAGACAACAGAGTTTCTTGGCATACTCATAAATTTAAAAATGAAGGGATACATATAGGGTGCTGAGTAACCCTAATGCAAGCCACACAAGAAACCCTAAACCTAACCCAAGTGAGATGACCCTCCATATGTGTGTGGAGGAAATATAGGATCCCACACACCAACACCCCCCTTCATCAAAGCTAGGGTAGCAGCTATGATGAGTCAGACAGAAAAAGAAGACACTCCTAAATAACTAAGAAAGATGTGTCAATGGGGCCTGACAACTAAAGGTCTGATAAGGTGCCCATGTACAAACAACATCTTCCTAGAAGAAGAAGAAGAGGACTATATAGCCTGAAGAAGATGAGCAATTGCATAAGACCTCACCCCAAGAAGAGACCGAAAGTGAAGAAACTTCACCTCATTGAAGGGATTGGTGAATATATCTGTAATCTGATCAACTATCTGAATGTACTAAATGTCGATGATACCATCATGAGTAATATCTCGTATGAAGTGCATATGGATCTCAATGTGCTTCGTGTGCTGATGCTGAACTGGATTTCTGAAAATTGAGATAATGCTCATGTTATCATATAGATAACGGTGGGCCACCAACAGTGGATGTCAAACTCTATCAGAATACCCTGTAGCCAAACAACCTCTGTGGCTGCGTTAACTGCTCCTCTGTATTCTAACTCTATAGAAGATATCACAATTACATTTTGATTCTTGCTAGACCAACTAATAGGACCCAAACCAAGAGAGAAACTATAGCTAGAGGTAGATTTCTGATGATCTAAGTCACTGGCCCAGTCAAAATCTGTGAACCCAATCAAGTCAATATCCACCCCTCCATGATAGTGAATGCCATCAGTATAGGTGCCATGAACATAATGAAGGATCCATTTAGTTGCTTTCCAATGTAGCTCATGTGGCTCCTGCATGAATCTTGACACAATCCCAACAACATACGATAAATCCGTTCAAGTGTGAGTCAAGTAAATCAAGCTCCCCACCAACTATCGATAAAGGGTACCATCAACCAAGGGAGTAGAGCAATCAGAAACCAACTTAACCTCGGAAATAAAAGGAGTAGGAGAAGACTTGCAATCAGACATTTGAAAATGAGAAAGAAAGTCAAGAGAATACTTAGGTTGTGAAATCAAAATTCCCGAATCAGATTGTGAAATCTAGATCCGAAGAAAGTAATGAAGCAGACCTAAGTCAGTCATGGAAAACCTATTGGCCAAGGTGGCATTCACAAAATTAATGATAGGCGAAGAGCTGTCAGTGATCAACAAGTCATCAACATAGAGAAAAAGAATGAGTATGGAGTCATCTTTCCATAGAATATAAACATTTGGATCAGAGTGACACCTAGTAAACCCTGATGTAAGTAAAAAGGAGTCCATCTTGGCATACCAAGCTCGAGGGGCTTGTTTAAGGCCATAAAGAGACTTATTTAACTTACAAATGAGGGAGGGATCATGGACATAACCCGAAGGTTGTTCCATGTAGATATCTTCCTCTAGGTCACCATGAAGGAAGGCACTCTTAACATCTATTTGATAAAATTTCCATCTGTTTGCTGTGACAATGGATAGGGTCAGTTGAATAGAAGTCATCTTCACAACTAGAGAAAAGGTTTCAGTATAATCAACCCCAACTATCTGGGAGAAACCCTTAGCTACTAATCGCGCTTTAAAATTTTCAACATCTCCATCTACTCCATACTTTGTTTGGAACACCCACTTACACCGAATGATTTTTCTTCCTTTTGGAAGAGGGGTGAGATCCCAAGTATCATTCTTCATGAGAGAGGAATACACCTCATCCATGGTAGAATCCCACTCAACAATACCTGAAGCCTCCCAAAAATACTGTGGATCAGAGGCAAAGGCAAAGAAAGAGTGGGGTCCAATGAAATCTGAGCGAGTATGTCTCATATCCAAAGTATCTCCAACTAAATCTCCAGCACTTTGCAGAGTTTTCCTAGCCCAAAGTGGACTAGGAGGGTCAGCCTCTGAGTCAGAAGATTCATCACTCGAGTGAGAAGGTACATAGTCCTCATCATCACTACTATTAGAATCAAAAGACTCAAGGTTCTGATGGTCGGGAGGATCAAGAAGAGGAGCACGCTCAACAACATCATCATCTGATGAGTCAGAATCCGAATCAGCAAGCTGAAGAACCTCAATAGGTAGAGAAGTAGAAGTTGAAGAAGACTCATCGAACTTAACACTTCTCTCAATATAAATCTCATGAGAATTAGGATTCAACAATCAATATCCCTTCATGCCATCAGGATACCCTACAAAGATACAAGGTTTGGATTGTGGTTCCAATGCCTTGCATTTCTTCTTGGGAATCCGAGCCATAGCCTTGGATCCGAAGACTCGAAAGTGCTCAACATCAGGCTTACATCCAAACTAGGATTCAAAGGGTGTCATCCCTCTTACTGCCTTGTGTGGAACATGGTTCTGAATGTAATTAGCACAATTCACTACTTCAGCCCAATACTTACGGAGGAAGAGACTTCGAGTGAATCATACAAGTGGCCATCTCTTTAAGAGTACGGTTCTTTCTTTCTGCTACTCCATTCTATCAAGAATTATATGCAACTGTATGCTGCAAGGAGATCCCTTCAGAAGTACAAAAATCCATGAACCTATTGTTTACATATTCACCTCCATTGTCGGTTCGAAGAACCTTAATAGACCGTTCCGCCTATTTCTCAGCAAGAGCCTTAAAGTCTTGAAAATGTTCAAAGACTTCAGACTTAAGCTTAAGAAAATATACCCAAGTATATCACAAATAGTCATCAATGAAGGTCAGCACATAAAGAGCTCTAGTAAATGAAGGAGATGGAAATGGACCAGAAATATCGTTGTGAACAAGATCTAAAGGACTGAGTAGCTCTCCAGGATTTTTCTTTGTCAAAGTTCTTTTCAAGATGCTTTCCTAGGGTATAACCCTTAAAAATACCCTTAGAAAATTTGACGCGGGGTAACCTGTTGACCATTTCATTTTGGCTCAATTGTTCAAGGTATAAATAATTTAGATGTCCGAAATGCTCATGCCATAGCTTACTAACCTCATTTAGATGAGTGAGTAAGGCAGTGGGCGTAGAATCAAAAGTAAAGTGGGAAAAGGTATACAACTGTGAACGGTGATCTGCCTTTCCCTCAGCCACTGTAGTGTCATCGTTAAGCTCACGAATAATCATCGAGTTAGGACCAAATTCCACTCGCATTCCTTCACCAAGGTGAGTAATTTGGTAAACCGATAGGAGATTGGTAGAGAATCAGGAACACTCAACACTTGGTTGAATGTTCCCCCATCCATCTCTACCGATCCACTACCGAAAACCGACACTGTTGTGTCATTACCCATCGTGATTTGGGACATACCACAAGGCTCGATGTTGGAGAACTCAACATGTAAAGAAGCCATGTGGTGTGAGGCACCAGAATCTATAATCCACATCGATGAAGGAGAAACTTTGGCTACAAGGGCCTTTCCTTTCTTCTTATCATATTTTGAACCTTTTGCAGTAGAAGACTCGGCCTTCAGAGTATTTTGTTTGATAGACTCAGGAACACCTATTTGATTTTTCTCAAGTAAATGAGTAAGGTGATAAATTTGTTTTCTCATACACGTATGCTCTTTATGACTAGGCTTCTTGCAATAGGAACAAAAATACTTGTCTTTCTGTGCTCTAGGCTCAGAAGTCAAAGTGTTCGTGTTAATTTTAATTTTGGTCTTGGTTTCCTTCTTAGGTTGATCCTTTTTTTATTTCTTCTTTTCAATATTCTTTTCCTTACTAGTACTTGCTACAAGGGCATGTGACTTGGACTTGAGAGACCCCATTTGAATGAGTTTTTCCTGTTCTCGAATGAGTTGGGATGAAAAATAGTCAAAGGAGGGCATATTCCAATCCTTGCCCAAGGCAACTTTTGTAGTGTAAAAATTTGACACAAAGACAGAATATTCAGGATCTAACTTAGAGAGAATCGACAAGATCAGTTGAGAATCTTTCTTCTCTACTTGAAATTCCTTTAACAACAATCTAGTGTGGAAAAATTTAGAGAAGAATTCTTGTAGGTTTTCAAAATCACTAGGATTTAACCCTAGTAGTTCATTTTCCAACTCATGTGCTCTCATGTCATCTTGTTGTCCAAACATCCCATCCAATGTTTTCCATGCAGAATTAGGTGTTTCGGACGACTCAATGTTGAAGAGAAAGTCAGGAGAACCGAACATGGAAGGAAGACTTAAAGCTTCATCACTACGGTTTAACCACTTAGATTTTTCAGGGTCGTCATCTAGTTCAGTCTCAGTTCCCATGGTGATGCGGAATAACCCTTTACCCCTTAGTTTAATAATTATTTTCGATCTCCATTTGAAGAAGTTGAACGACATAAGAAAAGGAATTGAAAGTGCATCCATAGTGAAAGGAGAGAGAAGGAATGCAGAAAAGAAACACAACCACCTAGGATAATATAATAACCCCCTGCTTTTGGCACTTTATAGTTTAGTACATTGAATACAATTGGGTCTGAGTGTGCATCTGGAAACACTTGGTAACTCACCTTGCAATCAACGTAATAATGCATGCAAGAGAGGAGACCACAATCGTGTTTTGTGGAGTGCAGCAAAGTGACACTGTACACAAGCATAATTGATAAAAAACTAGGAAGGAGGTGAAATAAAATCCTAGTTGTGAGAAAAAGTGTCTCACGTCACGAAGGATACCCCCTTGCTGCAAACTGTGGTGGATGCGCTCACTAGTTGCAAGCAATAATAAGGGTAAAATACAATGTTTTGAACTCAAGATGAGTCCAGATGATCTTCAGAATGCTGGAAAGGCACGCAGAAGACAAATAGGTGCTCAGAGTGATACTGCACACTTGAGCACACGATTAGTAAAACAAATCGAAAATAATACTTTTTTAAAAAGTTACCGTTTTGAAACGTCTGATTTAGCTAATTTTAGAGCTTTTGGAGTTAAAAAATGATTAAAAAAGCGTTAATATAAAGACGCTTTTAATTTTTTTTAAACTAATCGTAAAGGAGAAATTGTAATTAATAGAAATAGATTTAATTAAATCTAATTAATTACAAAAAACTAATTAAGATCTAATAAAAAAATAAATCCTAATTAAAAAATATACTCCCCCCTTTTTTAAATTTCCACTTTTAAAAAAACCAAATTTGAATATTTTTTAAAAACTTATCATTTATAAAAAGGATACTTGCCTTAAATAATTTTTAGAAACTCATTAAAAAGAATGAAGATTTGTAAAAAGCACCCACTAAAGAAATTAAAGAACTTACCAAGCAAAACTTACCAAAAACACGGGTTTTTTTGTTGTTTTTTTGCAGAGTATGTGGGTGCTTTGTGCATGGAGGCTCGGTAGAGAGGAAAAAACCCTCAGTGGAAGGCATTGGGAGGAGCCCATGGTGGCATTGGGATAAGCCGTAGGGAGTAGCCACAGGGAGGTAGGGAGAAAGGCAGGCTGGAAGCCAAGGGCGGCCACGACAGGCAGAGAAGGGCTTGGCCACGACAGATCACGCAGGTAGCAGACGACCACGGCAAAAAAAAATGGCCACGATAGGTTTGACACGACAGGTAGGACCTACCAAAAACACAAAAAAAAAATGATTTGCCAAAAAAATGCAGATCAAGGACTTTGTAATCCAAACACGCAAATGGTGATGTAGCTTGCAGGCTAAAAACGTAAATACCAATTTGAAACCTAGATCTTTCCTTTTTTTGCTGATATGCTAAATTTAACTGCAGCTAGCTAAATGAAACTACAAAAACCTTGAAAACTCGAGGAGATCTGGACATGCATGAAGAACACAACAAAACCAAACAACTTTCCAAGAGCAACTTGTTAAGAACGTTAGCAATAAATTTCCAAAAGATAATGACCAAAAAAAAACTTACACGAGGAGTAAAAGAATAAGGAAACCAAGAGTGATTCCAACTCGGATGATGAATGCATGTTTACCTGATCTCAGCTCTGATACCATGAAAGAGTTGGCAAGAATCGTATCGAAAACTGTGCACCACGATAAAGTTGCACTATGAAGGAAACATAATAGCTCCAACGTAATCACAAGGAAGAATCGATCAATCAGCTGAAGAACTTGCATAACAAAACAAAGCTTGCACATGTAGAGAAAGACAACAGAGTATCTTGGCATACTCATAAATGTCAAAATGAAGGGATACATATAGGGTGCTAAGTAACCCTAGTGCAAGACACACAAGAAACCCTAAACCTAACCCAAGTGAGATGACCCTCAATATGTGTGTGGAGGACATATAGGATCCCACACACCAACATTAGCTAACTCTAATGCATGATCTTTTTTCTTTTAAGATGGAATGAATGATGCAATACTATACTACTTAGGTTAAAAAAACTGTAATTTACCTATGTAAAAAGACATGTGACTTGAAGTTTTACATCCAATATTTTCTCCATTAGCTTTCTCTCTTGTTCCATTCTTTCCCTCTCTAGTTGAAGCCTTCCCTTCTTAGTTTCTTTCAATTTATGACTAAATATATGCATGCTATTTTCAATTACCTCTTTCTAATCTCCATAAGAGTTTCTTTTTCTCTTCACATATTTTCTCTGAATTCCATTTTTATTCAAAGGGATTTCTATGTTTTCTCCTTCCAAATTTTCAATGTTGATAGAAGGGATTTCTGATTTCCCTCTTGTGTCTTTTTTAGAAGTAGAATTGGTTGTATTAACCCTATATTTTCCATTAAAACCAATAACCTTCTGTGTTTTTTGTGTAATGCGATCTATATCTTCATAGAAAGTCTATGTTGACTGTGTTTCCAATGTTGTGTTTTCCAAATTTTTCTCCTTCTTGAGGGCTTTCTTCAACCTATTCATATTTTATTTGCATTGCTTCCTAGTTAATGTTTTTCCACAAACACCATTCAAAACATCTGCTATATTATCCCAATGTTACTTTCTTATATATCCATGGTTTAAATGTTCATACACCTCTTCATATTTTGAAATAAATTTTTTCACATCAGATGTATACCAAAAAATATTCTTTGTATTCTTTCATTAGCTCCACTTTATTTCTATCTCTTTCATATGCATGGGTTATTGAAAATGTTTCTTCTAATTTCAAATCATCAAAATCATCAACAATATATGGAGAATTTAGATCGATTTGTGAATGTGGAATGCAAGGACCCAATTTCTATGCGCCACTTGTATTCTCTTGCAAATTTGAGACATTATTTCCATCTAAGTTTTGCATGTAGAATTCCTTTACATGAAATTTTCTTAGTTGTGTTGAAAAAACCATATTGTCTGCATAGTTTCTTGGAGTTGATTTGAAAACTTGTGCTTCAAAACATGAAAACAAGGAAAATGATGATATTTCTATGTCTTTCAAATTTATTAGTTACTATAAACAATAAAAATGAAACAATTTACATACTCCATCTTTTATCTAAACTTAATTTCATTTTTCATTTTCTAAAAATAAATATACAAGGGGTCATGCGCTCTGTAAAATCACAGAATCAAAACATGTGGAGAACTATTGAAAATTGGTTAATTTCCTACGAACAAATGCAATATTTACAATCATTGTGAAATGGGTGTATAAAATGAAATTATTCAAATTAAAATAACAATGCTACCTCTTTTAATTTTCTGTAACTCTGTTCTTCCCCATTTGTGTATGTGCTCCTTGTTTTGGTGTGGTTGCCTTCGAAATGAGTATACACTTTTCCATTTTACTACATTAAATATAGACGTTAACAGATTTTGTGTGGATTATAATTTAAGATTATACCACTTTATATTAAATGCAGTACAAAAAAGTAAAAACATACTCTTAAGTGGTGAATTTTACGTTACACGGTTTAATGGCCATTTAATGTTTAGGGAAGCACAATATTAATTATGTAACATTTGACCTTACAAAAAAGTGTAATTGTTATTGTATTATAAAAATATTAATCCTTCCCCTACACTATGAGGTTTATGGATAAAATTATACACATGGAAGCATGATCTTAAATTAAGGTAACATTTTAATAACATAATTTTTAATGTATGAAAACTACAATTCGACATTGTTAGAGACTTAATTTCAAAATTTAATTGAAATAAAATCTTTAATATTGAGAATTAATAATAAAAAACTATGTAGCATGTGTTACTTTTACTCAATATTATATACAATTATTAAAAACAAAGATATAAAAACCTTAGAAAAAATTAATACACATAATTGAATCAAAGCATATACCACTATCGTTAATCAAATAAAGACTAAAAATTGAATGCTATAGCATAAAATAAGCATAACCATACAATTAGAGAATTAAATACATGAAGGATTTACTTTAACACAATATTAATGACCCTAAATTTAATTCCAATTGTGAATCTGTACTTTGTCTTGAAAATGAACGTACTTTTTTTGTGCGAGGGATCACACTTCAACATGCGAGGGATCACACTTCGACATGCGAGGGATCGTACTTTGACATGCGAGGGAGATCTCACTTCACTGTGTGAGGGATCACACTTCATCGTGCAAGGAATTGAACTTGGTAGATGTATGAGGTAAAAACTCTCTTGCTCTATGATCAACTATCACTGTCACATCCAAGTATGTGTTTTTGAAATTGGAATTGCACCCACTCATACATTGAAGTGCGATCATCAATTTTTGGCCTCCCATTCTAGTCAATATTTGAATTTTAGCGTGTAAAAATAATAATTACATCACAACGACCACTAGGCTATACAACTATTGAAAGCCACATGGGAAAGAAGTCAATGATTGAGCATAAGCCAATGACTATGAGTGGTAATGTGTAGTATAGTACCACTAGTTGTAAAAATAGAAGTCAACATTTATAACTTGTACACTAAGAATTTAGAAAAAAGGTATCCAATAAGACGAGTAAAATCAAGTCACATGTACAAAGCATCCAATAAAAAGGTGACACATCAGCTGTCCCGAAAATGTGATTTCATTCAGAAGCAAGGGCCAACATTAATTTTCTTTGTACTAATAAGTAACTATTTTTATTCCCTTAGAAATACTTTTTGAACAAAATTTAAATGCGCAAAAAAAACATGTGTCCGTTATAAAAATCTTAATCTTTCCCCTACACTATGTGGTTTACGGATAAAATTATACACACACCAACGATATCTAAAGGGTGTAAAACAATTTGTTATATGTTTAAAGATTTGTATTAAATGAGGTTTTAAGGATATTCATATAAGATTTATATTTTTATTTTCTCATTGTGATTTCAATTCTCCATACTAATGTTAAAGATTTAAGTGTTCTTTGTACTAGTTTTCTCTTTTTATTTGTGGATATAGTTGAAAATGAACTTTATTTTTGAAGGAGCACATGTAGATTTACTATCCAAAAAAATAAAATTTCAGATGGACTAGTTTATCCATCCAAGGATACACTCCATTGTAGAGACGAGGGATCTAGCTTATTTGTTGTCAGAATAATCATTGTATTCAATGGCAGAGCGAGACTACCATACACAATTGATGATTATGAAAACCTAACAGAAATTGAAAATAAGGGATACTTTATCCCATGGGAAAGGAAAGAAATGATTAAGCATGTGATTTCAAATGTTTCACATGTGGGGGGTGATGGCATTCAAAACATCATAATCCGTGACTCAGAGGATACATTTAATGAGGATGAGGGTTTGAATTCTACCAGTGATAGCCATTGTTTCACAAATCCTAAAGACATGGATGAATTTTTTGCAACCTATGTGGTGCTAAAACATAAGTGTCCTCAGAAAGAAGGTGACATAGCTGAAGGGTTTATATCCCTGGTACAAGAACAACATGTGATTTCGAGAGTTCTATTGGGACCCACACACTTTGGTGTTTTTGTGGAGAATATTATAAACACATGCAATGGTTTCCATCCAAGTCTAAAATTCAAAAGAGAAGTTTCCTATCCAATCAAAAACTTAGTTTATCTAGAAACAAGAACTACACTTCTTGTGAATGAAAATTTTAAACTCCAAGAAACAACCGCCACATCACACAATGACTTCAATTTTAAGTTCAAGGGGGTTAATGCCAAGTTGATACATTTTTGTTCATAAGAACAAAAATTTGTTGCAAAATCTCTTGTTTGCAAGCCATATTTAATTACAGAAAATAAGACAATGCTTGCATAATTTTATTAATATGAAATCAAGCATTACAAAACAAATGAGAGAGCTATAATCTTTATAGAAATTGGATAGCTTCTATCTCATCCACAATATATGGAAATAAATAACCTAATCTAAGAAAATATGCAAGAAATAACATATTGTCTCTAACTGCCCTTATTTCCCCGAATGGAAATCATCTAGGAACAAATTATACAAGATAGAACATTATCTCTAAAACATTGGGACAAGAACACTATTACTTTTCTAACTAATAACTAAGGATAACTAATACCTATTGACATAAGTTTAAAGTATTTAAATTAAATAATTTAACTTATTACGTTTATTCAAATATCAACTAATGACGAATTAAAATAAGTTTTATTCGTAACATTCCCCCCTTAATTCAGCATGGTCTCAAGTGAAAAAGAGAGAAATTCTCTAGAACCCTCAAATTTACCTCGAGCAAGTAACTTTGTGAAGAAATTTGCATGTTTCATATCAGTTGGGAAATATAGGAGCTGGATGTTGTTGACTTGAAAACTTTCGTGAATGAAATGTACCTGTACCTCAATGTTTTTGGTGCACTCATGAAAACCTGGATTCCGAATAAGTTTTATTACTCCTTTGTTATCAACATGTAGGATAGTTGGATCTTTCTGTGCTATTCCCAATCCTTCAAGTATGCATCGGAGCCATATTACTTCACAGATAGCTCCACCTACTGTACAATATTCTAATTTTGTGGAGGATTTTGAAACACAATTCTTCTTCTTATTCTCCCATGATATCAGTCAAGATCCCAAAAAAATACAAATCCTAAAGTGGATTTCCTATCGTCTATGTTTCCTGCATGATCTGAATCTGAATATTAAGTCAAGAAGAAGTTATTATTCTTCTTTTATTCTAGGCCATAGTCCATAGCTCCTCTGATGTTCTTCAATATCTACTTTGCTGCTTTACAGTGAGAAACCCTTAGTTCTTGCATGAACCGTGAAAGATAGCTGACTACATAGCTGATATCTGGACTGGTGTAAGTCAAGTAGTAGCTACCAATAGAGAGTTACATTTACTTGTGGTGATGGATCTGTACGAGAAAGTTGAAGTCTTGTCTCCATAGGTGTGGAAAATGGCTTACAATCCATCATATTGAATTTATTGAGCGTTGTCTTGGTGTATTTCAATTTTGACACAAAGACATGATTTTCTCTTTGCTAAAATACAAGTCCAATAAAATAATACAGAATCCTAAGATCGGTCATGTCAAATGATCATGTTAGATATTTCTTTGTTGACTCAATCATCCTCACTGATCCTCTAGTGATGACTAGAGCATCGACATATAGTATAATGATCACTATCTCACCACTTTCTTTTTGAGATAGAGATTAGGATCATATGGACTCCTATTGAATCCATGTTGAATGAAATTATCGTCAATTTTTATGTACCATGCCCTGGGAGACTACTTTAGACCATATAGTGATTTTATGAGTTTACATACTTTTCCCTCTTTACCTGGTATGAAAAAACCTTCTGGTTGAGTCATATAAACTTATTCATGTAAACCACCATTAAGAAAGACACTTTTCACATCCATTTGGTGTATTTTCCAGCCAAATTGTGCAACTAGAGAAAATATTAACTTGAAAGGTTTTATCTTAGTTGTGGGAGAAAAGTATACTCATAATCAATGCCTTATTTTTGAGTATACCCCATAGCAACTAGTCTAGCCTTATGTTTATCAATTTCTTCGTCTGCTTTGTACTTCGTTTTGACGATCCATCTGCACCCAATCGGATTTTTCCTTGGTGGAATATCTGTAAGTTGTCATGTATTATGTTTCATAAGTGTCTTATATTCTGCATCCAAAACAGCTTTCCAAGGTTTATACTGTAGGGATTCTAAAATTGTGGATGGCTCAGTAGTTTCAACAACTTTACCCATTAAGGCCAAATTTACCTCATTTCGAGCCATACTGTGAGTCCTCATTCCAGTGGTAGATGTGTCAGGGACACTATCCAATTTTGCATCTCTAATCATACTTGTATACCATTTAGGCATACATTTTTTGGTTCCTGTGGGAGGTTGAATTTCACCATCTTACCCATCATCATTGTCATCATCAAAATGATTGTTATCCTCTGTTTTCACTATATAGATGAATTTTTCATCATGTGAGTGTATGGAAGGATTATCTACTTATTTATTCTCAAAGAACTCAACATACCAACTAGTGTATACCCTCCTTGTTTTTGGATTCATAAGTCTATAGCCAAGTGCTTCATCACTGTATCCCAAGAAGATAAGTTTTTTTGATTTCATATCAAGCTTAGTTCTTTGTTTCTTAGGAATGTGTATACTTGATTTACATCCAAAAAATCTAAGGTGTGAAATAGATGGCTTATGATTTGACCATGTTTCCTGAGGTGTTATTCCATCAAGAGATGTAGTGGGAACTCTATTTAGTAAATAGACCACTGTTTTAGCTGATTCGGCCCAAAACGTTTTTGATAAACCTGCATCATCAATCATACATCGCACCATATCCATGATAGTATGATTCTACCTTTAAAAAAAACAATGTTTTTATGGTGTCTGAGGAGTATCCATTTGATGACAAATGTCGTGTGTTTTCAAAAAATCATTAAACTCATTCTTAGTGCATTCTACCCCTCGATCTGAGTGGAGTGTTTTTATTTTCCTACTAGACTCTATTCAACAAGGGATTTGAACTTCTTGAAAGTTTCAAAGACTTGGTATTTTGTAGAAAGATAGTATATCCACATTTTTTCTCAAAAAATCATCAACAAACAACATGAAATATTGAAATCCAAAGTGGCTAGGTCTCATTGGTCCACACATATCGGTATGCACCAAGTCAAGTTTTGCCTTAGCCAAAAATGTACTATGTTTGAATGATGCTTTATTTTGTTTTCCTACCAAACAATGTTGACATTTATCTGTACCCTTTTTTAGAGGTGGTAAAACCCTTAACCATGTCATATTGACGTAGTGTGTCAAGATAGCCAAAAATCACATGTCCAAGTCTTCGATGTCATAGTTGAGATGATGATGTATCCTTGGCTACAAGTGCTTGATCATTTCATTGAAAAAATCCAACTAAATCATTCTTCTCACATTCGAAGATTTTGCAACAATTTTGGAGCTTCGTGACTTATATCAAATTAGGATCATATTTTTACCGGCTTTACAATCAAATTCAATTTTGAGATTGTGATCTAATAATTGACTCACGGATAACATATTTTTTGTTAAACCAGGGACATAAAGAACATATGTAATTTTACAATTATGATGCCCAAGTGGTAGTGAAATGAAACCAATGCCTTCAACACTGTATTATGTATCATCACCCAAAGAGACATGATTTTTGGTGGGTGTTTTACTCATTGTGAAGAACCAGTCTTTCTTTCCTTTCATGTGTTAAGTTGCACCTAATTCAACATACCAAATTTGATTTGTAGAATTGGATACTTCATTTGACTATGAAGAATATGGGAATTCATCATCATCAAATTGATCTTCCTATTTGTCTACATTTCCTTGTTAAGTTAGTTTCTTCCACTTTTGATTATTGTATCCCTGTTTACTCTATTGTTGACCAGGATTTTGTTTGTTGCTAATTAATCCTTTTACCACTTGATGATCCTTGTGGGAATGAGTTGTACCAATTTTTTTAAATCATGACCTTTTCGACCACAAATAAGACATTTTTATTGGTCCTTTTGGCCTTATTAAGTATTACCTTTCTTTTGAGGATGTTTAATAGACTTATCCTATTTTTTCCTTTTTTATTAGAAACAAGTGTCTACTCTTCAGTTTCAGTAGTTGAGGGAATAACTTCCTCTTGTTGTAGCATATTCACTAACTCTTCCAAAGTTGTGGTATGACTAGTTATGTTTACCGTGGTCACAAAAATCCTATAAGGAGGAAGAGCTCTCAATACTATAGGCATAAGTGATGAATCAGTTACTTCTTCTTCCAAAGCTTAAAGTGATGCACACAAAATTAATATTCTTCTCAAAAACATTTCAACTTTTCTAGTTGGTTGCATTTTCCAGTTCAATAGTTGACTTTGGAGATGAAGTATTGTGTTCTTATTTTTGGACTCATATATTGTTTTCAACTTGTCAAAAGATTATTTTTCTATTGTGGTCTCACGAATATGAGGTTGTACCTCATCTGAAACACTAAACAATATTATTAACTTTTCTTTTTAATTTACATGATCAAATGTAGCTTGTTGTGTAACATTTGTTGCAGATTTGGTTAATGTACTAGAAATAATGAACCATAGATTTTCAAAATCAAGTTGTGCACGAATTTTTGTTTTCCATGCTAGATAATTATCAGAATAAAAAATTTGATAATTTGGCAAAAATAATTTTGGTGCTGTAATTGTGGCCATTGTGAAAATCGAATAATAAAATAAGAAGAATTAAAAAGTTTCCCCCCTTAAAGCATACACCCCCCCCCCCAAAAAAATTTATTTTGGGCACATTTTTTTGGCCGTTTACAATAAATTTTCGACACTATTGGTCCTATTACAAATTTTGTTCTATGGCCAATTTTCAAAAATAAAATGGCTCACTTGGCCGATTGAAAAAATATATTTAACTTTTTTTGGTCTCTTTGGCCTCTTTTCAAATACAAACAATCTCTAATTTTTGAAATTTTTACAAAAAAAATCTTATTAAAAGTTGGACCAAGATGTAGAGCTCGCAAAAACACACACTTTAAAAAAATGGTACCTCAATACGAGGTACCAGTTGAAAGTTATGACCTTTTAAAATTTTGATTTCAATATCTTTCCGGGTCCTTTTCGGAAAAGGATTTTTTTTGTACTTCTAATTTTTTTCGCAACATCCAAAAATGGAAGTTTTTTTAGAAGCAATTTTTTTAAAACCAAACATAGATAAAGGCTTACGCACATATGTAGTGCAGTTTAGGGCACAACTAAAGTTCAACCTCTTTTCCTAAGCATTATAATAACCATTGGCCATAGTTTTCTTTTATTATTTCTCTTTCTACACAGGTATTTTTTCTTGTAGGTTGCAAATCTTCTCCACATTCAATTTGTAGTATTTGTTTTGGATGCAGGCACATTGGATATCGTTGAAATATCCTATCTTCTTCTCCTCTGGTAGGCACCAATTCACAAAGAAGCTTCCATGTTCAATTGGATCTCCTTTTTTTTTCGCTTAAACTTCTTTTGACAAATATTGGAAGGAGAAGACAAAGTACAAAGAAGAGGAAGAAGAAGTAATGTGGGGAGCTTGAAAATATTGGGTCCCCAACGATAAAAAATATTGTATGTATTTTTTTAAAAATGCTTGCAATTTAAAAAAAATTACAGGTACATGTAACTTGATAGCTACAGGTAATGTTTTTTCTAAAAAAAAAATACAAAAGAACAATGTCACTTAGTTCTCCTGCAGAAACAATCTTTAATTATCTAGGTGATCTTCAATTGCAAGTCAACTGTGATTCGGGGTGTGGAGTCAGGTAGGGGCTGTGAAATGGCTGGGGGCATCTATGACCCCTCCTAGCTCTGTAATTTCTCGAGATCTCCCTAAACTTCCTACACTCCTCTCTGGATTAGAATACTGATTTGATACCAAATCTTGTCTACAAACTAGATTTAACTACAGAAAACAAGGCGGTGCTTGCATAAATTTATTAATATGAAATGAAGCATTAGAAAAAAAATGAGAGAGATGAAATATTTATAGATATCAGAAAACTTCTATCTCATCCACAATATATGGAAATAAATAGCCCAATCTAAGAAAATATGCAAAAATAACATATTGCCCCTGACTTCCCCTATTGCCCCCAATGGAAATCATCTGGGAATAAAATATGAAAGATAGAACATGATCCCACAAACGTTGGGATGAGTGCACTATTACTTAGTTAACTAACAACTAAGGATAACTAATACCTATTGACATAAGTTTAAAGTATTTAAATTAAATACTTTAACTTATTACATTTATTCAAATATTAACTAATGGTGAATTAAGCTAAGTTTTATTCCTAAAAGAAGCAACAATTACAAATGTCTATGAAGGAGACATGGTGAACTATAAAAAATTAGATGGTAATACATTTGGGGTGCATGTTGATAAATTAATTACGCCTTTTTGCAAGGGTTGCTCCATATCAGAAGGATCTCTCATCCAATGGTCTGCTAGCCAGTTGGCCCATTAAGATGGTTTCATTATGGAAGTAAGGATAAAATAAATTCCAGAAGAGTTACCGATATAAATGTGGAGTTTATTCGAATATCTATTGCCTCAACTGGTATACCCAAATTTATATGAATCCTCCATATGTAGTAGTAATGAAAACTTGATAAAAATACCTTACAACTCCTGCAAATGCCAAAAGGTAAATTCTAATCCATCTAGTACATCAAAGGTAATGGAAAATGATGAAAAATAAAGAGAATAATTTTGTTTGAAGTTGAGAAAAAATCTTGTTGCAGTTGCAAGGAAGGATGTCTCTCTAATCTATCTCTAAACGCTTTCAATCATAGTTGGAATTTAAATCTAGATATGAATGAACATGCCATCAAAATATTTGTACTTAATACATTCACCGCAAATGCTATTAGTTGTGATCAAGGTCAAACTTCAAAACATAGTATAGATAAAGTGAAGTTATGTGGAAGGGATGTATGTTAGAATGCATGGTACAAACGTCATGGAATCGTGAAAAGCACCTATTACAAATACAGACAATGGACTAATGACGAGAGGAGGGAAGTAAATGGAAATATAGGAAAACAAAAAATGCCAAACAATGTTGTAACTATTGCATTGATATACAAAATGGTGGAGAAGAATTCTGATATATCCCCACACATGTCTTGTTTAGTGGGACACGAAGGTAGTAAAGTAACAATGAGACTGCTTCCTACATGTTATAGTTTTTATTACATAATACAAAAGTGTAATGAGGGCCTTTAATTGTTAGGCCTTCCTCAAACATCACAGTCAAATCTCAAAAAATATGGCAAGAACATTTCTCCCATGTTTCTATCACCAAGAGAAACTTTGCCAAATGCGACGAGTGCACAAAGCTTAAGGAAAAACATGCAACAACCTCATGTCTAGAAATACTGACACAAATAGATCAATGCTAGAAATGGTACAATGATTACATTCAAATTTGTTGTGCAACTTATTATGCATGTAGAGTGCAATCACAACAAAATCCTAATAGCTATTTGAGCGTTGTGCATGAAAAAATGGACAATATGAAAACTGCAATACTAAGGATGGGAAAAAAAGCAAAATCAATAAGCAATGTTATTAATCTCCCCATCACTTTGAATGGTATGCTGACACATGGGCACAAAACGGGGTGTTCTGGGTACTTTGATCTCCCTTTTATTGAGCGAGAATAAAACTTCACAATAACATCATTGGCACTATGTATCCGGAAGCTAGAAGAACCACTTACAGATCAGTATGGTGATTTGTTATATAGTAGTTGGACGTTAAAACAACCATTACATGATGCACTGTTGTAAAATGATGGATATGAAAAGTGCAAGGAATACAAGTAGAAAAATGAGGACGCTCATACAACTAATACTGCAAGCAGTTGTTCAAGTTCATTTAGAAAACAACCACCAACTCTCTACTTACAACTAGATGAAGATGCAAGTGACAACAAAAAATCACACATTGTTTACATTTGCATCCATGCTGAAAACTAAAAGGGTTTTCAATACAGTGTATGTGATTTTCCTTCTAGTGGGTCACACACATGAAGACATTGATGGGACATTCAATTGATTATCAACAAAATTATGCAAATTGGATACATTCTTTTTTCCACAAATAATGGACACTTATAGAACATGCCAAGAGGATTCCAGCACATTCAATCCGTACCTTATCAAGGAAGTCTTCGAATTTAAGGCCTTTGTGAAACCACACTTGCTATACGGTAACCAAAAAATCATGGGTATCAACAAACCAAAGATATTTAAATTCTATGTTAAAGACAACAAACCCATCATGGAGTTCAAAGCATCAATCTTGGAGTCTGTCTGGTCACATTCAATTGAGATCTAGAAAACAGTGGATGGGAAACCTTTTTTCTAAAGGGGATTCTCCATTTTCACCTTTCAAAGAACTCAAAGAGATGGAAGACATGCAAAGAGGCAATCAGGCATATATCATACACTAGGAAAAGAGTTCAACAAATGGTGGAGAAGCATACTATGTTCAAAAGATTGCATATTGGAAAAATGTTCTATGTTCCCTAGAGAATCCCTTTGTCAATTGTAACATGACGAGAAGAGATTGTTTTTGGACAAAAACAATTCAGGATAATGCTATGTATGATTATATAGTGGGTGCACCACATCTTGGCATAGATAACTACTATTGTTAAAATGTCCTTTCAAATAAGGATATTTATGTTGGACCTATCTATGATAGACCTCAAGAGGAATTCAACCTATTATTGGATGTGAATATTGGGAAGATGGTACTAGTAATACTGATTGATGATAATGTACCTATATTGATGGGCAAGGAAGAACTAAAACTAATACACGATGTTCACACAAACACTCAAAAGATAAGGGTACACTGGTGGGAACCCACATGAAAAGGAAATACATAAAAAGAAAGGTATGAGGAATGCTTGTTGAAAAAGCAATGGTGGAAAAAATCAAGGGACACATCAGATATTAATATAGACAACGTCATCTAGGCATGGATTCCAATAAAAACATGGAAAGGAGTTCAAATTAAAATACCAATTTGGGGTCATGAAGCTATCTAGAAATACCTTACACAAATTCAAGAATAATAACTAATACCCTTACGAGGGATCAATGTTTATGTAATTTTCTTGAAGGATTGATTACCTATGGAAATACATTTTCAAATCCATTTCCTCAAAACAACTTGTTTAATGTAATTCTTAACTTTGTTGTTCTTTATGATTTACATAAAGGAAAAACATGAAAGTAATTAACTTTATCACATGTAGCTTGCATATTTAAAATATCACAGTTTTTTTTATATAGATTTATATAAAAATTATATCAATATATAATATACATAAAATTACTAAATAAATATAAATTCGAAGTATTTCAATAACTATTGTTTTGTATTTTTTAAAGGGCAATATTGTAAAATTACTGTCATCTAAAAAATTGCTTGACAGACATAAGTGGCCATCAAATTTAACCTCTAGGCTGATGTAACTTTGTGGCACCTAGGCTTATGTAACTTAGCGGGTGCTAGTTTTATGTAGCTTCAGTGGTTGGTAGGCTTATGAAAATTGCTACCGGTAGGCTGGTGTAGCTTTCCAACCACTAGGATTATTTCACTTAGATGAATATACTCTTGTGTAAATTAATGACCACTAGGCTTATGTAAGTTAACAACCTATACGATTATGTAAGATAGTGACCACTAGGATTATTTTGGTATTATGTAACTCAGAGGCCGACAGGATTATGTAAATTAGTGGCCCCAAGACAAATGTAACTTAGTGGCTGCAAGGTAGATGTAACTTTGACCTTGCTAGGGTGATTTCACCTAGCATGTGCTTTCATCATGTAAAGTACCAACCACTAGACTTATTAAAGATAGTGGATGTGAGGATTATGTAAGATAGAGACTACTTGGCTTATGTGGGGGATTCAAATAATAACAAAATAGAAATCCTAAAATAGTGAAACTAAAATCCAAAAATCTAAATTTATAAATTAGATTGCAATAGTGGTTATAATAAATTGGATAGGATTTAGTCCATGTAAACCTATTCCCAAAACCTAATCCCTATTCCCACTATTCCAATTGTGAATACTCACACTTCTTCTTGAAATTTCTCGTACTTTATCGTGCGAGGTATCGTACATCATCGTGTGAGGGATCACACTTTTATGTGCGATTCATTTCACTTCGGTGTGCGAGGGATCACCGTTTGAAGTGTGAGGGATTGCACTTCGATGTGAGAGGGATCAAACTTCATCATGCGATGGATTGCACTTTATCGTGCGATGAATCACACTTTGTAGATGTACGAGGCCACAAATCTCTTGCACTATGATGAGCTATCACTGTCATATCCAAGTGTAAGTTTTTGAAATTGAAATTACGCTCGCTCATAGATTGAAGTGTGATAACCAACTTCTAGCCACCAATCAGAGTCAGTATTTGAATTTTAGCGTAAAAGAAAAAAAACTATGTAACAACGGCTGCTAGGCTATATAACTTTTGAAAGCCATAGGGGAAAGAATCCAATGAATGTGCATAAACCAATGATTGTGAGTGGTAATGTCTAGTATAATATCACTAGCTGTAAAATTTGAAGTCAACAATTATAGCTTTTATACTAAAAATTTAGGAAAAAGGTAGCCAATAACACAAGTAAAATCAAGTCACATGAACAAATCAGCCAATAAAAAGATGTAACTTTTACCCCACTAGGATAATTTCACCTAGATGCGCTTTCATCATGTAAGTTAGCAACCACTAGGCTTATTGAAGATATCAGCCACGAGGCTTAAGTAAGATAGCCACTGCTTGGCTTATGTGGGAGATTCAAATAATAAAAAAATAGAAATCCTAAATAGTGACACTTAAATCCAAAAATTGGGATTTATAAATTAGATTACAATAGTGGTGAACTTGGAATCTAATAATAATGCTATTGGAATCCAATATTAGCCAAATTGGAATACAATAATAGCGATATTGGAATCCAATAATAACAATATTGGAATCCAATAATAGTGAAATTGGAACTATAATAATTCCAATAATGAAAATATTGGAATCCAATATTGCTACTATTGGATTCCAATAATAGTAATAATGGAAATCTCTTGCTAATTTATTTAAAAAACCTAGTGCTTCAAATAAAGTTTATTTGATAAAGAAGCTATTTAGTTCTAAGATCCATGAAGGTGGATCTGTATCTAGTCATTTGAATGATTTTTGATCTATTGTAAATCACTTAAAATCGGATATTCAATCCATTTGATGACGAAGTAAAAGAAATTTTATTCTTATGTTCTTTTACTGGTAGTTGGGATAACTTGGTAATGGATGTTAGTATTACAACATCTGCTAATAATATTTTGAAGTTTGATGATGTGGTTAGTATAATATTGAATGAAGAAATTCACAGGAAGAGTAAAGAGGGTAGGTTGAAGGAGAAGTCCAAGAATAAGAGTAATGGGAAATCAAAGTCAAGGGATAGCAGATCTAAATCAAGAAGTAAGGGCATTACTTGTTGGAAATTTAGAAAGAAAGGAGATGCAAAGAAAGATTGTTGGTCAAAGGATAAAGAGAACCAACAATTAGAAAAAGGTAAAGAAGTAAATCTTGCTACATCATAGGTAATACAATATTCTCTTATTCTTTCTTTAGATAAAATAATTGAATCATGGGTTTTAGATTCATGAGCTTCTTTCCATGCAACCCCTAATAAGGGTTATTTTAGAAATTTTGGGCATGGTTATTTGGGTGATGATAAACCTTGCATTATTACTGGTAAAAGGGAAGTCCATCTAAAATTGTAGAATGGAAATACATGGGTATTGAAAAATGTGAGGCATGTGCCAAGCTTCAGGAGGAATCTCATTTCTGCAAGGAAACTAGGTGAATCTGGTTGCATGGTTACTTTTACAAAGAGACTCTTGGAAAGTCACCAAGGGTGCTTTCGTTGTGGAAAGAGATAAGAAGGTAGGAACATTATATTTATCTACTTGTATTACTGATTCCTTTTCTGCATTATCTACTTCAAAGTCAGATGCATGCATGTGGCATAACCAGTTGGGCCATAAGATTCAAATAGGAATACAAATCTTAAAGGCTAAGGGTAAGTTATCAGATTTGAAAGATTTATATCTTGATTTCTATGAGCATTTTATCTTTGGAAAGAAAAAGAGAGTGAGATTTCTCAAAGTTGGGGCAACTAAGAAGGAGAAAAAATTGGAGATTGTACATTAAGATGTGTGGGGAGCAGCTCAGGTAGCTTCTCATGGAGGATCACAGGATTATTTTACTTTAATTTATGATGCTACAAGAAAGGTATGATTTTATTATATTAAACGTAAATATGATGTTTTTGATACTTTTAAAATATGGAAAGCCCTTGTTGAGACTAAATCAAATTCTAAGTTAAAGTGTCTTAGATCTGAAAATGGTGGTGAATACTGAACCAAGGATTTCAATGATTATTTTTAGTGAATGGGATACATAGAGAAATAACGGGTTCAATAACACCACAGAAGAATGGTGTTGTAGAATTAATGAATAGGAAAATCATGGAATGTGATATGAGAATACATTCTGGAATTTCCTTACAGTTTTGGGTAGAAGAAGTTGATACAAAAGTTTATTTGATTACTGTGGGCGTTCAAGTTCACTAGAAGGATGAATACCAGAGGAAGCTTGGACCGGAAAAGAGGTAGATATTTCTTTTCTTAAAGTTTTTTATTCTAAATATTTTGTGCATGTTGATAAGGAAAATAGGAAAAAAGTTGGATGCAAAATCCAAGAGATACAATTTCATTGGTTATGTATCTGGTGATTTTGGTTTCTGTTTTTGGGATTTAGAGATGTCTAAAATTATTAGGAGTCGTGATGTTGAATGGAATGAAAAGAGAATATACAGGGATCAAATTTTGGTACCCAAGGATGAACCAGTTAAGAAGTTTGTGAATTAAAATGAACTCTCAGATTTAAAATTCTTACCTACAGGGTTACACAGTAACCGGTGTTGGTTTACCCCTAACCAACATTGGTTAGCAGAACCGGTATTAGTTACAGAAGAGACAAACCGACATTGGCTAGTAGAATTGACATCGGTTAGAGGTGACCGACATAAGTCACTATCAGATTTAGATACAAATGTTCAGGAGGTCCAGATTGAGCCTTCAGTACCCCAAACTCCCATGAGAAGGTCACAAAAGGTAAGTAAACCTCTAGAAAGATTTACACCTTCTCTATTTTATTTATTATTGAATGATAATGGTGAACCAGAGAGCTTTGAAGAAGCAATGTAGGATAAAACCCACATCTAGTGAGAGCATGGCATGGATGAAGAGATGGAATGCTTGGAATAGAACTAGACTTGGGATTTGGCTAAGTTTCCAGCAGGTAAGAGAACATTGCAGAACAAGTGGGTTTACAGGATCAAGGAAGAAGAGGGTGGATAGAAAAGGTACAAGGCAAGACTTGTAGTAAAGACATTTTCATAGAAAACAAGGTATTGAATTTTGAGAAATACTTTTCTCTTGTTGCTAAGATGACTTCTATTCATACTGTATTGAGTCTGCGTTGCAGTAGAGGATTTACATTTAGAGAAACTTGATGTCAAGAAAAATTTCCTTCATGGTTATTTAGAGGAAGAGATTTACATGAATCAACCACTTGGGTATGAAGTAAAGGGCAAGGAGAAATTATTGTGTAAATTGAAAAAGAGCCTATATGAGGCTCAAATAAGCTCCAAGGAAATGGCATATGAAGTTTGATAGTTTCATGCAGGAGCATTTTATTTGAGATGTGAATATGACCATTGTGTTTATTTAAAGATGATTGAAAATGGGAGTTATATTATTTTGTTAATGTACGTGGATGATATGCTTATTGCGGGATCTAGTATGTAGGAGATTGGTGAACTTAAAAAAATCTAGCTCACACATTTTCTATGAAGGATTTATGAGTTGAAAAAAGAATCCTTAGCATGAAAATTCACATTAAAGATGAAAAAATAAGAAATTGTATTTGTCTCAAGAAGCATTATATCTGCAAGGTGTTAGAAAGGTTTAATTTGCAAAATTCAAAACCTGTTAAGTACACATATGGCTGGATACTTCAAATTGAGAAAAGATTAGTTTCCTTCATCACATGAGGAGTTCAAAAACATGACACGAGTTTCGTATGCTTCAGTAGTTGGGAGTTTTATGTATGTTATGGTTTGTACAAGAATAGACATTGCACAAGCAGTGGGAATTGTGAGTATATTTATGGCTAATCTAGGTAAAGAGCATTGGAAAGAAATCTAATGGATACTCAAGTATTTGTAAGGGACATACAACATGCAGTTATGCTATGGAGGTTCAAATGCTTATTTACGTGGCTATGTGGATTTAGACATGGTTATTGATTCTGGATGGTAGGAGGAGCACTGCTAGATATATTTTCATAGTAGGTGGGACACGATAGTTAACTAGATTTCTAGATTGTATAAGGTTGTGGATTTGTCTAATACAAAGGTTGAAGTATGTTGCAGCTATACAAAGGCTAGTAAGGAGATGATATGGATGAGATAGGTTCATGGAAGGGTTAGGAAAGGAGAAAGAAGATTGTATTTTGTATTCGGTGACAGTCAAAGTGCAATTCATTTAGTAAAGAACTGATGTTTCATTCTAGAGCTGAAACACATTTAGTTGAAATATCCTCCAAAAACACACATAAAAAGATTTGCAAATAAAACCAAGAAAATTCAAAATAGAATTTACTTCTCATTCTGCTAATTCACACTGATAAATTACATCATTAGCTAATCCACCTTTTTTTTCAAGACTACTCTAAAACCCTAAAGGGAGCCAACAAACCAAGGAAAGGATGCCAAAAAATGGTAAAATGCAAAATTTACTACAGATTGGGAAAATTGTGTGCCAAATAAGAAATAATTTATTAGGGCTCATGCTTTTATAGACTTATTCTAGACAAGCACAACAAAAGTTATTAAAGTTCTAATGGACCTAGTCAAAAGAAGGAAAAAACATTTGGAGCCAATTTTATGCCACTAGATGAAGGAATCCGAGCCTATAAAACGTGCCAAAATGGGCACAACCTTTGCAAGAAAAGTTGACAGTAGCATAGTACTAATGTATATCTACCACCCTATAAATTTTAGGATGATCCAACGGTTGGTTCAAAAGTTATGGTCTCTACAAGTTATGAGAATTAAGAGCATCATTCTCCCCTGGTTGAAAAGAATTTGTAGAGAATGTGAATTCTATTGACAACTCATCTAATTTTGGACTATCAATCTTCATTCAACTCCCACTGTGAATCCAAGTATTTTGTTTCTTGGTGGAAACCTTCCCACACTGGGTACCAAATATCTTGTGTAGCTCCCATGTCTAGTAGTGATTGTCTTTTGGTCCAAGACATGCATTACCCTCTCCTTTTTCTTCTTCGTACAACCAGTATGCTAACCCAGTTTATTTCTTCCTCCTCTGAAAAATTTTCATCATGACCTGCCTCCAAACTTATATAAGTCAGAAACATTAAAAACTGGTGAGATAGCAAATTTTTCAGGTAGCTTCACCTTGTAGGTATTATCACTCGTTTTCTTCAGAATCCTACATGGCCCATTCTTCTTATACTTGAGTTTATGATATGTCCCCTTTGGAATATGAGACTCATTTCTAATATGAACCATCATGATATCTCCTTCTTCAAATAAAATTACTCTCCTACTGGCATCTAAAACTATTTTTTATATTGTGCATTACTCACTAGTCAGAAATTTCTTTCACTTCATGTGCACAAGAATGTGTTCTGAAAATGCTTCTGCATCATCACTAGTTTCATCTTCACCTTTGTAGCACAATTAGATCTTATGCCCCTTGGGATTCCTACCATATACAATCTAGTAAGAGGAGTACCTCCCTATTGACCTGTTTACTAGGCTATTATATGCAAACTTTTGCTTGAGGTAAAGCTTATTCAATATATGTTTGAGAAGGGGGTTGCAAAGGGTGTGCTCTCTTTGTGAAAAATGACCAAAATGGCCACAAATTTGACCCACAAATTTGTGCATATAATCTCTCTCCAAAAGCCTTTAGGATCATGTTTCTAGAGTGATATCAAAAATTTCCCCCTTGTTCTCAAATACTCTTATTTTTTAAACTATACCAACATTTTATAAAATGTTTTATTTTCTTTATCCAACCCATTTTCCTTAAAAAATATCTTAACCACCTTGGACTCTTCATCATACTACATGGGGTTTTTTAGAAAGCTACTTTATTTTACGTCTTAGGTCTAGATATTTTTCATGATCCCCATACTTTGTGAACTATAGATATCAATGTGTTGATATTTAATGGGTATGCAAGTAGATATGATACACTATTTTTACTCACTTCTTGTAAGTGTTTTTGAAGGATGTTCTACACATTTCTCAATTCTCATGATTTGTGAGGATATCACCATATAGACATGACTTCTTCTGGTTATGACACATACTTGTTCTCTTTACTGAATATTTCTTTACATACGTCAATTTTCACATATAATGAGCTATGACTAGATTTCGCCTCTATAGAGAACTTCCCAACTTCCATCTCCATTAGACTTAATATAAAGATCTTTGCGAGCAAATGACATAGTCAACCACACTTTGACCATTCCATATTTTACATGTGATGTTTCAGAATTCAATACATGTTGCTAATCCATTGTATACATGATCAAGTCATGAAGACTACATAACCATGATAATTTTTCCCTATAGTGTGTGTAACAACCCATCTTCTATCTTGTGAGACCCTTTCCCATTGCCAATTTTCTTCTTCGTTTAATCATAACAAATTATTTTTCACACTATCTTCATTTCTCAAATTAAGGCCCTAATTTTTTGTTGTCCTTGTATTGAAGTCCTTTTTAACATCATCTCCCCCAAGGTGCTGCAAAATGATGTCATTTTAGAGAAACACATGGGTCTTCACAATCTAATTTCCTTTTCTTGTATGATTTGGAACCTCGCAGTATGAAGTAGTAAGCTGCAATACTAATTATTAGTTCATTTTCAAGTATTTTCACCCATATCTATTGTTAGAGTAGGTATTTACCTTAGCTCATGTTCACCTAGGTACTTTATTTACCTTTATTGTATTTATCCTCACCCACTTATGTGTGTGGATATTTCCTTTTATTTATTTAGATATTAGGGGGATATTATCTAGTTGTTAGGTATAGTTCTTTCTTTGATCTATGGTATTGACTAGTTCTTTCCTTATCTATGGTATTGACTAGATCCTTGATGTCTAGTTATCTCATAAATCTATGGACTTAACTAGTTCTTTGATGACTAGTTATTTCCATGATTTATGCCTTGATCTACGACCTTGACTGGTTCTTAGATTGTTATTCCTTGCCTATATAAGCAAGGCTCATTCTCATTGTATTTCATTGAGTTCCATAATAATATATGATATTGTTGCTCATTTGTTTGCAAAGGTTTTATGTAAAGTTATTTTGGCGAATTGCTTTCCTCTTATTGATCATGGTGTTTGATTAACATCTGTGTTCTTGGCTTGGTACAAACTGGTTATCGTTCCATGTATAGTATCAAAGCAGGAGATTGCTATTGACACCCATCTTTGTTTTTTGGTTTTTTTGTTACAGAGAAATGCATTGGTTCACCTCAGGATTCGCACTAGCCAGAAAATGAAACTAGAAATTATTTTTTTAGGTTTTTTTGGATTTGTCAAGATCTAAACTCTTCACTCTGTGTCGAACTCATCCGATAGGCTTTTGGTTTGGAAGGGGAGATCCTGGGATCAAATCAATATGGTGTTGAATATCTTGCTTTGGAGGTAACCCATCTGGTAGCTCATCTGGTATGATATCTTTGTATTATTTTAGTATCTTTTCTGCCGCAACAGGTATATCTAAGTCTTCTTTCTCCAGCTTCTTTGACATTAATGCATAACAACCATCCAGCTTCTTCCATTTCTGTAACAAACTCTTTTGTATCCAATAAGCCCTCACTCTTCTCTTCTTCCTTGAAGGGTAACCAGACCACCTTTACACCATCCTTCCAAAAGGTATATGTATTTTTCCCTCCATCATGTGTAACCTTTCTATCGTATTGCCAAGGCCTACCCAGTAATATATGACATGCATCCATTGGGATAACATCACACCACACCTCATCCTTGTAGGTATTCCCAATTGAAAACTTTATAAGGCATCTTTTATCTATGGTTACTTCATTTCCTTTCTTGAACCATGATATACGATAGGGATATGGGTGCTTCTCACATTTCAGATTCAGTTTATCAACCATTACAGTTGAAACCATATTTTCACAACTACCACCATCAATAATAATTTTACATACCTTTCCTCCAGAGGTGCATCTTGTTTGAAATATATTTGTTCGAAGCCATGAATCAGCTCCAACAACATCATGTTCTTTCTCCTTCCTTGGGACAATCATCGTCCTCCTTATCATGAGGGTTTCACCCAAGTCTGCAGCAACCTCCATTTCTTCTTCCTCTTCAGCCTCAACCAGATTTACTCGTGGTTTTTCTCCTTGCCATCTATCTTGTGTAGGATAGTGAGGACACTCAAAAGCTCTGTGCCCCTCTTCACCACATCTGTAACATGTATATTTCCTTTGGGGGCTATTCCAGCCCCATCCTCCATTATAACCTCTTCCCCTCTGAAACCCCCTACCTCTTTGGTAGTTACCATGGCTTTGACCAGAATCTTCATGCCCTTCTGTATTAGAGGATTCACCTTTTGTAGATTCAAATCTACCCCTGCCCCTCATTGGAGATGATGATGGACCTCTCTTCACACCTCTTCTAAAATTATTCCTCTTGTTCTTTTCCTCTGCCTTTAATGCAAGTTGATAAGCATCATCTAGGCTATGGATCCAGAGCATACTCAGCTCATCTTGTATGGTGTAACTCAACCCATTTATGTACCGTGTAGCCTTTTGTTCTTCAAACTCTCCCTGTTCCACCCTGATTGATAACTTGTAAAATTCATTAGTATACTCCTCAATGCTGAGATCCTTCTGTCTTAGGTTTTGGAACCTTTGAAAGAGTGTCTGAGCATAATCTACAGGAAGAAACTTTTCTTTCATCTTCTTTACCATTTTATTCCAGTTTCAGATCTTGCCCTTTCCATTCCTTTGTCTTTCATTTTGTAGGTGATCCCACCAGATCAATGCATGTCCAGCCAACTTAGTGCATGCAAACTTAACCTTCTTCTCCTTTGAAAGGGTTTTCCACTCAAAGAATTTTTCCATGTGATTCAACCAGTCAATCAACTCCTCTGGTCGTAACCCTCCACCATAATCAGGAACATTAATCTTGATGTCGTCATTCTTTCCCTCTAAAGCCTTGATCAATCTCTCCTCAAATGGTCTCTCATTCAAGGTTTCTTCGTCTCTCTCATTTTCTTCTTCATCTCCTCGTTCATTCATTAATGGAGTCTCTTCTTCAATATCACTATCTGGGTTTGCATCCCCATTTGCATGTCTCCTTCTAAGGTAGGTAACTTCTCCCATGAGCTCAGCAACTTGTCTATGTAGCTCCTGCATATGCCTATTCATTTGGGCATAACCTCCCCTCCTGTGTCTAGCCATGGTGATATAAAATAGAGGTAAAAACTACACAAAAAAATGTAATATGCTACCTTAACTATTTCCGCAAGATCAAAATCCATCTCTGATACCAATTGATGTGAATCTAGCTGCAAGAGGTTGAAATACCTCCAAAAACACACATAAAAATCTTTGCAAATAAAACCAGGAGTTTCAAAATAACTTACTTCTCATTCTGGAATTCACACTGATCCATTACATCATTACAATCCTCCTTTTATTTCAAGACTACTCTAAAAACCTAAAATGCCAACAAACCCTAAAATGCCAAAAAAACCTAAAATGCAAAACAACTCAGATTAACCCCAAAATTTGTGTGTAAAATATGCATTCATAAATTAGGGCTCACATAAAATTTGGACTTATTTTGACAAGCACAACAAAAGTTTTTAAAGTTCTAAGACCTAGGCAAGAGTGGAAAAAACATTCGGAGCCAATTTTAGGCCACTAGATGAAGGAATTTGAGCCCAAAAACATGCCGAAATGGGCAAAACGTTGCAATAAAAGTTGACCCCAACATAGTACTAATGTATATCTACCACCCTGTAAAATTTTAGGATGATCAACGGTCGGATCAAAAGTTATGGTCTCTGCAAGTTATGCTCCCGCATAAAGAACTCAACATTTCATTCGAGAAAGAAACACATTCAGTTGAGGTATCACTTCATAAGGAATGTTTTGGAGGATGGAAAATTGAATCTGGAAAAGATTCATACAAGCGAGAACCCTGCGGATATGCTAACGAAGAAATTAGCAAAGGAGAAGTTGGAGCTACACTCCACTTCTGTTGGTATTCATGTTTGAGACTTCAAGAGGAAGAAACAAAGCTAAGGAAGGATCCAAGAATGATGTTGTATAGGTATAGTGTAGTAATTAATCTCCAAGTAGGAGATTGTTGAGTTGTGGAGCTCAATTACATTAGATTAGCATGCAATGTAAAACTTGCTAGAAAAACGGAACCGGAATCGGTCACCCAGGACTAGCGTCAGTTGGGTAAGGAGGAACCAACATTGGTTAGGGATAGCCAACATCGGTTCCCTATGCGATGATGTTTTAATTAAATCTCGGGAATTAGATCTATTTTTAGCATTAAAGTATATCTATTGATTGTAATTGCATGACTAAGTTCCCTAAGTCTATAAATGACTATATAAGCATAAAATCTAGGGTTTAGAAGTAGAGAATTAACAAGAATTAAGAACTTGAAAAAGTTGGTGAGAGAGATAATTCTTGGTGATGAAGCAAAATCTTGAGAGAAAGAAAGTATTGTACATCTGAGAGGTGTGGAAGATTGTAAATCTTCATTGTATATATTTTCAAAGCTTTGGATAATAGATTGGCTTGTTTCTTGGTGGACGTAACCCACACTAGGTGAACCACGTTAAATCTAGTGTTGATTTGTGTCTCTTGTTTTCTATATTTCTTCTAGTATAATATCCACTTTTATTTACATGTATGCTTAGATCTGATATATTATCTGTACAACTGGTGTGCTAACCCCAATATTTTAAGGTGCTTTTGAAAGCGTCCATGGGTTTATCATAGAGGTAATTATTAATGAATGGAAGGTCACTAAGCCATAGGCCAAATGAATCCCATTTAGAACTAAACAAGAAATATTAAATAGGTGATTGATAACCCCTTTATGTTCTTAGCCTTTCCTCTGTTGCTATGCTTATTTTGCACAAACAGACTCAATGATGGCTCTAGGCATGAACTACGAAATATGGTCCTAATATTGTCATGCCCTCTTAGTCAAGTAGTCAGAAGCCATATTAGTCTTGTTGATACTTGGTACTAATTACCGATGAAATCTAATTCTCCAACTTTCATTTGCTTTTCTCATATTCCATGTCATACCAAAAAACTGATTTGACAAGGGAGCTTCCCTCTTTGATGGCAATACATTGAATATAAATATGATCCTCAAGAGGGGAGTTTCACCTGGAGAAGTATCGTCTAATTCTACACCTAATCCCTAAACTGTAATCCTTGAACCCTAAATCATTCAACTTATTTTTTACCACCTTGAACCCTAAACCCTAAACCCTTAACCCTAAAACCTAAACCCTAAACCCAATACTATAAACTGTAAACCCTAAACCTTAAAACATAAACCATAAGCCATCAATCCTAAACCCTAATACCTAAACCTTGAGCCTTAAAACTTGAGCCCTAAACCCTAACCCATAAACCCTAAATCCTAAATCCTAAACCACGAGCCTTAAACCATAAACCCTAAATATTATACCCTAAACCCTAAAACCTAAATTGTAAACCTTAAACCCTGAGTCCTAAGCCCTAAACCCTGAGCCCTATACCCTAAACCTAAACCCTAAATAATGAGCCCTAAACCATAAATCATAAACTGTAAACCCTAAACACTCAACCATAAATCCTAAATCCTAAACTATAAACTCTTAACCATAAACCCTAAACCCTTAACTCTAAACCATGATCCCTAAACATTGAGCCCTGTGCCATAAACCCTAAACCCTAAAACCTATTTTTACTACCATGAACCCTAAACCCTAAACCATAAAACCTAAACACTGAGCCCTAAACCCTAAACCCTAAACCATGATCCCTAAACCCTATACCCTAATCCATAAAAAATATTCCTAAATCTTCCTAAATTACCTCCAACACTTCCAATAGTCTCTAACATCACCTCCAAATGCTTAATATATTTCTTAAACTATTCTAGAGGATGTTTGATTAGCTTATAATAGTATTTTAGGCATCCTTAGGAACTTATATTCCATGAAGTCATACTGAACTCATCAATCATTGTATCCAATCATCCATACACATTGAAACAAAATTTTAAAAAAACTTGTTAATAATTTATTTTGATCCAGGTTAAGAGTGGTACTGAAGCAGCTTGGCCAGACGAAGGACAAACTATTGACCAGGAAGTGAAAGATGCATTCCCTAAGCTTGTAAAGTATGTACTCATCCAGAGTATGATTTTACCATATTCTAAGACAAAATTATAGATTCAACTCCATGTTCATGGGAAAATTCATGAGTCCATATATTCAATCAGTTTTCGCTACCTTTGAGAGTTGTGATATTTATAATTTCTAATTTTGACACATTTAACACTATTATAAATGTCAATACCTAATCCAAAAGGTCCCAAAACCTAGACAATGACTATATTATTTCACTAAACAGATATCGATTGTATAATTTAAACCCTAAAATCTTAAAGGTTGAATGCTGAAGTCCTAAAAAATATCTATGTACTGGCCATATTAGAATCTGAAAAACTATTTTCTAAACCGTGACAGATGGAGTTGTAAGACTAGTTCCATAAGGTGCAGAGTAACCCTAACATATTATATTTACTAAATCAAATTTAAAGTATAATTTTGTATTTTATTATTATTTATATTAAAAAATAATAATATATAAATAATAATAAAAGAAAAACTTATACTTAAACCATTTATTTTAGTAAATATATCCATCCCATAAGCACATACACCACATAACAAACATGAACGTGAGAACATTATTACGCACTCGCATTTCATATTTTTTGGGTTTGAAATTCCCAATCCATAGTCTTGGATTTCCAAACCAAAGGTTTGGACTGTGTTCAGTGTGATTAAAATCGTAGTTGACAAAAAAACATCAAAATTGCACGTGTTCTCCCAAAAATATCATACATTATAACATAATATTAAAAAATAAATTATACTACGATATCGAGTTTGGTTTTACCTTGATGACTATATAATTATTTGTGAAATCCAATTAGTTTAACGCTTTCATCCATAATTTCTTTTACTAGTTCCTTGTTTTCTTACAAAAACCTTTGCATACATTTTGGTGCACAATTTATGATTTTTTCATCCAAATTTTAGAAAAAGGTGGTTTTTTATAAACTCCATTCTACATGCACTCAAAAAAAACAAAAAAAATGAATTTTTTCCTCAAAGTTATGGGGTTGAACATACAAATATTTCATTTTTGGGATATGTGCACTTTGAAAATTAATAAAAAAATTATATATTCATCCAAACATTACGGAACATTAGTGGGACGTCATACATGGTCTTAGATAACTTTCTACTTAAGGAATTTGAAAAATAATTAATAAAACTAAAAAAATGAGGGGGCTCACACACAATAGGTTCTTATCTTTTTTTAATAGAAAAATAGACATACTTTGTGTGCACACCACATTCGCCCCTCTTAATCTCTACCATTTTCAAAAAAAAATAGTAGTTTAGAAACTAGATTCTAAGCTCTATGATACTTATTCTTATAACTTTTTAAAATTTTGAGCATAAACATGTCGAAATATTTAATGAAGTTCAAGTTTCGATGATTTCAGGAAAAAAGTGTCCCTTTTTAACCCCCTTTTGGCCCCCCATTTCTAGGCACTTATCCATATATCATTTATACATTCTCCTAACAGTACAGAGAATGATCCATTTTTTTAAAGAGAGAATCACCTTTATATTAGTGATGATCGGTCTCATTCTACTAAATTTATGTAAGGGTGTTTCTAGTTATTTTATGAAAAAATATCTGATAGGGAAATCCACTTCAATCAACATTATATATGGTCAGATAATTACACATCTCAGTTTAATAATACACGAATGTTTTATTGGATGAGAAGGATGCATGTAAAGATGGGTTTGCAACATATTTGGAGTTTCACCGAGGTTGGACATGGAAAAGGAGAGCATTACGGTGCAGGGACATGTGTGAAAATAGCTCTTGCAAGAGAAGAGTTGAAGTTCAAAGATGGTGCTAAATTGAAAGATGCAAAGAGCATAGTGGAATGGTGTATTGAAAACATGGCCCATGGTTCTCAAGAAAATTCCACAATTTGTAGATATTTTTGGTTGATAGAGGAACAAAAAATTGCTAACTATGAGGATTGTATGAAACTCATAGGGTCCAATGATCTACACTCATTTTGTAGCTCAAACAATTATTTGTGGGCCACATGGACAAGAAAGTTGACGTGTCTTTGTGCATCTTGTATCGAACTTGTCACTGCTGAGTGTTATTCACAAGAATGGGTAGATGGAGTGATTTTTAGGCCTCTAACTATGCTTCCTAGTTATAAACTTCTATATTAATCACGACTTGGTTCTCTAGATGAATTTTCAACATCCAAGGAATTTGATGACATTTCAATTTTGATGCAACAAGGTAAATGGTTATTTACAATTTTTGTATTGAGTTATGTCAATTGAAATTAATATGTAATTTAAATTTGAGTTTTTTTGTAGGACATGTGTTTGCAGTTATTGTGATAGAAGATAATGAAGAAGGAACATACTATTTCTTATGTCATTGCATCGAGGAAAGAAATAAGATTCCTTCTTCTATTATAGATGGTGAAGATATTGAATACCATACAGGGTCACTGGTAGTTACTAGAACTTGGCTTCGATGGTATTCATTAAAAAATTCTTCTGTTTGGGTGTTTGAAGACTTCGAGACACATAGGAAAATAATCTTATATTCGCATCTAGTTCTAGAGATAAATATTCAGCTATGTAGACATCGAGGATAAAATAATAACAAGATTATTTGGAAGGTTCAAGATTCAGATCATGAAGAAATCATGTCCGCTATTAAGAGTAGATACGATCATGATGGTTCATTGGAATGAATTTACATGCTCGTATAGTATATATTTCTTTGAAGTTTTTAAATTTTTTCTACTAGATTCAATTTCATATATTTTATTTAATTTGTGTATTTTGTATATATCTAGTATGGTTTTGATTCAACTTAAATTACTTTGACTTTAACGCTTTTATGCAGGGTAGTGGTGCCATAAAAGCTTTTACCTTCACGTGGTTAAAATTGTTAGTAGATCCAATCTCGATGGTTCATTGGAATGAATTTACATCTTCATCTGGTATATATTTCTTTGAAGTTTTTAAATTTATATACTAGATTCAAGTTCATATTTTTTTAAATTTGTGTATTATATATATATATATATATAATGGTTTTCATTCAACTTAAATTACTTTGACTAACACTTTTATGCAGGTTAATGGTGCCATAAAATATTCTACCTTCACGTGGTTGGCACTGTTAGTAGATCCATCCTGATGATTCATTAGAATGAATTTACATGCTTGTCTTGTATATATTTATTTGAAGTTTTTAAATTCGTATACTAGATTCAAGTTCATATATTTTATTAAATTTGTGTATTTTGTATGTATCTAGTATGGTTTTGATTCAAATTAAATTACTTTGACTAACACTTTTATGTAGGTTAGTGGTGTCATAAAATATTCTACCTTTACGTGGTTGGCACTATTAGTTGATAATTTTATATTCTTGAAGCTAAGGGAAGCTTTCACTATTTTCTAGCAAAGAGAAACAACTAACAGTTTATGTACCTGTTAAGAGGGTTCTTGGCTCTAAATCATGTGGTTTGACTCCAAACCGGGCCTACCTGGAGCCCACCATAGCACCCGAATGTTGAGTTGTGGATCTCAATTACTTCAGTTTAACATGCAATGTGAAACTTGCTGGAAAATACAGTAACTGACATTGGTTAGGGGGAACCGAAATCAGTCACCTAGGATTGGCATTGGTCAGGAAAGGAGGAACCGACATCGGTTACCTATGCGGGAGTGTTTTAATCAACTCTCAAGAATTAGATCTATTTTTAGCATTAAAATAGATTTATTGATTTTAATTATATGGCTAAGTGCCCTAAGTTTATAAAAGACTATATAGGCATGTAAGCTAGGGTTTAGAAGATAAGAATTAAAAAGAATTAAGAAGAACTTGCAAAATTTGGTGAGAGAGAGAATTATTGGAGAAGAAGCAAAAGTTTGAGAGAAATAAAGTACTATACATCTGAGAGGTGTGGAAGATTGTAAATATTCAATTGAATATCTTTCCAATGCTTTGGATAATAGATTGGTTTGTTTCTTGGTGGACGTAGCCCACACTGGGTGAACCACGTTAGATTTGGTGTTGATTTATGTCTCTTGTTTTATATATTTCTTCCGATAGAATATTCACTTTTATTTGCATTTATGATTAGATATGATATATTATTTGTACAACTGGTGTGCTAACCCCAAAAAATGGTATCACAGATTTGTTTGAGGGTTTTGTGTGTTGACAAATTTACTCAAAGAGGGTTTTCTGATTGAGTGGGAGCTATATCAATGGTAGAATAAAAAAAATACAAGATAGAGAAGTTTGACGACCAAAATGATCAATTATGGAAGATGACGATTGAGGATTATCTGTATAAAAGAGATTTGTATTTACCTGTTGGATGAGAAGTTTAGACCTACAAAGATGACTAATGAAGAATGGAAGATTCTTGACAGAAAGGCTTTGGGATCTATAAGATTGAGCCTAGAAACATCCGTGGCTTCCAATATTATAGAAGCAACTTCTATGGTAGAGTTAATGAAATATCTTGCAAATATATATGAAAAACCTAGTGTTTCAAATAAAATTTATTTGATGAGAAAACTATTTAGTTCTAAGATGCATGAAGATGGATCTACATCTATTCATTTGAATGATTTCTAATCTATTGTAACTTAGTTAAAATAAGTTGTTATACCATTTGATGACGAAGTAAAAGAAATTTTATTCTTATGTTATTTTACTGATAGTTGGGATAAATTGGTAATGGCTGTTAGTAATACAACATCTGCTAATAATATTTTGAATTTTTATGACGTGGTTAGTATAATCTTGAAAGAATAAATTCATAGGAAGAGTACAGAGGAATCATCATCTAGGAATGATTTGAATGTAGAAAATAGGGGCTGGCAGATGGAGAGATCCAATGATAAGAGTAATGAGAAATCAAAGTCAAGGGATAGCAGATCTAAATCCAGAAGTAAGGGAATTACTCGTTGGAAACGTGGAAAGAAAGAACATGCAAAAAAATATTGTTGGTCAAAGGACAAAGAGAACCAACAACCAAAAAAAGGTAAAGAAGTAAATCTTGCTACATCAGAGGTAATGCAAGATTCTCTTATTATTTCTTTAGATAATATAATTGAATCATGAGTTTTAGATTCAGAAGTTTTTTTCAATGTAACCTCTAATAAGGGTTATTTTAGAAATTATGTCTAGGCCAATTTTGGGCATGTTTATTTGGATGCTGATGAATCTTGCAGTATTACTGGTAAAGGGGAAGTTCATATAAAATTACAGAATGGAAATACATGGGTATTGAAAAATGTGAGGCATGTGCCAAGCCTTAGGAGGAATTTTATTTCTGTAGGGAAACTAGGTGAATTTGGTTGCATGGTTACTTTTACAGGAGACTCTTGGAAAGTCACCAAGGGTTATTTTGTTGTGGAAAGAGGTAAGAAGGTAGGAACATTATATTTATCTACTTGTATTACTAATTCCTTTTCTGCATTATTTACTTCAAATTCATATGCATGCATGTGGCATAACCGGTTGTGCCATATGAGTCAAAAATGAATGTAGATTTTAAAGGCCAAGGGTAAATTATCAGATTTGAAAGATTTATATCTTGATTTCTGTGAGCATTGTATCTTTGGAAAGAAAAAGAGAGTGATATTTCTCAAACTTGGGGCAACTAAGAAGGAGGAAAAATTAGAGATTTTACATTAAGATGTGTGGGGAGTAGCTTAGGTAGCTTCTCATGGAGGATCCCAATATTATTTTACTTTCATTGATGATGCTACAAGAAAGGTATGGGTTTATTGTATTAAACGTAAATTTGATGTTTTTGATACTTTTAAAAGATGGAAATCCCTTATTGAGAATGAATCAAATTCTAAGTTAAAGTACCTTAGATTTGAAAATGGTGGTGAATATTGTAGTAAGGATTTCAATGATTATTTTTAGTGAATGGAATACATAGAGAAATAATGCTTCCAATAACACCATAGGAGAATGGTTTTGTAGAATTAATGAACAGGACAATCATGGAACGTGATATGAGAATATATTCTAGAATACCATTACAGTTTTTGGCAGAAGAAGTTGATACAACGGTTTATTTGATTAACCGTGGGCATTCAAGTTCACTAGATGGAGGAATACTAGAGGAAGCTTGGACCGGAAAATAGGTAGATCTTTATTTTCTTAAAGTTTTTAGTTCAGAAGATTTTGTGCATGTTGATAAGGAAAATAGGAAAAAGTTGGATGTAAAATCCAAGAGATGCACTTTTATTGGTTATGGATATGGTAATTTCATATTCTGTTTTTGGGATTTAAGAGAGTTCTAAAATTTTAAGGAGTCGTGATGTTGAATGGAATGAAAAGAGAATGTACAGGGATAAAATTTTTGTACCAAAGGATGAACTGGTTCAGAAGTTTGTGGATGAAAATGAACTCTCGGACTTAAAAATAATACTGACAGGGTTACACATTAACCGATGTCAGTTGAACCCTCACCGATATTGGTCAGTAGAACCGATATCGGTTATAGAAGATCTAAATTGACATCGGTCACTTTCAGGTTTGGATACAAATTTCTAGGAAGTGCAAAATGTGCCTCCGATACTCCAAACTTCTGTGAGAAGGTCACAAAGGTTAAGTAAACCTCCATAAATATTTACACCTTCTATATTTTATTTATTATTGACTGATAATGGTGAACCAGAGAGATTTAAAGAAGTAATGGAGGATAAGACCCATGTCTAGTAGGAGCATGACATGGATGAGGATATGAACTCCTTGGAATAGAACTAGACTCGGGATTTGACTAAGTTGTCAGCAGGTAAGAGAACATTGTAGAAGAAGTGGGTTTACAGGATCAAGGAAGAAGAGGGTAGACATAAAAGGTATAAGGCAGGTCTTGTAGTAAAGAGATTTGTATAGAAATAAGGTATTGAATTTGGTGAAATATTTTCTCCTGTTGTTAAGATGACTTCTATTCGTACTATATTGAGCTTAGTTGTAGTAGAGGATTTGCATTTAGAGAAACTAGATGTGAAGACAAATTTCCTTCATGGTGATTTGGATTAAGAGATTTATATGCACCAACAACTTGAGTATGAAGTCAAGGGTAAGAAGAAATTAGTGTGCAGGTTGAAAAAGAGCCTATATGGGTTCTAGACAGCTCCAAGGAAATGGTACATAAGGTTTGATAGTTTTATGCATGAGCATGGTTACTTGAGATATGAATTTTACCATTGTGTTTATTTCAAGAAGCTTGGAAAGGGGAGCTATATTATTTTTTCAATGCATGTGGATGATATTCTTATTATAGGATCTATTATGTAGAACAATGGTGAGCTTAAGGGAAAGCTAACTCACACATTTTCTATTAAGAACTTAGGATCTGAAAAAAGAATCCTTGGCATGCAAATATAAAGAGAGGAAAAACAAGAAATTGTCTTTGTCTCAGGGAATTATATCTACAAGGTGTTAGAAAGGTTCAAGATGCAGAATGCAAAACTTGTTAGTACACCTATGGCTAGACACTTCAAATTGAGCAAAGATTAGTTTCCTTCATCACCAAAGGAGGTCAAATACATGACATGAAATCCATATGCTTCAACAGTTGGGAGTCTCATGTAGTCTATGGTTTGTACCAGACCAGACATTGCACTGGCAGCGAGAGTTGTGAGTAGATATATGGCCAATCTAGGTAAAGAGAATTGGAAAACAGTCCAATGGATACTCAGATATTTGAAAGGGACATCTAGCATGTAATTATGCTATGGAGGTTTAGATAATTCATTATGTGGCTATGTTGATTTGGATATGGCTGAAGATCTTGATGGTACGAGGAGCACTAATGAATACATTTTCACAGTAGGTGGGATGGAAGTTAGTTGGATTTAAAGATTGCAAAAGGTTGTGGATTTGTCTACTATAGAGGCAGAGTATGTTGTAGATACAAAGACTTACAAGGAGATGATATGGATGAGTAGGTTCATGGAATAGTTGGGAAAGGAGAAAGGTGATTATAAATTGTTCAGTGAAATTTAGAGTGTAATTCATTTGACAAAGAACTCAGTGTTTCATTCAAGAACAAAAAATATTTAGTTGAGGTATCACTTCATACGAAAGGTATTGGAGGATGGGTAGTTAGATTTGAAAAAGATTCATACGAGTGAGAACTCTGCGGATATGCTAACGAATCCATTAAAAAAGTTGAAGTTGGAGCTACACTCCACTTCTGTTAGTCTTCGAGTTTGAGACTTGAAGAGGAAGAAAAAAATCTAAGGATCCAAGAATGATGTTGTATAGGTATAGTGCAGTAATTAATCTCCAAGTGGGAGATTTTTGAGTTGTGGAGCTCAATTACTTCAGATTAGCATGCAATGTGAAAGTTAATGGAAAATACAGTAACTGACATCAGTTAGGGGGAACTGGCATTTATCACCCAAGACTGACATCAGTAAGGCAAGGAGGAACCGGCATTGGTTAATGCAAACTAACATCAGTTACCTGTGCGGGAGTGTTTTAATTAACTCTCGGGAATTAGATCTATTGATTGTAATTACATGGATAGTTTCCCTAAGTTTATAAATGACTATATAGGCATGAAAAATAGGGTTTATAAGATAAGAATTAACAAGAACTTACAAAAGTTGGTGAGAGAGAGAATTCTTGGAGAAGAAGCAAAAGCTTGAGATAAAGAAAGTACTATACATATGAGAGGTGTGGAAGATTGTAATATTTAATTGTATATCTTGTGAAAGCTTTGGCTAATATATTGGCTTGTTTCTTGGTGGATGTAGCCCACACTAGGTGAACCACGTTAAATCTGGGGTTGATTTATGTCTCTTGTTTTGTATATTTCTTCTGGTAGAATATCGCCTTTTATTTGCATGTATGCTTAGATTTGATATATTATCTGTACAACCGGTGTGTTAACCCCAACACCGAAGGTGTATAACCTCCCAACCAGACATGCTAACGGTGGTAGTTCACTCCCATGATGTCTCGGGGCATGAATTCTCACTACTCGGCTCCATTCATTGCCTAGGACTATCTCAAAAAGGTATTTTGTAAAAACTTATGCCACGAAGGCTCAAGGAATACCACAACTGTAAATTCTTGGGTGTGATTAAAGGCATCCTTTACTCAAGTTTTTGATTAGACGGATCTTGGTTTGGATGACCGAGCTCCAAGTTGCGACTGCCAAAATTTTACGCTAAAAACGTGAATTGGGATCAATAGGGAAGGGGTTCTTGGGTCTAGATTGGGTGGTCCGACTCCAAATTAGGCCTACCTAGATCCTACCATAGCACTGGAACGTGTATACCCCCTAACTAGATGTGTTTTAGGTGGAATTTTTCTACATCTCCTTTCGGTTCTCTTGGTGTTCTATTATTTGCAAAAGTGTAAATAGTGTAGTTTGAGTCAGTGTAACGCTGTCAAACGTAATATTTTGCAAATGGTGGATCTTGGCATCAAACCGACTAAAATAATTGGGTGGTCTGTTTAACACTTTTGGAGGATTTTTTTCAGTGCCGGATGGACCCTTTGTTTTCGGGGTACTTCATCTAGGCGTAGTCCCTTAAGAGCTCGGAGACCAAAAAATGCTATAACTTCGACAGGTGATATATTAGTATCTTTGGAACCTAAAGACCTCTTGTTTGATCCTACACCTCCCCGCCAATACCCTCTACAAAATTCTATCTTAGTTTTCTCCATATCTTTTTGGTTCTCTCAGTTTTCTATTGTTTGCAAAAGCACAAAATAGTGTAGTTTGAGTCAGCGTAAGGCTATTAAATGCAATATTTTGCAAACGATGGCTTTTGACACCAAACCGACTGCACTAACACATATGGGTGACCTAGTAAATTCTTGTGGAGGCTTTTTTTGGTACCAAATGGTGCCATTTATTCTAGGATACTTATTCCAGATGTAGTTCCTTAAGAGCCCAAATACCAAAAAGAGCATTTTGTCCTTGAAACTATTAAGCAAAAAACATAACACTCCTTCCTACACAGTTAAGGATGATTAGAAGGTGATTTTCAATAATATGAATGCATGAACCAACCAATGGACTGAAATTTTTAGTTATCACTCTCTCTCTCTCTCTCTTTCTTTCTATCATTCTCTCACACTCTCTCTTGCTCTCTCTCTCTCTCTCTCTCTCTCTCTCTCTCTCGCATTATCTCATACTTAGGTCCTATGGGTACATACCCACATAGTTAATATTTCCAATAGGCTCCGAAGGGTTAATAGATACAAAAATGAATTCATTTAGTTGATTTACTATTTGGGGGATTTCTTGTTGCTCTTCATGGGTCTTTTATTATTTAGTCAATTTGTAACTACCTTCAATTGAAGAAATACCCAAGTAATTTCAATATATTGCAAACCAATAAGTACATGGAGATGGATTTCCATGTGGGGGAGAAAAATCAAGTCTTGAAAAAGTTGATTCTAGGCTCTGTGCTAAATTGTTGACTTCAAGAAGGACATAACACCATTCATTACTAAAGAAATGAAGATTAGAAATCAATAATAAATATTCCCTTTCAAGTTGGTGTTGTAATGAATATCCAAATAGGGTGTCATATATGTATGTTTTAATGTATTTTACCTGTTAAGTTTGGATTTTATTCCTATTATTGAAGGTGACACATAGTTGTGGTGTTAGAAACTTGAACAAGTATATCATAAAATGTGAATATCTCCTTGTTCTGATAAGCTTATGTGAATAATTATTTGTATGTCCTGAAAGTAATGCCCTATCATTTGAATTGAATAAGGTCACATCAAAGTGATTGAAACAATGTAAACATGCTACCATATTGTGTGAATGGTTGAATTTAGAATATCTTATCCTCATCCACCACATATAAAGAGAAAGAAAGGCACCGATTACATGAAGCACACACACACACACACACACACACACACACACACACACACACACACACACACACACACACACACACACACACACACACACACATTTGTGTGTGTGTGTGTGTGTGTGTGTGTGTGTGTGTGTGTGTGTGTGAGACAAAGCGAAACAAAGATGATTATGATTACATATCAAGAATGTCAATTATTATGCAATATTCCAAACCATAAGATTTATTATTCACCGCACCAATAGTGAAATTCATATATGACAAGCCTTCAAGGAGATTGAATAGGGTCACAACAAAGACATGATTGTGCATGAAGCATATAAAGAGAAATAAAGACATGATTACATGAAGCATATATATGAAATTACAAATACATTTCATATGTGTGAAAAAGTGAAACTAAGATGATTATGATGTCATATCAAGAATTTGTCCATTGTTATGCAATATTCCAAAGCACAAGATGATTATATTATGTCATATCAAGAAACAAAGATGAGTATTATTTCACATCACTTGAATAGACACATTGTTATGTGCAAACTTCCTATCTTCATCCACCAAAAAGAGAAACAAAGATGATTATGAAGCATATATACATGTGTGGTTGGGAAAGAGTGCAACAAAGGTGTCAGATCATGTCATTACATCATCATTGTACATGTCAGTACATCATCACAATACATGTCATTTAATGAAGTCATGTTGTCACACATCATCATACTTCATCAAGTCACACACACACACACACACACACACACACACACACACACACACAGATAAATGTAACACATCATCAAATATGATCATATGTAAAATATTAGTATGGAAAAATATCAACACATGAGATTGCAAGAACATTATAAAAATTATATCATAGTGGTCCGAGAAACAAAATCACATATATCTAATATATCTAGTACACACGGAATACATGCACATGCATTCAAGATAGTGCCACATCTATGAAAATATAAGAATAATGTATCAAACTAAGCATGCCATATATATAGGACCACATGGTCGCATAAGATTGTATACACATTTCCATGGAATGTCCAACACAAGATCATATATATCAATCCATATATATGCATACAAAAATGTATGTATCACATGTCCAGATGACATATATATCTGTACATCCCATGAAGAATCATGAAACATCCTCCCTCTCTTGGCCATGCTAGTAGAAGCATGTCCATGACCTGTGGATGTAGTGGAGGGAGATGACACTACAAATTTTTTTGTGTGGTCCTAGGCATAAAGCACGCCTGCAACTTAGCCTGCACATTCATAAACATCAAGTTTTTAACACCCAAATTTTTAAGAAGTGGATATATTGAAAATAAATTCATAATTTAGAAACTTGGAAATTTTAATGCATGTGAAATATTACCGCAATCTCATGATCCCTATCAAATTATTGTTGACACTCTACAAGGTCAAGGGTAGACTCAAGAGGGGGAGTGTCTAAGGGTCGTGGCTACGTAAAAATAAATAGTTTAGATTAAATATTTAATGTACGATTTGATATTAGTAAGAAAACATTCATCCAAAATTCAACAATTTTGAAAAATTATACCTATTTTAGTGGATTTGTAGACACTATCACGACATCAACAGTTATCTCCATAGTCTGCATAAAGGGAGGAGTCTGTGTGGTAGTCATAAGCTGTAAAAATAACATGTAGATCAACATTAATTGAAAAATGTCCAGGAGAATGATGTAAGGAACTAAGGCTCATGCATATATATTAAATTCTAGAACACGTATAGATATGTATGTTAATAATATTTAAACAATCTTGAACATTAACTAGTAAAAGATGTGAAACTAACCTACATAAAATTAATGTGAGGTGTGCCACTAGCCTCAGTGCCCACATCTAATGATGTCCTACCTGGTTCCTTTCCCTACTCTTGCTGTTTAATTTATCAAAAAAATATTAGTTTTTACACAAGTATGATGTAATTAAATATATATATTATAATCTCAAATGAAATAAATTTTTCTATATATATTATTTATGTGAAATTTACTTGTGAAAGACCAGGGACATTTGGAACACTTCTGAAAACATCTTCCATCATAAAATCTATAAAAAAGAGATCTTGTGACCCAACAAAGGATGTCTCACCCGTAGTGTATACGACACCAAATGACCTACAGTGGTGTGGTGTGTTAGAACTGACACCTCCACCAACATTGCTAGATGCAATCTAGCTACTATGCTGGGCTAGAGTGTCAGTGAGAGACCTCAACGCATGTAGTGTGTTGATCTCCACAACCTCCTTCACTGTAGGAGGGATAACTGAATGTTGTGAGCATTTTTTGGCATGGGGTATCCTAGGTTCTTGAGAGCTATGTTTTCACATTTCCTCTTCCACCACACCCAAAGAGGTTCTAGATACTCTCCAAAAACGTTTTGGGGAAATAGGATGAAATGTGGGGACTATGAACTTGAGAATAGCCTAATTAGCCTTAGTCCCAATGATTTTTGACACCCTTCAAGAGTTATTCTCCAAATTCATATCACTCAAATTGGCAGTTAGAATATTGTGGGATACAGAAAAAAGGAATCTCAACTCATTTTATCCGTCCTTACAAACTTGGTCCCGAATACTCCATATTTGTCTCCACCTTCCATGCAACAAACAGGGCACTTGGAAAAAGTTGGGCTATGCCCTCTCTTGATGAGTTTATTGCAGATTTGATTAGGGGAACAAAGTAAATTGATTCAAATGGGTAGCTTGAAATCCGAAAAATCCCATGCTCTTATTGCTGGAAAGGAAAAACCGAGAGCTTCTAAGGAGAAGAAACCGGATCATCAAAACAAGGACAAATCCCGTAATAACTCTTCCACCTCCTCTGTCCACCTACCGAAATTCCAAAGAACGAATCAAATGTGGATATTGCCGTGGCATGCATGATGAAGAAAAGTGCTTGATGAAAAATATTGCTCTCCTCATTGATCTGCTTGAGAAGCACAATATTGGAGTCCCAAATTCTCTCAAAACACCTTCATCATCCCATGACAGTTTTAAGGAAAAAGAGAGTGAAAAAAGAGAAAGTACAAGAGAAAGAAAAAGTAAAAGAATCCAACAAGGAGAAACCAAAGGGAAGAGCTATAGTGACAGTTGTGCCACCTACCCCTACATGGATCATTGATTTGGGGTGCAACTCATCACATGGCATCATCAAACATTGAGTTTGATTCACTTGAGCCCTGTGACATGTCCTCTGTTCAGCTTGGTGACAACACCACTACATAAGTTTTTGGAAGAGGATCAGTTGAAGTAAGTGGTGTACTTTCAACAATTTTCTAAGTATCCCTTCACTCTCAAAAAATATTCTTTCAGGTCTATTAGATCACTCATCTTAGACAGGGCTTGCGAGTTGAGTTCACTCCAGACTCAGTTTATGTCAGGGATCTTCACAGTGATGCTATTGTTGCAGTTGGTATAGCTGACCATCACACTCAGATTTACTCATTCTCTCACTTTGCTCCTCCTTCAGATTCTTCATCTGACTCAGTTGGACTTGAGGATACTTCTGATCCCATTTTCTGTTGTTTTGGACATCTCTTCTAGCATAGTTGATTGCCATGATGGGGACCCACCTCCACCATCCACTTATCACTTGACACATCTTGAGGAGTTGTCTCTTGATCTGCCCACTTCTGGGCCCACTTCAGGCACTTTAGGGAGATGGTACTATGATTCAGGACTCATCAGGCATTGGGTACACTTCTTCACAGGTTCAGGGCATTCCACCTTCCTTCATATCCACTGCTTCTGGATCTGCACTTCTTCATGGAGCGGCTGGATTTTTCCACCTCACATATGGAGCATTGTTCCCTTGATTGGAACAACACCTTGGCACTTCAGGGGTCCTCTTCCTCCTCTTCACTCAGCACAGGGTGGCTCGTGATTGGATCATCTTCTTGGGAGGAAAGATAGTCTCCTTCTTCTTAGTAGTTTAGGAGAGTTTTGTTTGGCTATCTCTTGTAAGTTGAGGTTTTTCCCACTGGGTTTTCCCCCTCACTACTTGAGACCTTTTTGTGCATGGGTACCCTCATCAAGCTTATAGCTGGGACCCATTTCTTTTTTGTCTTGCTGACTTACCTTGCCCCATCCTAGTTTTGATGAAGGGGGGTGTTGGTGTAGGGTGTTTTTTTGATCACTTTATTTAATTATTTAGTGTTATTTCCACCTACACCATGTGAGTCATTTCACTTAGGTGGACATGGACTTAGGTGTCATTTTAGTTATGACAGATTCTCTTACATAATCTGTCATATGTGTATGTGTGTCACAGGAGTTACATTCCCATTTGGGAAAGTAAACTCCTCTTCTCCATTATGGGAGGAAACTTTTCTTACATGGGAGTTAGACATTTCACTCACCTATTTTTACTCCTCTTTTTGGTCGCATGGCAATCCAAGAGCATTCTATTCCACTCCATTTTTGAATCTTGAGCTTTCTATGCATGCTTACAAATTTGCTTGCCTTATCTTGCAACTCCTTTCTTGGTGAAGTGTAGCTATTTGGTGCACGTGTATTCCTTCCAGGACACTCATCCTACACTCCTTTACTCTTACCTCTTTGTCTCAGTGGCATTGTGTAAATTATCGCGATCCAGAAGAAAAAATTGCAATTTGGAAGGGTAATGAAATCACGAGTGTCAATAATGGAAAAACAATCCATGGTTTGGAGAAAATGGTGGGGAAAAATGAGGGTCACGGCTATTTATTTTTTCTATCAAAGGACTGCGATCACGGTTTCAAGTTCGAGAATTTCCCAAACCTGGAAAAATAGACCACGATCATGGTTTATAAATCATGATAGCAGTTTATAAACCACTATCACAGTTTATAAACCAGGATTGTAGTTCGTTAAATTCGGGATTTGATGTCCACTTTTTGGTCCCCCAACTTCCTGCACTTAGCCAATAGCAAGATGTAAGAAAATTTGATCAAATGGTAATTATGTGATAATTTTATGTTACTGAAATGATATTGTACTTCTCCATTAATTGACCACTTTGAACTAAATTTTCATAAGTTGTAACAAGCTCTTATATATTTATTTATCTCCGGGATTTTAAGTTTTTGTATTTATGCTTTAAACTTAAAAGTATAATATAATTATAAATTCCACTTGGTAATGGTTGAGTTTTTAATGGCCATTTTTCAATTTAAAGATTGGTAAATTTTGTATATATTTGTGCAAGTCCTTAGCAATCCTAAGATGACATCTATACATAATTTTATGTGCAACTATGATTTTTAAGTGATATGCCTTCTGGCACCTGTGTGTTTGACACAAATTTTTTTCATATGATTTTTTTGTATTATTGCCTTTCCTTTCTATATCTACCTTAGATATTCAATGTGGTAAATGTATGTTGTATAGAGTGAAAAACAATTACTATGTAGTGAAGGTTATCTAGTTGCTATGCATTCTTTGAATTATATTGAAGGATCAAAAGACCCGCAAAAAATTCACCAAGAAATGGAATTAATTAGAGATTTATTATGTTTTGCAATTATAGAAAGATGTCATAAAGGTCAATATCCATGGAACAACTCAGGTTTGATGAGAAATGGATTTCTATTGTCATAATTGTTAACATGGATGCGAAGTATGAAGTAGGCTAGAGGGCTTCCATGAACCTACATAACTGGGTGAGCTCAAGGTTCCAAATAGATTGTTAGAGGTATACCAATAAAAATACTTAAAAAATAAATTATGGAGATTTATGTTATAAAATGTATTTTATATGGAAATTTGGATTGTAATGGTTTCTCAGTTATCTAAGTTTTTGGTTATGTATAGTATTTTTCTATCCTTCATCTCTAATATCAAAGTAAGTAACATAAGATGAAAATATGATTCAAGTTTTCAAGGTGGTTGTTTCCTTTAGATATGCACAAAACACTTCAAACCATACAAAGATAAAACAGTTCCTTAAGCCCAATTTTTTTTTCTAATATTTATAGCAGAAAAAAGCAACAAAAAAAAACGTAGTCCCTACTTAGATAACCTACATCTCAAAGAAAATTGAAAACATTGATTTAATATTTTCAGATCTCACAGTCCATGAAATAAATTTTAAAACTTTTGAATAAACACAGAGAGAATTTTTCAATTGAAAATTTGAATTGTTTTGAATTATCACAATGTTCAAGTAAGAAGAAAAATCTTCGGGTAGTACCCAACCTAGTATCCTCAATTCAAAAAAAGAAAAGTCACAATCATAATTGATAACCTTTAGCTCTACATTTAGAGCATCCTTCTACCAACACTCAAGAGTCCTTTTGGGATTTACTAGAGCACCTGCCTCGACAAGCTTATGTATAAAATCAACTACTTCCTACATTGTTCTAATTTTACCTGCATTTTCTTTCTCAATAGTGATTTTAAATTCTTACTCAAGAGTCGTTACTATCTCAACCTGAAGTTTAAACAATAGGGTTGTGATATCAAGTGTAAAATGAGAACTTAAGCTAAATACTCATCATCATCAGTGTCTCTTGACTTAGGAGTAAATGTCTTATCTTGTGACAACGTTACTTGGCTCTTCACAATATTACATACTTTACTCACAGTTTCTAGCTTGGCCTGTCCCCATAAAATGCAATACATAGAGAAACAAAACTATAAATAAAGAATGAGTATCTACTGTTAATGGGAAAAGTTTTTTTTCCACCAACAATACAATAGCACACATATCTTGAGATATTTTTAGCTATCTAGGAGAAGAAAAGAAATCTTATGATGGGGTTTACAGATCATACCACACATAGAACTTTTAGAGTTTGAGAATTCAATTAAGTAGATCTTTGGGATTTGATAGCATATCTTTGCTGCCAAAATGATATTGAATTGAACCTAGAAAACCTAGGAGAAACCTGCAACAAACCATCTAAAGAGATAGGTTGTTAATATAACAATTGCCATTTTGCATAAATCAAAAAGACATTTTTCTGATCTTCAACTTCACAAATCAACTACATCAAAAAACCCATATAAATATTTGATAATTAAAATACTAAATCAAATGACATCAAATACTAAATCATATAAATCTTATGGTTTAGAATCTTCACAGATCAAATTAGTGAAGTGAAGAAAACCATATAAATCATAAAATATTTAATCAAAATGGCATTTTTACATCCATACTCCCAAATCAACTCAATTGAAAAAACCAAGTAAAACATTTCCTATTAAACTACTAAATCAAAATAATCTTCTTTGGTTCAAAATCTTAACAAATCAAACAAAATTTAAAAAACGCATTATAAAACCTTGTCGATAAAATTACTAAATCAGTGATATCAAATTTAGGGTCCATAAAATTCATAGTTATCAAAGAATGCAGCCAGAACTTAAAACTTATGAGAGATTCAAAAGAAACTAACATATTTAAAAGAAACCCAAAAGCATATGGAAGATTTAAACAACACCCAATTGCATGTAATAAATTACATACAAGTTTGCAAGCATCCAGAAGCAAGGGACAAATTACATACCAGTTTTGGCCCATAAGACAGAGAAGATGGTTCCTGCACCTTGGCTGAAGTAGGCACCATGCTTGCCATTGCAGTAGAAAAGTTAATATACACGGATTTGTGAACTACAAAGACAAGACAACAAAAAAAGAATATTTGAACTCGCTATAAGGAGCTTCAATAACCCCAAGGACTTCGTGCTCTCCCTGTATGGTGACATTCAACTCATCACGCTAAAGGTGACGAAGCCGAATCCATGAGATCTTCCCATTTCTCGATCACTTAAGATCTACAAAAAGCCAAACAACCTATTGTAAGAACCCAAGATAATCTTCATCATAGCCAAAAACCATAGCATACCCATTACAACAAATATTCTCTAAGCTCACAATCAATCAGAAATAATAAAATACTGATTAACCAATAATAAATGAGCATTTACATTCAACCTTTTCACAAAATTTGAGAGGGCCCTTTCAACGAATCTAAGGCCCCCATTTCTGGTGATACAGATCATCCTCTAATAAGATACGTGGCCCGATTATCCCCATTGTAAAAAAGGGAGTTTTTTGTGAAGATTTCATACGACTGGGTGTGGAAAACATAAGATCACATTAGCAGAAATATGGATACCATCACCATGGAACACCTAAAAAACCACTCATTTCACATAAAATAACCTAAGAAAATCATTCTAGATGACATAAAAATTGAGCACAAAAAAAATTCAAACAGAAAAATAGCACGACCGTGGTAACATACTCCAAATAACCAAAAAAACTAAAAAAAATGATAGTTGCTCAACAGCCAAAATAACAAAACAAACAAATGAATCATGCAAAAAGAAACCTCTAGCTTATTTTATCATTTTCTATCTTCAACAATCTTCTTTTATTAGAGTAGAAAAATAAAAATAACTCAAAAATACTATAACAAAAAATTAGAGAAACCATTTAAACAAATTCTAAAAAATTGGGTCAGCCCTTGTAAATTAAAAAAGGAGGCCATCAAACAAAAAAAAATGGATCTGATTCCTTACCATATACATGCATTAGAAAGTGGCAGGGCTCAAGTCATATTGAAACTAAGGCGGCATCACACATTTCCATACATACTCTCCTCCTTGCACATTACATGGAGCATGTTATTATATGTATATATGTTTGGACCACACTCTCTTCCCACAAATTCATCCACAAGTCTTTTCACCTCATTGTACTTCCCTTCTCTACATAGACACGAAACTAGAGCATTATATGTACCAAAATTGGACTTAAATCACCCCTCCACTATTTTCTTAGGAAGGTATGTCACCATGTCTGGGTCTCTTGCTTTGTAGAACCCACTAATTAGTGTGTTGAACTCCATGCTAGTATTATGATGGATCCCACTTTCTAACATCTCCTCCAGGAGTTTGGTTGCCTCCTCCACCCTTCGCTGTTTGCAGAACCCATTGAATAATATACTGAAAGTGACATTTTCAAGGAAACAACCAATTCCACACATCATTTCTATAATTTTTATGGCCTCCTCCACCCTACCTTGTTAGCATAACCAATGCATCAAAAGAATTTGTTTTTATTGGTTCTAGGAATGCACCTATTAAACTCCATTTCCTTCCCTATATCTAAGGTTTCTTCAATCCTATGCTTCTTAATTAACTCTAGTGTAATAATGTTATATGTTACTTGATTAGGAACCAAACCATGGTGAGAGGACATCTGTTTGGAAAAACCTAATAGAAAATAAATCTTGTTAATCCTGCACAGGGCCTTGATCAATAAAGTGAACATCTTGACATCTGGTTAGATTCTGACATAGATCATTTGAGAAAACAGATGTTGCGTCATGTTAAGATTCCTTTCTACTATAAGTAATTGAGAAAAATGTCTTAGCATTATGTAGTGGTTTTGTGAGATATTACCTCCATTTTCTTGAGGACCCATTTCCATGCACTCCAGTGCCCAAGGAAAAATATATTGTATGAATATTAAAGATTCAAAAGTACCGTATCTACTATTTACTTCTCCATGTCGATCCACCATGCAATTGAAGCCCTTGGGAAAATACAACACCCGTATCAAGAAAATCGACGGACACTATCACTACTCTCACATCGACCACCAAATTTTTCTGAAGAAAGTACAATCCGTGTGCTACACTTTTATTGGTCATTTTTTAACACCTTGGGATCCGTAATTTTCGATTCAATATCCTCTGCCACTTGATTTCAATGATCATGCATTTGCCTATAATATCTGTTCGATCACTGACATAAGACAACCCCAACAAGGTTTATTCCAACTGAGACACACCTACCAGCATAAAAACTAAATACAAATAATGTAATATCTTTTAAATACAAGTCACTTCCTCAAGAAATTTGGAGACCGGAAGAAAACGAGTTGAATATATGGCAATATTACTTCTTACTGATATGCCAATAACATAGTGGATAGTGGATATGATAATGCATTTGTTTTTTCTTTATATTTTTAATTTGCATGTGATTTTTACTCATTTATTTTAGGCCATATCAAAATGATCACCATAAATGGAATTTTTTTTTGGCGATTCTAGGCTAATTCACGAATACTTACATTTTTGAAATTTACTTTTGGTAAATTTGTGGAGTAGTCCGGTGTAGCATTTTGCCAAAAATTTCCAGGTGTAAGTTACTTTTGTGGGTCGGCTCACCTAGTTGTTTATATTAAATTTCATATATATGCATGTATATTATTGATGCCTCGAAACACAAACCGGGTACATTTTCTAACATACACTAGTAAAAAATCTAATCATCTGCAAAATTAAAATTCCATAAGGCTATTTTGACAACAGTCCATATTCAAGATGCCCGTGTGCATATTCCAGAGTCCAGGTGCATGACCCAAAAGGATAGTCTAGACGCACAACCAAAAATTCCAGGTATGTATTCTCATTCAGATGCCCACCTGCATTTTTCTAAACACCCAGCTGTATCGCAAATGTATAAGCGAGGCTGTATTTTACAAAAACCTGACAATATTTTAACGATGTCTGGCTGCATTTTCCAGATGCTCAATTTCTTTCTTTAGACACCCAAATTTTTTCTACTGACACCCAACTTCTTACTTAGTCACCCGTTAACAAATTTTAGACTCCCTGTTGTGTGCTTCAGACACGCAACCATGCAGACGTCTAACGTGCCCTCCAGATAGTCGTCAGTGCTTTGTCAGGTTTCGACTGGTACTTGAAATGTTGGGAGCCAATCATAAAAAAGGGAATCATTTTATATTTTCTAACCATCCACAAAAAGGGGTCAGACAGATGCAACTGCCACACACACCAAATACATGTTATATGTATTAAATAAATAACTAAGCCTTTTTATTTATTGCCAAACGAAAAATTGTAATAATATACTTAAAAATACAAATTTCTAAAATCCCCTATTTTGCAGAACCCACTGATGATGGCATGCCTCCACTTTAGGGCAATACTCATTATGTGCCTACACTAGAAACACAACAAGAAAATTATTTGAAACAAGCAGAAGATATGCCTCCACTTGAGGATAATCATGATATTGTGCCTTCACTTTATGACAATTTCATTCATGATTACTATATGAACCAAGGAGAAGACATTTCTAGTATCAAACACCAACTTTAGCTTGAAATCCTACTCTCAGTTATTTGAAATGGAAGAGAATAGACATAATTCCCTTTGATGTCGACGAGATCCACCAAACTGAAGATATTTCTACACAGTGTGATCAAACACCTATTACAGGTGATAATATAACCCAAAAATATGTGCGAAGAAAGAGAAGTATATGGACCATCAGAAGGAATTTTAAGTTTGAATGAACAAATAAGTATCCACCCATTGAACCTATACATCCAAAAAAGGCAATGATACTCCTAAAAATGTAAATGTATTATTTATAGCTGGAAAATTAGAAAGGATTACAAAATTTAACTTAAGTTGGAAATAATAGAGAAACATTGTGGTAAAATATACATGTATCAGTGAAAAAAGTATATTTTCAAATAAAACAAACACAAAAATGGAAAAATACAAAATATGCATACATGTAAGATATATAACAGAGTATGAAAATGAATAGAAATGCCTAGAAATCTTGTTGAGAAAGGAGAAACAATTACATCTCAACTAGGAAAATGTGTTCGGTCTAATCTACGATCCAAAAATATACAGTTCTCAACTATTTACCACATTCTAAAAGGGGTAGGCCTATTTATGATTTTTAGGATTATATAATTTTATTTCAACTCAATGGATTCCCTAATCTTCCACAATTGCATTGGTCAGGAAAAAGGGCATGGGAAATGGTGAGATGTATAGCGATGATTAAGGAGGAATTTAAAGAAAGAGTAAAAAATGCATGATTTATCTCACTATCTATTGATGAGGTCACAATAATTGAAAACACATCTTGGGTTTGCATTCATGTTTATGCTTTTGAGAACCATATAAGGACACCTCATTTATTAACAATCCATAAAATGATAGAAAATTGTAATGCAAAGAACATTTACACGTTGGTTATTTCAAGTTTGAGGGAAATATAGGGAATGTACGATTATAGTATTACAACTAAGCTAGTGTGCATTGGTATAGATGGTGCATCAGTAATGAAGGGGAACAGAAATGGTCTTTGCAATCGAATACAAACCACTATTACCCCATATATGATTCCAATCCATTGTATGGTGCACAAAATGAATCTTTCATACAAAATAGTTAACGCATTTGAGAGTCTTGAAAAATTAAAAGAGCTTATCCGCGACCTACATGCATATGTCAAGCAGTCCCAAAAGATTCCTAGAGTTCCATAAATTTGCAATCAGAGTGAATGATGGTAAAAATATTCTAAAATATGTTAATACATGGTGGATTTCCATATATGAACCTGCATGCAGAGTTTTTGAAAAATATCCATCGTTGGTAGGTTTTATGTATAAATATCATAGAGAAGTTGGCAAGGAAAAAGATCTGATGTACCATTTCACTAATTTGGAAACTTTACTAACATTAAGTGGAATTCTCCCCATGTTGAAGGAAACCAATTATCTGAGTAAACACGCTCAAGAGAGGTCCATATATATTGTTGATTTCATACAATTGAGGAAACATGAATGTTAAACCTTAGATATTTTATACATGTCCCAATATATTTTTAAAGGACCTCTTTTTTAGAAATGACAAATGTTAATAGACATCAAGGATCCTAACTACCATTTGAAATTCAATATTAAGGATTATCTTTGTATAGTTTGTTGGCATGTTGTTGTATAGGTGTTGTCATTGATTTGAAACCTCATTAATGAAAAATTGGATGATAGTGTAGGGTCATATAATTCTCAAAGTGATGTTCTTATGGAGATTCAGGTATGATTTTAGTTTCACAGGTTGATTAAGTGAGGATGGCTAGTTCTTGCAAGCCCAATCACGTGATCTAGCTTGTTTTGGTGACAATGCATGGAGGTTGGAGCTTCTTGGTTGTATAGGTGTTGTCATTGATTTGAAACCTCATTAATGAAAAATTGGATGATAGTGTAGGGTCATATAATTCTCAAAGTGATGTTCTTATGGAGATTCAGGTATGATTTTAGTTTCACAGGTTGATTAAGTGAGGATGGCTTGTTCTTACAAACTCAATCACGTGATCTAGCTTGTTTAGGTGATAGTGCATGGAGGTTGGAGCTTCTTGGTTGTTTGAGAAGCATGTTGACATGATGTAGACAATATGTGGAGAGTTATTGGGCACTTGTATGAGCTTCAAGGTGCAAATATAGGTTGGTGACCAAGTTTCAAGTGCTCATTTGGAACATGTATGGGTGAACTAGATTACATATGGATGAGTTATGGAGATATATGATCTCATGGATGCATTTATGCCATTGTATCATGATGTATCAAGTATGTTAGGCCAATTTTGAGTGTTTTCATAATGATTTATAATGTTCGTTTAGTTTACCCTAGCCTTTATAATGCAAAACTGTAAGGGATAGTTAGGCAAATGAGATAGATTGAAAATATTGAGATCTATTTGTGGCATGATGATGATTGGAGATATATGTTGGGTCTTTCCTTTTGTTGTGGGAAATTTTTCAGGTTGTCATGATGTGAATTTTTGTAATTTATGTCAGTTTTGCTGAAACAGGGTCAAGAAGAAGAGCATTTCCATCTCGAGTTGGACCTTCTAATGCTCACCCGGAATTGTGTGATTTTCATGGAACCTTGTGGCTTTCAGGAATGTTTATATATTTATTTTAGAAGGTTTAAAAAAAATAATGAGGTCATTTCATCGTCATGTTTTTATGAACGAATGTTAAGAAGGTAAACAACTATTTATGAGTTTGAAACCCTAGCTTGAAAGCAGTTTGTGAGATTTGCTTCTTAAGTGGCCAATTTTGATTTCTAGTGCCTAGATGATGATTGGAACATGTATATGAATCCTCCATACTTCTAGAAATGTATGGTATAGGTCGTGGTGATGAGTGGGCCCCACTCAAACATATTAGTTTCTGAAGAAGTTTAGTTTGGGAAAATATTTCCCAAAGGAGTTACAAAATAAATGACGATTGTGTGATGTATGCAAGTTTTTATTGATGTACGAAGAGTTTTTAGGTCATGTTCATGTTGAGAAATGGTCAAGTAATCTTCATTTAAGTTGACTGGTCAAAGGGCAGTTTTGGGGTAGTTAGAAGAAGTCTTCAATAAAATGGACATTGCAGGAGCTACATGAAGAGTTAATAGGTGGTTCAAGTTGTTTTGGAAATATAATTAAGATATATTTCTAGTTATATACGGTTTTTTTTCATGATGATGAGATATGGTATATTTTGTAGGTCAATTTGTGAGAAAGAATATTTCTTGCTATTGAGGACAAAACTATTTTTTTGAAAGATTAAGTTTTTAAGTGCACGGAATGGATCATTTGATGCTTTATATCACCTGGAATGAAAAGAGGGATGCATTTGGAATCCAATTAATACATTTGGAGGTCTTGAAATTATCAATAAGGGTACAAAATAGTTGGATTTTGAAAACTATGTTTTGGGTAGCTTGATTTGGTGAAGGAAAACATTGTTGTGGTTTGAACTAGTGGATGTTTCATGGGCTCTAACTTGTTTAGGAGTATTATAAAGGTATTTAAATTTCAATAGAGTTTTCACATTCCATATTTTAGGTGTTCTTAGGTGACCTTGTATCCAAAAGGTGAAAACATGGTGTTGGAACCAAGTGTTTTGTGAAGGAAATGAGCCACTGAGCCCATTAAACAAAATAGTTTAATTGATTGATGATATTTACAACCATGTATGATGTTTAAATTTTATTTTAAAAATGTGTGATGAATTTGAAAGTATAACTAAAAATATTTTTGGGATTATGAGCTTTTTTCATTCCAATGCATGGGATTTGAGGACTTTTGCTACATGGAAGAAGAAGTTTTGCTAGGCCAACCCATATGTATGGGTCACTTGTAGATGTTATGAAGAGTATATGGGATGTTTTTATGATGTATAGGTCATGAAAAATTAGGGATTTTTTTTTTTTTTTGAATTTTAAATAAGGAGGAGCTTATAAAAGCATAGTTTTGGGTCTTTTGTGAGCTAGTGGTGTGTATGCAAGAAGTACGACCTATGTGAATTTTTATAGGTGTGCGAGTATGTATTAAGGGATGATCAAGTATGTGATAGGTTGAGGAAGTTATTAAAGTGTGTGAGTAAGATATTGGTGCCTTGAAGTGAATAAAGTGCTTGATTGTGAGAGGTTGAGGACCTAGGGTTTGAACAAAGTACCAAGACAAAAGTGCGAGTTGAATCAGTGGTCTCTATCAGTTGTGCCAATAATATTTTAGAGATAAAAAAATCACATCATAATGTGGTTGAGTGGATGTTTTATCATCTTGAGGGGTTTTAGCCTCCTTGTGGAGTTGGTAGGGGTTGGTGCTCTTTATAGGGTTATAGCTCTACTAAACTAGGGTTTGATGCTCCTTGTGGGGTTGGTGCTTCACTAAATTATAAAAATATCAATATAAATATTGTTTTTCACTAGGTTTTCTTCCCCTTGAGGGTTTCCACTTATATATTGTGTCTTTGTGTTGATTCTCTTGTTTATGGTTCATAACATATGTGATATTTTATGTTGTGCACACATAAATGATTAGATAAGTGAATTTGTGGTTTGCTTAAGTAATATGAAGTATGAATTAAATTTTTTTAAGGAATGATTCATCCCCAAATATCATTCCATTGTTCTTCCAACAATTGGTATCAAAGTTAATAATCAAGTTTGGGCTCTCGAAGTCAAAATTTTAATAATTCTTGTTGCTTCTCTGTAATGACTGGGTTCTTAAAGTACACATTGAGTGGTATAGTTGGAATGTTGAATTTGAAGGTGAAAATGGTGGAGTCCAGACGTAAAAGTGTGTAACATCCTCTTAATAGAGTAGACATCATGTTGTAAGTGGTCTCAGATGCTAAAGGTGGTAAATTCCTTAAGAACCTTTGACAGAGTTCATGTTGACATTTTTGGTGTTATAAAGACCTAATCAAGGATGAGTAGTTTACAAACTAGGTAAGTTGTTCTTAAGTAAATGATTTAAGGTTTATGGAGAAAGTAAAATGGAAAAATGGGTGTCCATTTCAGGTATGATCTTGTAAAATTGAATTTTATGAAGCTATGAGTGATGTTTATTGACATAAGTGCTAGAAGATAGTGACTGTGCATTTGATAAAGTATAGAAGGTATAATGAATCTCTTGATGTTTCTTAGAGGATATATGACATGAGTAATATTGCAAAAATCTTGAAAAGTGGATCAAATTATGAGAATATTGGATGTTTTGTTTTTCTTGAAACTTCATGGATAGTGTTGTGTTTTTCCATAGGCATGTAGGTCTATATTTGGTGTGAAAATTTGGTTTATATCATCTTGGATGGATCTGTGTCTCATTAAGCATGAGCATTTTAAATTCGTGATGGCATTATGAGTTTGAATTGAATGATCCACATGATTCATCTCAATTAAATGAGAAGATCACTATAAAGATAGGTGTGAGCTACTCTATAATTGTGATAATGGAAAGGTGATGAATGCTACAGGTATGGTTGACTAAGCTACTTAATTCTTAATGAAGATGAACACTTAATGAACATGAGTACATAGTGGTGAGTAAGTCATCAGGGTTCTTGAGGTGAAAAATATATTCTCAGGTGCATCCACAAGGTCATCCCTTGAGAAATGATCACCAAGGTTAGTAAAGACCATGTCCTAGTGATCTCAGAAGATAATATATGCATCTAAAGGTGTACCGTGTATCAAAGGCAGAGTTTGTGATCTCTTCAGGTAGAAAGTAAGTTGAGAATTCCTTGAGCTAATAAAATTTCTTTTGAAAGGATTTCATCGAGGTGACAAAGAGTTTAGACACCAAGGAGTTGTGGTTAGTAAGATTTAGGCGTCAGTCATCTCGGAAGTAAAGAATCGGTAACTACAAGTATAATATATGAGAAAAAGACAGAGTATGATATTTACTAAGGTATGTTGTGTTTTTTTAGTTCATTCATGTTGTTTTGGATGATTCGAAACCGGTCTTAGGGTATTAAGAGTGAATTTCATCAAAAAATAAGAAAATAGATGTCTTGTGGACTATGTTATGAATGGGAATGGTTATTATTACTCCAATAGTACATCCTACATGATTGTAGGTGTTGTTTTAAGTATGATGGTGGTGTATTTGAAGAGATTCAATGTATTCATTGATTCTTAAGGTTGAGAAAGGTATTTGATTGAGGAGAAGCTAATAATTTTGTATTTTAAGTCATTGTTGAGTTGAGGTTGATAAATCAAGGACTGTGTAGGTTAGTCACAATGCTACATTGTTTATAAACGTTGCCCATGTGTGTAAAAAAAGTCTTCATGAAAGGGGGATTCCATGGTTCACTACTTAAAGATACTCTTGGTGTATTCATATGAATGAAGAAGTAATTTGTCTTGAATCATTTAAAGTTAGAGTTGATGATAAAATTGATACCCTGATGGTTATCAGACTACAAATAGTATGAAATGGTGCTTCTTTAGAGGCAAGATGTTGTGTATATCTTAGACCAGTCAAGGGGAGAAAGTGAGAATGATACTAGAAGGTGATATGGATGTTATCATGGAATTTAAGTTATGTTATGAAGAGTATTCTCCAAGAACAAGAAATGTATGAGTTATGAATTCATTATTTCATCCAATTAGGCTATGAAAAACTAAAAATGTGCATTAGGACTTACGCCTAAGTGTTTGAAGGGATATTAAGCCAAGTTAGCAAGGTAAGAAGATTGATTATGGTTTATAATTGTAAAGTATGATGGTATTATCTCAGGTGGAATGATGGTGTGATTTTTCATGAGGTGTATGGTGCTTGGAAGCTTGACAAAGTGTGTCCTAAAACCATTGAAGGGTCTATTAAGGGACCTATGATCTCAATGAAGGACGTTGACAAGAATTAGATAACTAAACAAGTGTTTGTACCTTGAAAAGATAATGTAAGAAAAAAAATGAAGGCAAGAATGATTTTTAGCTCTTATTCAACATTTTTGGCTTGTTTCTCATAATGCATGCTTCAGGTAGTGTTCTGTTACAGTGGTCTAATAATGGCAAAATTTGAGTTTAGAGGAAAAATGACATGTTTTTACATGATTAGAGGTAGATGATGGTATAATTTCTCCTAGAATGGGGTAAGATGTTACTTTATTCATTATTGATGACATGTTCAGATGATATGTGTGTTATTCCTAGGGGAGCTTAGTGTCTCCATGCTTGAAAATAGGCTAAAATCAATTTTTGAGTGAAATTTACAGATTTTGAGCGTCTTTGAGACCTTTGGTTGATGTTTATAAAAAAACCATGAAACTATGAAGCTGATAAATATGAAGAACATATTGGTACAAGTATGCCTTTTTTATTAATGTAAAAAGGGAGAGAAGTACATGTGGTTTTCCATCACTGACAAAGAGGGAGATTGTTGGCATGTTGTTTCATAGGTGTTTTCATTGATGAAAAACCTCATCAATGAAAAAGTGGATGATGTTGTAGGGTTAGATGATTCTTAGAGTGAAGTTCTCATGGAGATTTAGGTATGATTTTAGTTGCAGATGTTGCTTCAGTGAGGATGGCTTGTTCTTGCAAGTCCAATTAGGTGATTTAGCTTGTCTAGGTGATAGTGCATGGAGGTTAGAGCTTCTTGGTTTCTTGATAAGTATGTTGAAATTATGTAGAGAATGTGTGGAGAGTTCTTTAGTACTCGTATGAGTTTCATGGTGTAGATACAAGTTGGTGATCTGTTTTTCAAGTGCTCATTTGGACCAGGTATGGTTGTTAGATTGCATATGGATGAGTTATGGAGCTATATGAGCTCATGGATTCATGTATGAAGTTGTATCATGATGTGTTAGGTATGTTAAGTCAATTTTGAGTGTTTTCATGATGAGCTATAGTGTTCTTTAAGTTGACCCTTGTCTTTACAATGTAAAACCCTAATTGCTAGTTATGCAAATGAGATAGGATGAAAATATTGAGAACTATTTGTGGAATGATGATGATTGAAGATGTATGTAGGGTGTGTCCTTGTACTGTGGGAAAACTTTAAGATTGTCATGATGTGAATTATTGTAAGTTATGCTAGTTTTGGTGAAACAAGGTCAAGAAGAAGAGATTTTCTAGCTTGAGTTGGACCTTCTGATGCTCGCCTTGAATTATGTGCTTTACATGGAACCTTGTGGATTTTAGGGATGTTTCTATATTGATATTATAAGTTTTTAAAAAAATAATGAGGTGAGTTCATCGTCAGGTTTTTATGAATGAATGTTAAGAAGGTAAACAACTTTTTATGAGTTAAAAACCCTAGCTTGAAAATAGTTTGTGAGATTAAATTCCTAAGGGGAAAGTTTTTATTTCTCATTCATAGATGATGATTATAAAAATTATAGGACTCCTTCATATTTATATAAATTTATGGCAGAGGTTGTGGTGATGAGTGGGCCCCACTCAAACATGTGTGTTTATGAAGAAGTTTAGTTTGGGACAAGATTTTACAAAGGAGTTGAAAAATAAATGACCATTCTATGATGTATGCGATTTTTTATTGATGTAAAAAGAGGTTTCAAGTCATTTTCATGATGAGAAATTTTCAAGTAAGATTCATTTAGGTTGATTGGTCAAAGGGCGGTTTTGGGGTAGTTAGATACAGTCTTCAGTAAAATGGACATTGTAGGAGCTATAGGAGGAGTTAGGAGGTGATTACAATTTTTTTGGAAAGATAATTCAGATATATTTCCATTTATATATTTTTTTATTCATGATGAAGAGATGCGGTATAGTTTCCAGGTCAATTTGTGAGCAATAATATTTCTTTCTATTAAGGACATAACTATTTTTGCTGAAAGATTAAGTTTGTTAGTGCATGAAATGGATTGTTTGGTGATTGATATCACCTATACAGTTAATATAAATTAATTTTTCATATAATTGATCCATTTTTAGGTCTTGAAAGTGTTAGGAAGGGTACAAACCATTTGGATTTTGAAAACTAGGTTTTTGGAAGATTGATTTGGTGAAGGAAAAGGTTGATGTGGTTTTAACCAGTGGATGTTTATGGGTTCTAAATTTTATAGGAGTTTATAAAAGTATTTAAATTTCTATAGAGGTGTAAAATTACATATTTTATGTGTTATTAGGTGACCTTGAAGTCAAAATATGAAGATAAGGTGTTGGAAACAAATGTTTTATAAAGGTAATGAGCCATTGGGCCCATTAAACGAAATAATTTGATTGGTTCATGATAATTGAAACCATGTATGATTTTTAAATGTAATTTTAAACATTTTTGATGAATTTTACAGCATGAATAAAAATAGTTTTGGTATTAGGATATTTTTGTCATTCCAATGCATGGGATTTGAGGACTTTTGGTGCATGGAAGAAGGGGTTTTGCTAGGCCGACCCATATGGGTAAATTTTAGCTGTTATTAAAAGTGCATGGGATGTTTTTATGATGTATTGGTCGTGAAAAATGAGGGAAATTTTTTAATTTTTAATTTGAATTAATAAGGAGCTTATAAAAGCATAAGTTTGGGTGCTTTTGTGAGCTAGTGGTGTGTGTGCAAGAAGTCTGACCTAAATGAAGTTTTTTATAGGTGTGTGAGCATATATTTAGGGATGATAAAGTGTGTGACATGTTTAGTAAGGTATGAAATTGTGTGATCAATAGATGGGTTCCTTTAGAAGTAAATAAAGTGCTTGATTGTGAGAGATTGTGGACCTAGGGTTTGAACAAAGTATCGAGACAAAAGCGTGAGCTGAATCAATGGTATCTATCAACTGTGGTAGAATATTCCATAAATTAGAACATCATAAGGTGTTTGATTTGGTTCTTAATAATCTTGGGGAGTTGTATCCTCCTTTTGGAGTTGGTGCTTCACAAAATTAGGGGTTGGTGTTCCTTGTAGGGTTGTAGCTCTAGTAAAATAGGGGTTGGTGCTCCTTATGGGATTGGTGCCTCACTAAATTTGAAAAATATCAATATAAATATTTTTTTTAATTTGTTTTTTCCCCCTTGAGGTTTTCCAACTTATATATTGTGTCTTTGTGTTGATTCTCTTGTTCATGGTTCATAACATATGTGATTTTGATGTTGTGTACACATACATGATTGGATAAGTAAATTTTTGTTTTGTTTAAGTAATCTAAAATATGAATTAAATTTTTGTAAGGAATGATTCACCCCCCTCTTAGTGCATTGCGATTCTGACATTGTTATTAATGGGAAGGATAAATCTATGCATATGTTTCAACAAAGAGTTGATTTGGTGGGAGCAAAAACTCAAGAAGTTATTGTAACAAATTTTATATAACATTTTTATTTTTGATACACAGAAGAAATTGAGAAATATTTCAAAAATATTATACTCACAAATTTTTGATCATTTAAAAAAGGATGATCTTCTAGAGGCCATGGGAGTAGTGAATCCCATCTTTTATAACATCGTTGATGGTCATAGTGAAGAACTTGTAAGAACATTATTTCTCAAATATATGTCTATTCTGGTAAATCATTGCAGCAAGTGTGTGTAGATAAATGGAGTTGAAATTAAAGGTATTTTGTAAAAATATTCATTGAAACCTCAGTCATCACATTTTTCATTTACCATGATTGATAAATATTGGTTTCTAGATAAACCAACGAAAAATGGAGCTACAATAAGGTTATGGAGAAAATTGTATCCAAGCAACATCTTGCAAGAAAATATTAGTGAATGTTTTTGGTTATATAAATTTTTCCAATAAAATGATTTTGAGATCATTAGAATATGAACATGTCTTTAATGCATTATCTTTTATTAAATCAAATATTTGAAATAGGTTGCATAAAAATTTGGAGAATTGTTTGAGTTTGTATTTTTCACATTATCCCATGGATGCATTTCCTTATGAAAGGGCACTTGTGACTTTGAGTTCACTTACTGAAAGAAGGGGAGTCATTAATACATCGAGCAAAAAAGATAATATCAATACTAAACCGGGAGGTGGATGCTCTGGTGACATAGTAGATGCAAATGTATCTAATGAAAAAGGGCGTGCACAAACATTGTTTCAGCTACCTGAGTTTTAGGCTTTCACTTTGGTAAGAGGCATGTTTTATAAAAATTTAATCCTATCTAAAAAATTCATATGATTTTTTTACAATTATTTATGTTTTTGGATAAATGATTTTAGTATCCTTATTTATTTTATTTTTTATATAATGCAAGAATAAGATATGAAAACATTAATTATGAATAGAACTCATATATTATACTTTACATTGTTATGAAAAACACTAGAGATTTTATGGAAACAATACATTAATAAAGTGTTTATTCATATCATTTCAAAACAATTTATAAAAGTGAAAAACATCTCAATTGATATTTGAGACTTATATTTCTATTCTCAGTATTACAATTAGACATACAATATAAGAAAATATAGTCTCATTCTATGATGTTCCCTCTGGTATTGTATCATATGTCAGTGCTCTTCATTTAATTAGATCTTCAATTACGACATTGATACTAGTGAAATTTCAATATCTTGTTTTGCCTCATCACTTGCTAAAATTAAAGTATGATACACATCATATTTCTACTTGAAAAATATATATGGATCCATGCCATGCTCTTTAATTATGTTCTTTAATGTATTATTATGTTTATTAAGGAGCACAAGTTTTTCCTTTAGTGAATTAGCAATAGTTAAAATTTTCATGCATTCTTCAAATGTATATCCAAGATCAGTACTTCATTTGTCAATTTTTCATATTTTGACTGCATTTAAAAAAAGAAATATTATTAGTTAAAAATTTTAAATATGTAAAAAATTAAAATTTCAATGCAAAGAAAGAGCTAAAATTACGACAATTTTATATTTTTCCACATTTTAAATGATAACCAAGTTTTTTTATTTAGTTCATTTGTTATAGTAGGCTTTGCTTCATCACTTAAAATTTCTAGCCTATTTAACATTATATCCAAAATATTATCATTATAGTCATTGTCTACTGTAATGGCACCTGAGAGAGCCTTGTTCAATAATACATCAATCTTTCCTGGCTCAATTTGAATTGAAGAAAATAAATAATTTCTTTGGGAATGGTTGTGATAACAAAAATTTATTTCTTTCATCAAAACTTTAATCCAAAATTCCTGTGTTTTTAATGTCTTTATATTAGACATAACAACATCATTAATATTAGCATAAAATCTATCTACCAACAAATTATGCAACGATTTTTTTTAATTGGTCATCATATTACGGTACTAGTATATGAGATGGAGAGGTTGTGTTGTATGGTGAACTAGATTTGTATTCCTGTAAAACAAGATCTATTTGGGTGTGGCCCTGAATCATATTATGTGGATTAAAGGTAGATGGATCCCTAATGCCACTCTTAATACCTAAGAAATCATCATTAAGATATTTTTTTTGTAAAATGGTGGTTCCCATTGCACTAGGGAGACCACTAATGGAGAAATTTGGATACTTTATTCCTGTCAAATGAACTATGCCACTACTTCGATCTAGAAAATATATTCTTTCCCCCTTATCTAAACTTGTCTTTGCGGCTGTGGCGGTGGCATATTTTTCATTTGAGAAGTGGGAAAAGGAACTGCAAAATTTAAATGTGAAAAAACACAAGAATTCAATGTTTATTAAATTTAGCAGAAACATTAATGTTTGAAGTGACTGTGATAATAATAATGTACGTTATACCTACAATACAAAGTATGTCTAGGTGTAGTAGTTTCTTCCACTATCAGTGGTTGAATCCTCATGGATTCCATTGGTTCATGTTGGGAAGTTTGATGAATATTATCACATGAATTTGTAAATATGAAGTAATGTTTAAAAATATGCATAGTTTGATTAATATTTTTTTTAAAATAATGTATGTTCCATTATTCATAGCTTGAAAAACTAATATTAATAACTAGAATAATTGATGAATTTTCTCAAAGAGCTTGCAATTGAGTGGGTGTAATACAACTCCTGCATTTTTTTCTTGAAACGAAGGATTCAAAGATACTTGTACATCCATTTACGAATTTGTAGAATCCTCAGGAGGTTGATGAACTCTTACTTCAGCTTGTCTTTTTGCATGCCATGCAATTTCTTTCTTCTGAAAGAAAAATGAAAAATAGCTAAATTTTCCAAATAAATTCATGAAAATATTTTGCACAAATTAAAAAACTAAACTTACCTCTTGTTCATCATTTGAAAGGTAATTTAATCACATTTTTTTGTCAAGTACAGTTGGAAAATTAATAAATGCTACATAATATACTGTAATTATATAATTACAACATGACAATGTTGCAACCTCATTGCAAATAGTATATTTTAAATCATGTCATATCCTGTTGGATATGATTTTTTCCACCAATCAAATTGTTGGAAACTTAGGGAACATAAGATGTAAACAAGAACCCAATATGGTATGCTAGATTGTCTACCCTACAAGACTATCATAGCGTGAAAAAATTCAATCATGGCCTGTGCAAAAATGTGTGTTAAACATCTTGCAAAGATAACCCCCATCTTGATTTAGAGGTGTTATAAATATCTGTACATTTTTCATTCAGAAAAAGAAAACTTATGTTGTTAGCTTATTGTGATAGTAATAAAAAGAAAAAAATATTATTACCTTCAACTTATACACTGAAGTGGGACTCTAGATTATTTTTATTTGAGTCTGAGAGTAAGGATTTTGTTGTCACAGGGTTAACATTTGTGTATGGAAAGCCTTATTAAGCCGTGGATATCCTCTGGAGATGTCCCAAAATAAAATTATCGTGATGGAAGTTTGACTGTGAAGACATATGTGGATTTGTCAAAATTGGATAAAATAAATTACAGTAAACCAATATCATTGTGATATTGTGGCATGTAAATTATCCCTCAAAAGAAAAATTTATCTACCTAGTCACTGAATGTTCCCTTTAGTTTGATCAATGTGGAAATTTGTGAGCACATAAGGATTTTGTATTGAATTTTGGGTCTATCCAGAGAGCGAGTTTGAGAGGATGTTGAATGGGTAGCCATTTTTGGATTGCAGATGAAAATGTGTGCACTCTGTAAGATGGACCATAATTTGATGAATGGATAGCCATAGGATCATGTATCCTGAAACATGATTCAAAAAATTGATATTATTAATCGTGGATAAACGTATATACTATGAATCGATAGCCTATAGTACTTTGGAGTTACGAGTCTGAGGTAAATATTGGAGTGGAGCTTGGATTTGGAGTGAGGAAAAATGAGAGAATGAAAATAGGCTCAAGGTTATATATAGGTGAGTGAGTGGGAAGGTCACGTGTCAGTAAATGGTTTGTGAAACTAGGCGGGTAGGTATATAGGGACGACATCCAATAACTAGGTGAACCTAAGTACAAATAACTAATTACACACATAGATGAATATAAGTACACATAACTACCAACCTACATATTCATATACATCCGAGTGGTTACATAGGTAGTTGGGAAACTCCATAAATAGTCGATAAATTTTATAAATAGATGTACGACTGCATATACAGACACCTGGTTGCATATGTAGTTAGGAATCTATATATGTAGATGTCTGGTTGTATGTGCAGTTGGGTGGCTGCATATGTAGACACCTGAACACATATGCAGTTAGATGACTGCATATACAGACACCCAATTGTATATGTAGTCAAGTGGCTACATATGCAGCCTCCCAGCTACATATACAACTGAGCGTCTGCATATGTAGCTGTATAGATGTCTGGCTGCATATGTGGGAACCCATGCAACTGAACATCTGTATGACTTCCTACATATTTTTTTAGTGTTGGCCCCATGTACACCCATTGCCGGTTCTATTTTTCCTAGATACATTATTTGCATTCATCACTATAAACATTTTTCACATATTTTCCATCAACACAAAACCCATTTTTTACAATTCTCCAAAGAAAATATAGGTTGTATTTTGGTAATGGGTCTTAACATTTACCTTTCCACCATAAACAATCATTAATATAGTGACATTGTTTCTTCATATGTTTTTGGTATTAAGTATATGGCAAAGGCAACACACTTAACAAAAAACACCATAATAATTTGTTATTGGGAACGTGGAGAAGATACAATGAATTAAATATTGATAATAAAAAGGTTGTGCGATAAATTTTTGATCATTTAGAAATTTACTTTATTGGGGTTCTATTGCAATTTGGTGCAACTGCTAGTAAAAAGGGTAATGAATGAATAAGGATTTTAGAGTCATAGAAGCAATGTAGAGGACTTTTTTACTTGAGTAGCGAGACATGTATTCAGAGGAAAATAAACAATATTTTATATTTTTAGATTATGTAATTATGAAAGCGGTCTAGGAGAGGGTTGAGAAAACGAACATACTCATATTACTATCAATCAACTATTATGTTAGTGTGAGGTCCAATTCCACTATGGTGTTACTTCCACAATTATAAGAATCATGGTATATATTGGGATTTATATATTTATGTAGATCAAATCTAACAACTATCAAAGGATTAAAAAAACAACATTGTCATTAAATTATATGATTTTAATATGTTAAGTTGAATGCTTTCACAAGTTAATCAATTAAATTATTATTACTTTGTGGTATTTTCACTCTTGTATGTTTATGTTGTCACAAGATTAATTCCATGAGTAGTCATTAACAAAATTAAATTATTTCTATTTCATTACAATCAAATTTACTACTTCTCTTAATAAATTAATATGGTCCCTTTTCCTTATGTACACCTAATCATGGTCCCCACAATTTATTAATTGTCAAAATTCATTATTTTAATGCATTTATTATCAGTGGTACACATTAGGGGAAATAGTTTAGTATGAGAATGAACTAACTTCATGTTAATGTTTTATATTACCCAATATCTCATTGTATATTATCTATCTAAAAATGAAATTTGGTGGGTTGAATTATCACATATTTTTCCATATAATTACTCCTAGTAACTTTTCAACTATTGGAGCCCTCTAAAGTACCAGTTCCCTTTCCCTAGGTAATATTGGAACATTTGTGGAATTTTAATGGTTTCTAACTATTTCTCATTCCTTTCTAGCAATCTTTCTCTACATCCTTCACATTTATCCTAGATGATGTCCTATTCTTTGGTTTAATGTAGAACCCAAAACTAAAACTTTCATGGGAAATTGAAACATAATAGATAAACATGAACTTGATACACATTAGAGAAATGATAAATCAATACATGATATATAAACAATAAAATGGATCCTATATCAATCTAAACCATTATAAATAGGGGAACTTAATCTTGATGTCCCTACTTACCTCAAAGTTATTATATATAGATTAAATAATTAATAATAAATTAATATTTTATTTAACTCAGAAAATATAGGGTGACATAAAAGTTGTACAAAATTGGCATAAATTACGTATGATTTATGTCACTTCCACCCATAGAATTAAAAAATAGGAGGGCTTGAAATCTCTCCCACTTTGAATTATTTTTAAAAATGTTGACAACGAGAGGAAGAGAAAAAAATAAGGAGTGAAGAGAATTAAGGAAAATGATAGGAGGGGAGAAAATAAATAAGAGAAATGAAAAGGGGAAAGGAAAAGGAAAAAAAATGAGAGGAGAAAGTGCATAAAACGGAAGAAGATGATAATGAAAACAAAGGAAGAATGGAACTTCCTTAGAGTCATTGTGGCAGTAAAACTATAACCATGAATATAAGAAAGAAATCCCTCTAATACGAAAAGTGGAAGAAGAAGAGTACATGCCAAATCTCAAACTATGGGTACACACATTTTATACTAATTTAGTGAATCATATATGTAAACCCTAAAAAATAAATGTAAATTGGTAGAAAATAAATTTTTTAGGAGAAATTATGCAAACCAATAAGTTGAATTTTAAAGAAATTACATAAAACCTAATATATATTTAAGGAGAAATGATTTCAACCCTAGCACAAGTTGTACACACTGATTAACTAAAATGTGGAATATGCGTAGTTAAAATAAATAGAAAGAAAAATAAATAAAAGCATTAAGTAAATATAGAAAGTAACCCAAGCAAATAGGCTAATGAAAATAGAAACCCTAATATGCAAAGAAGGGTTAGAGAGAGGTTAGCTGATTCATAGGCTGATCTAGACTATGTTGTAAAATAGAATGAATATTATGGAAGTAGGAATGAACATACATAGGTCCTAAAAAGGAAAGATCTAAACTGTTTGGCTGGACTGGGGTGCCTAGGAGAGGATTAGGCCACCTGTGGGTGCCCTAGTCTGTGTTCTGGGTGCCTTGATCTGTGCAAGAGGTCCAGAAACCAAAATTTTAGGGTCGCTAGATGATCTGAAGCCCTTGATGTCTATTTCACTAACTCTACTATACTCAGATGTATGTCATTGGTAGTCAATGATGAAAGATAGACCTGTAGTTACTAACATCAAAACCCCTAGACAAGCATCAAAACCCTAAATAAAAAAGATGCATATGAATGGGTCGAAATGTATTTGATTTCCAAAATGGTGGAATTACTAATTGAGTGTTGCACCACATCTCAAACCCGATGTAGTTCTATGTGCAAGTGTGTGCAATCATGCCCTAGGTGCTCTTGTGCCAATCTTACTTTATGAAAGTAGCCAACAATAAATATGTGTAGAAATGTAATAGAATAGTGGATGGAATAAAATAAACTTCCATCCTATGTAGTGTGATTTATATGAACTGAACTTGTGCCTTGTGATGGATTTAGATGGATGCCAATCGAGCCTTTTGATGGATGCAAATCTAGGTGGAAGATTGTAGTGACTAGTGCTAGGTCCCTCTTTATGGTTTCATAACTTTATATTTATATGGTTCTCTTGTTATAATTTCATAATTAACCTTGAAAAGGCCAACCAAAAGAAATATAAAGTGTTCAAATGGATATAAAGTGCCAAAAAAGTGGCGGGAAAGTGGGAAAAGGATCAGGGCACCCGTTGGCACCCTAGTCAGGGCTAAAATGACAAAAAAAAATTGGGCAAGTATGTGTGGGAGGTCGGAAGTGACGATAGAAAACAACGCAAATGGCCAAAAGATTGGGTTGAATTAGTAATTTCTTCACTCAAAAACCATATGAATAGTAGTATGAGACCAGGACAAAATAATGTCTTGCATGATTTTGTGTCTATATTTTCCCCCACTTTATGTTGGTGAGTGGAAAGATCGGTAATATAAAGTAAATAGAGATGTGTACCTGATGTCCATGAATATTTTAGTAGAAATCATGCTAAAGGAATAGACATATCATGGAATGAGAAAATGATGACGGCACATGGAAACTAAAGATGGAAAAGTGCAAAAAAGTGATGAGAGTAAACCTAGGACAGAAACACATGTGTAGCTGTCGATGTGTCTAATGTACCTGCATGGTTAGTATAGTGTTTTCTAGCACAAAATTTTATTATTGTAGCCCCCAATGTTGTGGTTATTGTTGACTACTTATTTGTCATACAGATGGACATGTAAGGAGAAAGTGATCAAGTAGTCAAATACGCATGTATATATGTGAAAAAATGCATGTAAAAAAGACATATGTATATGTATGTAAAAACGTGTAAAAAAGTAAAATATGCAAATGAATTTTGGAACATGTGCACCTAATCCATGTCGAGAGAAAGAGTATAAGAGAGGATATCTTGTCTTTGGTTTTTTGGGTGATCTGACACCATAGGATGAAGAATTATATAGAGGAATTCCACTATATCCTCGAACCTTTAACTGTTTCCTTGAATCATATGTGAAGAGATGTCTGTATGACCTAATTTTTTGGGTAATCCAACACCACTAGCTGAAGTAGTTTAGGGAGGAACATCCACTGTAACCTCCAAGCCTCTAACTGCTCCCTAAAATGCTAAGGAAACCATGTCTTGTAAAAGCTGTTGTGTACGAGGTTCGTAGACTGGTCTGGACCCACTCATTGTATAACCCATAATGCCAAGGTTGGAAGCTGAAATGAACTGTACCCACAATGCCAAGCGTGGAAAATTGAACTAAATCTACCAGTATTGAGCTCTGTATAGTTTTTAAACCCTAAATGACACCCCCTCTCTTTAGGAGCGCATATGATGTCACTGATAGGATAATTTGACCCCAAAGAAGGGACCAATCTCATGAACTTTGTAACTCTACCCTACAGGGGGAAGGTAATGCGCTTTGTATAAACCAATGAATACACAAACCAAAAGGCTAGCTAGAACAAGTGTTAGTACAAACAAGCATAGCATGTAGAAAGAAATGTGTAAGCTATCAAGAAATATAGTAATGTAAACACACAAGAAGAAAAAGTAGACCACCAAAGTGGGTTGCAAACATGGGACACCACTCATGATGTTGCAAGACATGCAAGGCCATCATGGCAACACACAACAAACAAGTGTGCACAAAAAAAATAGGGCACAACCCGCAAATAAGAGAAAAAAATAATTGACAGTGTAACAAACAAGTATGGAACAAATATCCTTGTATAACTGTTATCCATTCCCTATCCCTAGAAAAATGGACAATAGGAAAGGATTGGAAATGAAAACTAAATAGGGCCCTTACAGGGGGATCTAGGGTTTACAAGCATAATAAACTATTTCGGGAGCATTTGGGAGTCTTTAGGGAGCTAGAAATCATTCAAAGAATTTTTTACTATTATGGGTTTTGAAAAGGTTTAGATGTACCTATAGAATAAAAATGGGCTTCTACGAGCCCATATCTAGCAAAGAAAGTAATAAATGGTATAATTGAGGCCCACACATGAGAGTCATTTTTACTGAGTCTCTCTTGGTCCATTAAGACAAGAAAATCCATAAAACCCTAAAAAAATTCAAATAATGGAAAAAGGTGTCAAAATAGCCCCAAAGGGAACTGAGCTGGAAAACAACTCACCGAGCTAACATTGCAGGCATGGAATTCAGAGGGGGAGCAGCTCATAACATAGCTCAACTAAACCTTAACACATGCTGGGGTCATGGGATAGATTACAGGGCTAGCATGACGTGTTTGGGCTGGCATGTTGGGAGAAACTCGGTGTTAATGTCAAGGATTCGGCTCGTTGAGCCAACTCGGTGAGCCTATGGATTGAATTTTAGAGAGGAAAAAATGTCACTCGGTAGGATGGAGCTCAAAAAATAGCCAAGAATCTCAAGGACTCGATTGTGGATCCATGGGGTTAAACAAATAGGTAGATGAAAAGATTAAGCAAGCCATTGTGTTGGCTCGATGGGCATGAAGGATTGAAAAATCCATGTGAGGTTAGTAGCTCGCCTTGACAGATCAAGTAACTTAGAGGCCCAAGATTTGGCTCACATCACATGGAGATTTGGAGATTTTGACACCAAGCTCAAGGAGGCTAGGAAATAACTTCAGTAATAAGTTGACTTGTGCATAGGGAAAGGAAAATGTGGTTAGATGCGATGTTGAAGGGAAGACCGAAGGATGAGCTACTTGACAGTGAGTTTGGTAATCATAAATTGCCAGGGTATTGGAACGATTTGACGCATGAGCTCAAGGGGAATGGATAGACGGTGATCCATTTTGGTTGGCTTGGTTGAAGGATACAAATTGTGGGCCAGAAGCTCGTCGTATTTGTAAGGTAGTAGTGAGGCACAACTTGGGGGAGTTGATGGATCAGATCGGAGATGGGCTAGGCTGGAAGATTGGGGTCGAAAAGAGCTAAGACTGAGCCAAGCTTGATCAACATCATAAGGAGCCAAATGTAAGTAGTTAAGCCATGAAAGAACGAAGGGAGGTTTCAAAATTTCAGAGCATAAAGCATTGGAAGTTGGGTATCCATTCGAATGTGAAAGTTAGTTGAGGAATCTAAAATCTGAATTTTGAACTTTGAAGTTTGGAACTTTGGTGAATCAGAAGTTATGTAGGCCAAGTTGGCGATTGGGGAGGAAAAAATGCCAAAGCTCGAATTATGAAATTTAGAATTTTAGGCTCTCAGATTTTGGATTTCTCCGGTGGGTTGAGTGATGAATAGTGTCACGTCCAAGGTGGGGGTCGAACCCCAAAACTTCGATGGGGTGAATGTTCGAAATGCATGTAGAACTCGGTAAATGTGCCGTAGATAGGAAAGTTTGGTGGTGAGCCAACCAAACAGAGGTGGTCACATGGAACAAAACTTGATGACCAAGTCAAAGGTTGAGTCAACCTAAGTGGGAGATGTTTTCAGAGGTACGGTTGGGAGATTGGCCTAAGTAATTTTGAAGTACCTTATTCAATGCATATCAGGTGGGGGTTAGTTTTGAGGGGCTTATCTAAACAAAAAAAATGCACGTGGGGGAAACAACCCAAAAGAATTTAAATTTGAAGTGGTGGGGGATACCTAACATCAATAATTAGGGGAGCTCACTACTTAGCTCAGTGAGCAAGTCACCCATGCATGCACAGAGCCAAAATGGCCAAAGAACCTCCTTCACGGAAACTGGTATAATTTTTTCTTTACTTACCTAGTTTTTGTAAAATAATAGTCATTAAAAAGAGGATTCCAATCCCCACAGTATGAAGATAGAAAAAATGGAATTTTAGAGGTTATGGGATTCTGAAATTGCAAAAATCCTCTCAGTCATGAACAGTTCCCAGGGTAGGTGAGGTGGTCATTAATGGAGCACAGGAACCATTTTTTTAACATTGGGTTAAGTAATGGAAGCATGAGAAGCACCAAGGGACCTTATATCATTATGCAAGTAGAGATAGAGCTCCATGTACTACAGAAATAAAAAATAAAAAAATCCTCTTTTGCTCAAAATATTCTTCTATAAATTTTAAGGAGGGCATATTTTTAAAGGTTGGATATTCTTGTATCTACCCCTCCCTTCTTTCTCAGCTGTGAGCATTTTGTGGAATCTAAAGAATCAAATTTTGGATCCATGTAATAGAAACCCTTATATTCTACCCATGTAGTGTAGTTATTGTGTAAAATTAATTAGAGCAATAAAAATCAGATCTTGTGATTATTCTTCTATCCTAGTTTGGTTTTGTTGCTTCAATTTACCTTTATTCATGTTTATGGGTATATTATACAATGTCATTGTATCTATTGTAGTTTCAAATTTTTTTGTGCTTAATGGAATTGGGTTTTTTTATAGGTGTTATCATCTGTGGTGCTTGATCACCCTTTATCATTTTACTTATTTTCATTCTCATGTAGGGAAGGTTGTTCAACACCCCTTCTCTTGGTGTATCATGCTCCTTCTAGTGTAGTGTTTTATTTATGTATCATGCTACTCTTCTCCTTGGAATCATTAGATTAGGACTTTAGATTAGTTGTTTTATGCATTTAGGAGTTACTGTATTGCACTAGGTTAAGGGAGAAGAACTAGACCTTCTCTGGATATTTGTTTCATTTGTACAAGGTCCCACACCTTAGGATAGCTCCATGTTTGACAATTACACTGACTACCTCAGTTATTCACTTTTAAATTTCATGGGTGCATGTAATTTTTTCATAATATTTTTGGCATGCCCAATGGGACAAAGAAGTCATTTTCATCTTTCACATAGCTTTGATATACTTTGCAAAAAAATTCAGACTTCAAAGGTTGCATTACACTTTGGATTTCAAAGATTTAAGATTTCAGCCTTCATAGATTGCACTATAGGGTCCAAGTTCCAAAAATTATTTTTAGGGGGTTTCACATGCGAAAATGGGCCTTAATTTCTGAAAAGGATTTATTAGGGTTTGGAGGTTGCAAAAGTGGTCTTAAATTCTGATTGTGGTATTTCAGACTTTCAGGGTTATTTTACATTTCGGACTTAGACTTTAGACATAGAGCTTTGGAGGTTCGACATTTTAAATTTCAGGTCTTTCAGAGATTTTGGGTTTTGAAGATTTGTTTTACATTTTAGGTTTTGGATTTCAGAAGGCTTGTTGATGCATGAGAAAAGTTCTGAATTTCATGTATTTTAGAGATTTCTAGCCACAAAATAAGGTCTAATATTTGAAAATCAACATCCAGGCCCATCAAGGTTTACATTTCTATTTTTGTTGAGTTTAGATGTGTAACTTGGAAAAATTTTAGCCTTTGGGGGATTTTTTCTAAACACATGTGATGAATCCCAAGAGTAGAACTAAGTGGTTTTAGCAGCCCAAGTTTCCCAAATTCATGAGAAGGATTCAAACCAAATCTGAGACAAGAGAAGAAGGAATATTTGTGTACTTTCAACTATCTCTAGGTAGAGGAAGGAGAGGAAGGAAAATCTAGAGGTCTCTATCTTTTCCAAACAAAACCTTGTCAACACCTCCACCTTGTAGACCTTTCCTTAAATCAACTAGGTCCTTAGACCAATCAAGAATGGCTCAACAACCACCACCAAACCCCTTTGTAAACTTCATAGGCAGCAACCCACTTTCCCTCAATCCTCAAACTCCAATTCTTGTGGCAACATTGAAGAACATCCCCTACTTCATTGGGGAGAATAATACAACCCCTATTAATCATATTCAAGACATTGTGAATGTATGTGCCATTCACAAGATCAATGAAATGGATGTTGCTAGTTAAACTATTAGCTTCGTCTTTCAAGGGAAAGGATTTGCAGTGGTTTAGGAGCTTAACAGTGGGATCAATTATGAATTAGGATAAATTGTCACATACCCTTCTATAATCAGTTTCAGAGAAAGGGAGGATAATATTTCTTTATTAGAACAATTGACCATAATCAAGAGGGCCCCAAATGAATAGATGGTATGATTTTAATTTCTGATTTCAAAAGACATGGGATAGAATCCTAGTGGCTGTGAGACCAACTTCCCAAGGATAATTCCTCTACTTCTTTAAGGCTCTAAATTTAGACATAGCTATGATGATATAGTCTATGGGAGGGATGACACTTCCAGGAGCCTACAACATAGCCATAAGAGTAGAGAACTCTTTGATGTAAGCTAGTAAACTTGCACTGAGGCCACCTATGCCTCTATATCTAGAAATGGTTAACCCACTACTCAGTCAAGCACCTGAATTAAATCCCATTCCAGCCCCTAGAAATCAGAGAAATAGTGATGCTTCCACTTCGTATAACACTTCCAAAGGAACTCCAAGAGGTTGTGAAGTAACTACAAAACTTAGGGAATGAATTGGTCACTATCAAGAGGTACAACATGCCCAGAATTCAAGACCATATCATCCTCAAGCTCAATCAAAATAGGCCTTTCAACCAAATAGACCTCCATCTCAAGCTACAAATCAAAATCAGAACCAAGGACAATCCCAGGATACCATGCCATTTCAACCATATAATCCAAATACAGTTTCAACATCTCAGGCCTTGGTTCCAACTCAAAATAACATTGCACAAGAATATGAATGGTGTTTCCCTTGTTGATAACCCCATAATCAAGCAACATGTTTCAATGGTGTACTTAAATTAGGCCTTAATGGTATAGAATGTTGGTGTGACCAAAGAAACAAAGGAAGAAGAAAATAAACAACAAAAAATTCCATAGGAGGTACCTCTAAGTGATACCACACTAGTCAATTGCAAAATGAAATACTTTTGTGGAGTTAATCAACCTCCTTTCTCAAGGTGTAGTAGATAACACAAGGTCAAAAAAGAGAAATATAGAGGAAGGTAAAGTCCTCTAATCCAATTGTTTCTTAGCCTCCTATCATGCCAAGGTAATAGCAAGTGCAAAAGCAGCGCCCAAATGTAAAAATATTAAAGGGTATTGTAATAACTCAAAGGTGTACAAGATCATGTATAAAAAAGGTTGTGCCAAACCCAAAAATAGAAGAAAATCCATCTCCTTTTAACATTATTTATCAAATGAAAAATATGAATGTGAACATTTTCATGTGGGAATCATTGGCAATTCTAGGATAGCGGGATTTGTTACAAGAAGCCATGGAAAATTGGTCCACTTCAAATGATTCATCCAAGAATCAAGAAAAGGTTCTCACCAATACATGTGGCACCAAGAAGGAGGTTCAACTAAGAAAAAATTGAATCCTACACCATTTTATGTGTCCTTGATCATTACAGATAACTTGGTGCACAATTGCATGATCGATTTAGGGGAAAGTAACTCTTCGTAATACCAAAGAAATTAGTAGATCAATTGGGCTTGAAAGTATGAACCAGTATCGAAAGGAGTGGTGCAATTAGACAAGACAATAATTAGGAATAGTTGGAGTGATCAAAGGATTAATACTAATGCTACATGAATGTCCCAATGTCATAGTTATGTAAGATGTATCAGTTATTGACCTACCACCACTCTTCACCTTGTGCTTGTCAAGGGAATTCAACTAAAATTAATTAGGGTACCTATCTATATACTGGTCACACATGCTCTTAAGAATAAGATATGGAGCCAAAGCCATAATCAGGTTGGAGCCCAATTGAAAAATTCCACATTGAACCCATGTGCCAAGCCTTAATTAACGCCAATTTACTCAACTTTTGATCAAGAAGATTTCCCAAGCACTCCAAAAATAGGTACTAAAGTTGGAGGCATTCCAGACTTAACATTAGATGAATGGGAAAAGAAAAGGCACACTTTTGATCCATACAAGGAAATGGAAGAAGGTGAACTAGGAATATATTGCTTGCACAAAGAAAATCCACCTCTCCCTAACATCACCAAGCCTGATGATAAAATAGGAAAATGAAGTTTGGCAGTTTTTTTGATGGTTCAAGGAGTAGACCAAGGTGCTGGAGGAGGTGCAATGTTTTGTCACCTCAAGATATCAAAGTACTACTCAACTTTTTCCATTTCAGTTTGCTTGTTCAAATAACATGGTCTGAGTATGAAGCTTAATCCATGGATTGCATTAGGAAAGGAAAAGAGGTATAAAGAACTTGTAGGTATTCAGAGATAGTGAAATAATTGTGAATCAATTCAACGAGACGAATGTTGCTAAGAATGATCTCCTAAAGATATACAAGAACCAAGTGTGGGATCTAATTGAATATTTTAAAGCATTTAATCATTGAGTCCATACCAAGGAAGAAGAAAAAAGGTTAGATAGGCTTGTAGAAATTGGAGCAACATTTGATGTGGTTGATAGTATCAAAATAGATCAAACTTAGCCTCATATCAAAGTGGTTCCAGTAAGATCAACACAAGTTCCAAAAGTGTTTCCAACAATGAGCAAAAAATCATCATGATTTCTTATAGGAAGAAGTATGAATTTCTCTGCAAAGAATGAAGATAAATTAGAGCAACAATATGGGGATGAAGTGGTTCAATTAAGAATGAACAAGCTCCCCAAAGGCTTAGTGACATCTGGAGTCAATCTTCAATCCCAATGATCAATTCCGGAAGGAAAAGGTAAATATTCAAGTAAAGGGGGAAGATTCAGAGCCCATCCTAGTTAGAGAGGGTAAAGTACTCCAAATTGGCAAGGTGAGCACTCAACAAGAAAAATATGATTTCATACATATTTTCCAAGAATTCCCAGATGTCTTTTCTTGGAGCTATGAGGAATTAAGGGGATTTAATCCAAAGTTAGCATAACATACTATTGAATTGGATCTGGAAGCTAAGCCCATCAGATAGAAACAAAGACCTGTCAACCCTCATATCGATCCTCTCATGAAGAAATAACTGAACAAGCTCATCAAGGAAAGCATCATGTTTCCAATCAAAAATATTCATGGGTAGTGAATATGGTGTCGGTTAGGAAAAGAAATGGGGAAATCAGGTTGTGCGTGGACTTCCAAGACTTGAATAAGGCTTCTCTCAAAGACCATTATTTGCTTCCTTCTATGGAGAAAATGTTGCAGGTAATAGTTGGTTTGGAAAGATTCTCTCTCCTAGATGGCTACTCGGGCTACAATCAAATTATGGTGAAAGAAGAGGATCAATTCAAAACAACCTTCACCACCAAATGGGGCACTTATGCCTATAGGAAAATGTCATTCAGGTTGTCAAACACCAGAGCTACATTCCAAAGGGCTATAGACATGGTCATTCAAGGGGATAATAAAAAAAATAGTTCTTGTTATACTTAGACACATCACTATTTTCCAAGAATGCAGCAAGTCACCTCTTTCACCTTCAGGTAAGTGTTCCAAAGATGTAGGAGGTTCAGAGTGTCTCTAAATCCAAAGAAGTGTATATTCATAGCTCACAAAGGCAAGCTCTTAGGCTACATTGTGTCTAAAGAGGGGTTGACAATTGATCCAGAAAGAGTTGAAGCCATTCGTGCTCTACCATTTCCAAGTCATAAGAAGGCTCTCCAAATATTCTTGGGGAGGATTAATTTTGTCTGAAGGTTTGTGTTGGATTTTTCCACTCTTGTGAAACCATTGACCATGATGTTGAAGAAGAGTATGGAATTTAAGTGGACAACGAAGGGAAAGGAGAGTTTTGAAGCTATCAAACATGCCATATCTCAAGCTCTAACTCTCATCAATCCAGACTTTTCCAAAGACTTCATGCTCTATGATTTTGGTGGTTCAGACACTATTTTTGCCATTCTAGTGTAGCTGAAAAAGGAAGGATCTGAGCAGCCCATTGCCTTCTTCATTCAAATCTTGGAGGACTATGAAGTGAGATATTCTTTTATCGAGAAACATGTCCTCGCTGTTATCAGAAGTTTGAAGAAGTTCAGGCACTTGGTCTCAAATAATAAAATTCAGTTGTTGGTGTCCCATGTCAGAGTCAAAGACATCCTCCTTAAAAAGGATTTGAATAAGAAAATGGAAAGTTGGATCACTCGTGTAATGAAATGTGACATAGAAATAAAAGTTACCAAGTTATTCCATGGTAAGGGATTTTGTGAGAAGCTAGCTTCCAATCAACATGGTGAGGCAAGTAATCAAGAAATTATTTTGGTGTTACAAGATAATCGAGAATAAGTAGATGATAGTGTCACTACCCATTTTTGGACTCTGGACAAGATGCATTTTCCTACAAATAGGTTATGCCCTCAAGAGTTGAAGAAAATAAAACAGAAAGATATTTTAGACTCTAAGCCATTCTGTATGTCCTCATGGATGGTGTCATATTCAAAAGGGACACAAATGGGGTTTTATTAAGGTGCATTGGAACAAATAAAATTGATAAAGTGCTACATGAATTCCATGATGGAGAAGATAGAGGTAATTTTTCTCCACGAGTAATGCACCCTCAAGATCATGAAGGCTAGGTTACTATTGGCCCACATTGTTTAGTGACTACTATACATGGATCAAGAAGTGTAAGAAATGTGCATTCTTCACAGGCAAGGAGAAGCTAACAACACTACCACTCCATCCAATCTCAGTTGATCAACCATTCATGTAGTGGGGATTGGATTTCATTGGGGTCATCAATCCAAATTCAAGCCAAGGCCACAAGTGGATTCTAATAGCTAACAACTATTTCACCAAGTGGATCGAAGTAGTGGCTCTCAAAGAAGAAAATGAGTCTAGCATACTAGAATTTTACAAGGGAATAGTAATAAGATTTGGAGTCTTGGATACTATCATATCAGATAATTCTCTAGCTTTCCTAGGAACAAACATCATTGAGTGGGCTATTAGGAACACCGATATATCTCAGCACCTCATCAAATTATTATCCCCGTGGAAATGGGCAAGAAGAGTCCACAAACAAGAATCTACTTAAGAATCATTAGAAGGACTCTATATGAAAACTAAAGTACTTGGCATACCAAGCTAAAATCAGCTTTGTGGGATGATATAGTCACACCTAAAAGGTCAATGGGAATCTCTCCATATAAGATATTCTATGGGAAAGAAGCAAGGTTGCTTATATCCCTCGAGTTGCCCGCATTATAGCTCCTAAAGCAGCTGGAACTATCAGAATTTGAGCCTATGGAATCAAGGTATGTGGAACTCATGGAGTTATAAGAGATAAGAAATCATGCAATAAAAACCATGGAGAAGGATCAAGCCTTGATAAAGAGGTTTTTTGACAAGCAAATCTAAACCAAGGACTTTCCAAGAAGGAGATCAGGTCCTGAAGTGGGATGCTGACAAGTAAAAATGGGTAGACATTCCAAGTTTGATGCTATATGGAGTGGCCCCTATATGGTTATAGGATGTAAGAGTAGAAATTCCTTCCAACTGTCCACTTTTCATGGATAGAAAAGAACTTCTCGATTAAAGGTCATTGGAACCTATCTCCATCCCTGTCTACTGAAGGGAAAAAATTCTCACCCTTGTATATATTAGTTTAGAATTTTAAATTCCTCTAAATGCTTATGCACATAGTGTTGTTGTTGGAATAGGTTTTAGTTTACCTAAGTGTTGAAAGCAACAAGGTTTTATTCGTTCCTAGTTGTATCATTGCACAAATTTTCTATAACTCCTGAAAGGAGTGTTATAGTTACATAAGCTCAAAGTTACAAGAAACTAGTTGCAATCCTCAAAAAGTTTCAAATGCAGAGTAACTACAAAATCAGATTTAGGGACACAATTTTTCATAGGGTATTCATTGTCTTAGTCCCTGTAAGGGTCAATCATGGCATGAGCCTCTATAGTCCCTCCATCAAAATTAGAAATTCAGTCTCAAGCATGCAGCCTTACCACAGATTCATTCAGAATGCTTTTACGTTTTAAGCATAAGATCAACCTAAAATCCTTGAATATTTCTTCTCAGTTGTAAATTCTATGGGTCTTGTATAGGACATCCTTCGGTAGTTTCCCAAGTAGCACATCAGATAGAGAAAGAATTCAGATTTAGAATAGTAGTCCATAGGTGCTTCTTAGAACAAGTAATATGCATCCCAAAATCTCCAAGATACCCAATATTTTCCAAGCATCATCAGTCAGTTTTGTTTACCATGTCATAGCTACAAGATTTTTTCAACGGGTTCAATTTAACAAATCAATTTGCAAAAGTGATAGTGAAGCAAAAATTTCAAATAAAAAAAAATTTACACTCATGCGAAACTTTGATGATTTTCTTATCAAGATTGGAAAGTACAAGCAGTGCAGATTTATTAGAGGTTCAACATTGTTTTCAATTAGATTCTTAGGATAGAAATTACCCAAGGGTTTGGATCAAATTTCAGGGTATCATTTTTGAACTCCAAGCCCAATAGAGCCATATAAAGGTGACTGAGTCTAGCTACACCTATCAGGTAGATGTCCCTGTGATTCACCAAAATTGTTATCCATTTCCCCCCTGGTGAAATGGAAAACATGATAGGATTGGAAACAAACAATGAACATGGCCCTCACAGGTGGATCTAGGGTTTATAAGCACAATAAGGTGTTTCAAGAGAATTTGGGAGTGTTTCGGGAGCTATAAATCATTCGAGGAATTTTTTCCTCTTATGGGTTTTTAAAAGGCTCAGATGTGCCTATAGAAGAATAATGGGCTCTAACGAACCCACATCTAGCAATGCAAGAAAAAAATGGTAAAAATGAGGCCCATACTTGAGATTCATTTTTACCCAATCTCTCTTGGTCCATTAACACAAGAAAACACAAAAAACCCTGAAAAAATTCAAATAATGGAAAATGGTGTCAAAATAGCCCAAAGGGCATTGAGCTAGAAAATAGCTCTCCGAGCAACTCGGTAAGATAACATTATAGGCATAGTATTTAGAGGGTGAGTGGTTCATGACATAGCTCAGAGGGTCCTTAGCACATGGTGGGGTCATAGGATAGCTCACGGGGTGAGTGCAATGTGTTTGGGTTAGTGTGTTATGCGGAACTCAGCACCAGGGTCGGGGAGTTGGCTCACGGAGCCAACTTGGCGAGTCTAAGGATTAAATCACTGAGAGGAAGAAAGGTCATTCAGTAGGATGGAGTTCAGTAAAGGACCAAGTGGCTCGGTGACTTGATGGTTGAGCTGCAGGGTTAAATGAATATCTAAATAGAGAGTTTGAGTGAGCCGGTGGGTCGGCTTGGTGGGAGTGAAGGATTGATAGAGCCACGTGAGGTGAATAGATTTATTGTATAGATCAAGTAGATCAGAGGTCCAAGATTGGGATCACATCTTGTGGATATTTGGAAAGCTCAACATCAAGCTCAGAAAGGCTAGGAAATCATTCGAGGAACAAGTCGACCTGAGTGTAGGGAATGAAAAACGTGGTCAGCCATAGTGTTGAAGGGAAGAAGAAAGACTGAGCTACTCAATAGTGAGTTCAGGAATCATATAATATTGGGGTATTAGAATGGATTGACACATGAGATTAAGGGGAATGGATAGATGACAATCCATTGTGGTTTTCTTGGATGAAGGACAAAAATGGTGAGCCAGGAGTTTGTCACATGGGCAAGTTAGAAGTGAGGCATGACTTGGTGGATTTAATGGATCGGATTAGAGATGGGCAAGGAAAGAGTATTAGGGCTGAAAAGAGCTAAGGATGAGCCAAGCTTGATCGAAATTACAAGGATCCAAACACAAGCAGTCAGGCCATGGAAGAACGAATGGGGGTTTCGAAAATTCGGAGCATGAAGCATCAAAATTTGGGTATCTATTCAAATGTGGAAGTGAGTAGAGGAATATAAAATCTGAATTATGAATTTTAGAGTTTAGAATTTTGGTGAATCAGAATTTACATGGGCCAAGTTAGTGATTGGGGAGCAAAAAAATCCCGAAGCCCAAAGTCTGAAATTTGTACTTTTGGGATCTCAGAGTTCAGACTTTTCCAGTGGGTCGAGCAATGCATAATGTCGTGTCCAAAGTGGGGGTCAAACCATGAAAATACGATAGAGTGAATGTCCAAAGTGCATGTAAAATTTGGTAAACATTCCAAAGGTAGGTGGGGTAAATGGAAAGCCAACCAAACAAAGGTGGCCACGTAGAGAACAACTTGGGGGCCGAGTCGGCTTGAGTGGGAGATGTTTTTGGAGATGCAGTTGGGAGATTGGTTAAAGCAATTTCAAACTACCCGAATCAATGCATATCAGGTGGGGGTTAGTTTTGAGGGTATTTTCCAATCAAAATAATGCACGCAGGGGAAATAACCCACTTGGATCCAATCACCCATGTATGCATAGAGCCAAAATGGCCAAAGAACCCCATTCACAGAAAATGGTATAAATTTGTCTATACTTTCCCGTTTTTCACAAAATCATAATCATAGGAAAGAGGAATCCAAGCCCCACAATATAAAGACATAAAAAATTGAATTTCAAACTTTTTATGACTCTAAAATTATAGAATCCCTCTTAGTCATGAACAGTTCCTAGGGTAGGTGAGGGGGTCATTAATGGAGCATGGGAACCATTTTTTTAACATGGCGCCGAGTAATGGAACCATGGGAGACACCAAGGGACCCCATATCATGATGAAAATATGAATGGAGCTCGACTTGAAATATGAAATTCCTCCTCTTTTTCTCAAAAAATTCTTTTATAAATTGTAAGGAGGGGAATATTTTTAAAAGGTTGGATATTCTTGTACCTACCCCTCCCTTCTTTCTCACTTGTGAGTGATTTGTGGAATCTCAAGCCTCCATTTTTGGAGTCCTATAATAGAAAATTTTTCCTTTTTCCTATGTAATGTAATATTGTGTAAAATCAATTGGAGTAATAAAATCAGATCTTGTGATTATTATCTATCCTAGTTTGGTGTTGTTGTTTCGGTTTGTCTTTATTCATGTTTATGGGTATATTGTACATGTCCTTTTATCTATTTTAGTTTCAAATTTGATCATGCTCAATGGAAGTGGGTTTGTTATAGGTGTTATGGTATATCATGTTTGATCACTCTTTTAATTTTACTTGTTTTCATTCTCATGTAGGAAAGATTATTCAACATCCCATTTTTTGGTGCATCACCTCCCTTCTAGTGTAGGTTTTATTTCATATATCCCTCTACCTATGTCTCCTTGGAAGTATTAGGGTAGGATTAGATTAGGTGTTTTCTAGATTTAGGAGTAGTGTAGTCCTTACTTTAGGAAGAGGAAGCCTTTCTTCTCTGGAGAACTATCCCATTTGCAAAGTCTCACACTTTAGGATAGCTCCATGTTACCCAATCATACCCAATGCCTCAACCACATGTTACCAATTCAGGGGTGCGGATATTTAGTAGTAATAATAAAAAAATGTTTCACATGAAGCACCCGTTATCATGTTAGAAAGATAAATAATATGTCAAATCATGTATAACCATGTAATATAGAGTGCTAAGGACAAAATGAAACAATAACACCTATGAGAGACAAATATGGATGCCCCCAGTGAAAAATGTAGGATGTGTAGAATGTGAGAATCTATGACATGTGTAAGAGACCTATATTTGCGATCCCACTTAGAAAAAGGCATGAACGCGCATATGTGTATGGTATTGATAAATGAAATACAATAGATCTAACTAGCATATGTAATAAGATGACCATATACAAGCAAGTGTAAACAAGAATAAAAGCAACTAAGATATACAACATGCTGTGGATGGGTGGAAAGAAATACAAGATGGAATGAGGAGACACATTTCCCTCGAGTGAATAGAAATGTATGCATTGATGTTTATTTGGTTTCCCCCCTCAACAGTTAAGAATGATCCGTAAACGAGATTGCGACATCGGGAAAGGGTTGAAATGTTTGTATTGTGTCTAACGCAGTCTAATGAATGTGTATGTGTGATGATATGCAACCTAGAAATGATGTGTCATCAACCTTATAGCTGAAGCGTATATGATGAAAAGATGAATAAATGAGTGATGATTTGACCTAAATTGTATATCACTACAAGATGAATATTAGGGAGTGGTGATGCAGCCTAAAGCTTATACCACTACAAGATGAAGGAATAGGTGATTAATTAGCCTAGAGCATATGTCACTAACCTATAAATATAGCATGATGGGAGGTCGAATGATGAATGAAGGCCCATTTTATTTTTAAACCCTTGGTAGTCGAGTATGGACCAAGAAATTAAAGTGCATCATAAGGTAGTGAGTGTAATGCGTAGAAGGTGATGTAGTATGCATGGTGATAATAAATGACAATATGATGTGTAAAAATGTGTAAAATGCGATGTATAAGATGTAATGCAAAAAGTGTAAGGTACGCACTAGTATGTGTAATGAGTAGATGACCATATGATGATTAGAAATATAATGCATAGTGTGTTAAGTAATATGTATAGGTAGACTAGTAATGTAGTATTTAGAAGGAGTGGTATCTAATGCGAGAATCATATGTGATGAAGACTAGTATAGGATGTAAAATATGTATGATGTGGATATGTGCAGTGTAGAATAAATGTAGAATGTAGGATGTAAGACACGAGATGTGTGAATAAACACAATGTGTAGGAACTATTCTGTCATGTGAACTAAAGCACAAGAGTGTGTCATCGGGTAATGAAGACACTAAATGTGTGATGAGTAAGCATATGCTAGGAGAGTGATGTATGACTATGTAAGTATGGGAGTTGTATTGACGCTAATATGATGGGGAGTCTTGGATGTTATTCCCCCTAAGTGTGCATGAATGAATCAACTATCTAATGACATTGAAGGATGAATTTCCTCCATCTGATGTACATGGTGATGAAATTGTATGACCATGTTATAATAGTGGTGATATGGTAGAAATACGTTGTGCTGGATAATGAATTCTATGTGCATGTGATGGATGAATATATGATGAAGTCCTTGGCATAAAAAAATGTGTCGGTTATGGAGACCTACGTGATGCTGATTGCGAAGGTGATGGACACCCATGTGGAATAAACTGAGGTGGTGATATACTTTGAGATACAGTAATTATCCTAGGAAAGGGTCGATTCTTATGCGTAGGACTTGTATAATGGTGAGGTTGTGTAGATAATGTGTGAGTGGGTGAACTAGGAATAGATTGTACTTTTATTAACGTAGAGTGTGATGCACTAGATAAAGCAGGTGATGTGATAGCTAACGTGCAAGGAGATGGATACCATGGAGTAGATGGAGGGACACCGTTAATAGAGATAACTTGATAATTGCAGATGAATTTAAGTCACAAATTATTCATAGAGATGATAGATTGGAATCGACAAATCAAATTGAGACCAAGAAGCATGTCACACCCATCAACCGCATTTCCAATAAGGAAAGTCACTAGCATAGTAATAGTACCAACCATAACATGTAGTTAGATGACACTGAAGGGTTTTTTCATAGGGTATTCAATTTGTGATAGAGGGTAACTAATAGCCTTAAGAAATGGGATGGAACTTGCACTAATGGGGCATGATGGGTCAAAATTAGTGTTGTTGATAGGGAATGAATCAATTGATGCCTTAATATATAAGTGATTAGATGTGAAATTATCATGATAATCATGGTTTGATAAGGAAATGATCGGCGGTGAAACATCAATATGTACAAATAAGAAATCAAGAGCCCTTGATGTAAGAGGAGGAATTGTGTGATATGTTTGATTAATAGAAGAGTCAGATGCATTCTTGTAGTGTTGTTGGGTTTTATTATTAAATAATTTTATTTTATCCTTGTCATTGACTAGTGTAAAATCTATGTGCTTTGGGAATTCAATCTTGTTATTATCAATGAGATCTTGGATGATTGTGCGGAGCTTGAAACATCGGTTTGTAGAATGTCCCACACATCAATGATAATGACATCAAAATTTTCGTTGTAATTCCTAAATTTTTATCATGATTGATCTGATTCAAGTTGTGGAGGAAGTGTGATAAGGTTTCTCTTAAGAAGTTGTTGTAGTATGATATTTCGAGCCATAGGAAAGTTAGTAAATGTTCTCCTAGGTTTTTGTGATTGAGTTTATTTAGGAGTAGTGATTACATTGATAATAACTTTGGCATCAACATGATTAGTTGTAGATGGTTTGAATGATGCCTTATTTTGAAAATGAGTGGATGAGGAAGCTTATTCCTAATACTTAAGTTTACTTATGGACACTATTTTAGTGTCACGAAGCTTGAGAATGTGACAAAGCTGATCGAATGAAGGAAAAGTTTCAAAGAGAACACTTTCCTGAAGCAGTGGAAAAATACTTTGAATAAAAAAATCCTAAAGTTCAGAGTTCAGTAACACATTAGACATCTTAGCTAAATTATTTTTGTATCTAAGAACGTATTTGGATAGGTGTTCATTGGGTCCCTATTTTGCTTTTGCTAATTGAGCGTACGATATCTTGAAGCTGATATTGATAGAAAAATGAGTAATAAAAGCATTGGCTATATGCATAAATGAAGTTACCGAGTGAACAAGTAGGTTGTAAAACCAAAACATCACATAATAATGGACACTATGGGGAAATATTTTCACCAAAAGAACATGATTATCAACAAAATAAAGATAAGAAACATGAACTTCTCTAAGATGTTCCTGTGAGTCACCATGCCAATTGAAAATGGGAAGATTATGGGTGATAAAACTAGGAGGAAGAGGATAAGTGGAGATGACAGGTGTAAATGGAGTATGAAATAACAAGGTGGAATCTAAATATGGTGATGTATGTGAAGTGGCTTGTTGTAACTTATGAATTTGATCTTGAAGGTGTTGATAAAGATTAGTTAAGTCTTGAGTAACAATGGATGAAACTTGTTATGTATGAAAAAATAAAGGTGGTGTAAAGTGATTGGTAAGAGTAGTGACTGAAATGGGAATGGTAGAAATAGGTGGAAGAGTAGAAGTGAGTGATTGAGTAGCAACAGAGGTGGGTATGGTTGTGGAAGTAGTGAGCTCCACAAAATAAGTAGCTTCCTCAAAAGCAACATGTAAAAGTAAATCTAGATCTTGGGGATGTTCGGTAGTATGATCATTAATGGCCTCAAAATGAGCTTCATTAAAAGCTTCATGAGATTGATCCATGGTGAAAGGAGACTATACCCTAGATAGAAAGTGGATTTACTAAAATGTGGAATATGTGTAGTTAATATAACTAGGAATAACAATAAATAAAAGTAGTAGCTAGACTAATGAATATAGAAACCTTAATATGTAAAGAAGGGTTGGAAGGAGCTTAGATGATTTGTAGGTTGATCTAGACTATGTCGTAAAATAGACTGAATATTCTGGAAGTAGGAACGAGCATGAAAAGTTCCTTAAAAGGCAAGATCTGAACTATTTGGTTGGACTGGGGCGAATGGGAGAGGATCAAGGAACCCATGGGAACCCTAGTTTATGTTCTGGGCATCCTGATCTATGTAGGAGGTTTAAAAAACAAAACTTGTAGGGTTGCTAGATGATATGAATCCCTCGTTGTCTGTCAAACTAACTTCATTGTACTTGGCTATATGTCATTGGTTGTCAATGATGAAAGATAGACCTATAAAACCCCAAGACAAGCATCAATCCCCTAAAAAAGAAAGATGCATATGAAGGGGTCAGACTATCCTATGCTACCATAATGGTGGAATTACTAACTGAGTGCTGCAACACATCTCATACCCGATGTAGTTCTATGTGCAAATGTGTGCAATCATGCCCTAGGCACCCTTTTTCCAGTCACACTTTGTGAAAGTAGGGAACAATAACTATGTGTAGAAATTTAATAGAATGATGGATGGAATAAAATAAGCTTCCCTCATATACAATGTGATGTAGATGATCCAGCCTTGTGCCTTATGATGGATCTAGATGGATGCCAATTGAGCATTTTGATGGATGCAACTCTAGGTGAATGATAGTAGTGTCTAGTTCTTGGTCCCTCACTATGGTTTTATAACTTTATATTTATATGGTTATTTTGTTCTTATTTCATAATTAACCTCGAAAAGGATGACCACAAGAGAGATAAAGTGTTTAAATGGCTAGAAAGTGTGCAAAAAGTGGTAGGAAAGTGGGAAAAGGATCAAGGCTCCCCAAATGGGACCAGGGTGCCCATCGACGCCCTAGTACTAGCCTGGGTGCCCCAATTAAGGATAAAATGATTGGAAATGAAGAAAGAAGACTGGAAACGTATGTGTGGGAGGTCATAAGTGATGATAAAAATGAAAAATAGCCAAAAGAAGGGGGTTAATTAGTACTTTTTTCACTCAAAAACTATATGAATAGTAGTATGAGACCGAGACTAAATAATGTCTAAAGTGCATGATTTTTTGTCTATATTTTCCCCCACTTTATATTTGTGAGTGGAAAGCTTGGTAACATAAAATAAATAGAGATGTGTAGCTGATGCCCATGAATATTGTAGTAGAAAATGTTCCAAAGGACTAGACAAAGCATGAAATGACAAAAAGATGATGGAGTGTGGAAAGTAAAGATGAAAAAGTGTAAAAAAGTGATGAGAGTGAACCTAGGGTGGAAATGTGTGTGTAGTTGTTGATGTGTGTAATGTACCTGCATGGTTAGTATAGTGTGTGCTGTCGTAAAATATTATTGTTGTTGCCCCCATTTTTGTGGTTTTTGTTGTTGAATACTTGTTTCTCATATGAAGGAACCTGTAAGGAGAAAATGATCAAGTAGTCAAATACACATGTATATATGTGTAAAAATGCATGTAAAAAGACGTATGTATATGTTCTTAAAAACATATACAAATGTAAAATGTGTAAATTAAAAATGGAAAATGTGCACCTGATCCATGTCGAGAGAAAGAGTGTTGAAGAGGATATCCTTTCCTTGGTTGTTTGGGAAATTTAATGCCATAGGCCGAAGAAGTATATGGAGGAATTCCATTGTATCCTCCCACCTTTAACTGCTTCTCTCAATCATATGTGAAGAGATCTGTGTACTTCCTAGTTTTTGGGTAATCCAATGCCACTAGTTGAAATAGTGTAGGGAGGTACACCTATTATAATCTCCAAGCCTCTAGCATGCTCCCTAGAATGCGAGGTTTGTAACTGGTCTAAATGCACTCGCTGTAAACCATGTCCTGTAATAAACTTACTCTATTGGTATTGAGATCTGTATAGTATGTAAACCCCAAATGATGCTCCCCCCTCTTTGGGGGCATATGTGACGCCACTAATAGGAGAATGCGGCCTCTAAAAGAGGACTAACCACATGAAATCTGTAACTCTTCCCCATAGCGGGTAGGGGATGCACTTAGTAGAAACTAGAGCACACACAATCTAAAATCCTAGCTAAAACAAGTGTTAGTACAGACAAGCATGCATGTAGAAAACAATGTGTAAGTTACCAAGAAATATATTAATGTAAATATGTAAGAAGACAAATTAGACCTCCAAATCAGGTTGCAAACATGGGACACCACTCATGATGTTGCAAGACACACAAGGAAATCATGGCCGCATACAACAAACAAGTGTGCACACCAAACATAGGGCAAAGACTGAAAACAAGAGCAAACAATAACTAAAAAAGTAACAAACAAGTATGGAAGAAAATATACATGCATAACAAATTTTTCACATGAAGCACCCATTAGCATGTTAGAAAGATAAATAGTATGTAAAAAACATGTATAACCATGTAATATAGAGTGCTAAGTAAAAAATGAAACAATAAAAATTATGAGAGATGAATGTGAATGCCCTTAGTGACCAATGTAGGATGGGTATAAGGCATCTATGCCACATATAAGAGACCTATATCTACAATCACAACTAGAAAAAAACATGAATGTGCATGTGTGTATGGTATAGATAAATGACATACAATAGATCTAACTAGCATGTGTAATAAGAAAACCATATATAAGTGAATGTAAACAATAATAAAAACAACCAAGATCTGTAATATGTTGTGGATGGGAGGAATAGAATGCAAGATGGAATGATAGGAGCCACATGCCCCTCAAGTGAATGGAAATGCATGTAGTGAGGTTCATTTGGTTTTCCCTCTCATTAGTCAAGAATGATCCATAAACGAGAGTGTGTTATTGGGAAAGTGTCAAAATGTGTGTATTGTGTCTAACGCGTAATGATGAATGTGTATGTATGATGATATGTGACCTAAAACGGATGTGTCATCAACCCTATAGTTGAAGCCTATATGACGAAAAGATGAATAAAGGAGTGATGATTTATCCTGACACTTATATCACTACAAGATGAATATTAGGGAGCATGTAGCCTAAAGTGTATACCACTATAAGATGAAGGAATAGGCAACCATTTAGCCTAAAACGTATGTCACTAACCTATAAATTTCACATGATGGGAGGTCGAATGATGAATGTGTAATTATGATAAGGTCTATTTGATTTGTAAACCCTCGTTAGTTGAGTATGGACCAAGGAACTAAAATACGTCATAAGGTAGTGAGTTCAGAGCATAGAATGTGATGTAGTATGTGTGGTGATAATAGACGACCATATAATGTGTAAAAATGTGTAAAATGAAATGTATAAGATGTAATTCAAAATTTTCAAGGTGCGTGATAGTATGTGTGATGAGTAGACGACCATATGATGAGTAGAAATGCAATGCATAGTGTGTTAAATAATATAATGGGTGGTATGTAATGCAAGACTCATATGTGATGAATACTAGTATAGGGTGTAAAATATGCATGATGTGGAGATGCGCATTATAGACTAAATGAAGAATGTAAGATGTAAGACACAATATCTGTGAATAAACGAAGTGTGTAGGAACTATTGTGCAATGTGTGGGGTTCATATGTAGTAAGTCCTCAATAGTCAAGTGTGAACCGAAGCACAAGAGTGTGTCATTGGGTAATGATGAAACTAAACATGTGATGAATATGCGTATTCTAGGATAGTGATGTATGACTATGTAAGTATGAGAGATGTATTGACGCTAATATGATGGGGGGTTGCTAGATGTTATACCCCCCAAGTGTGTGTGAATAAATCAACTATTCGATGAAAGTGAAGGAGGAATTTCCTCCATCCAATGCACATGGTGATGAAATTGTATGACCATGCTCTAATAGTGGTGGTATGGTAGACAAACGATGTGCTGGTGTATGAAGTTCATGTGCATGTGATGATGAATATATGATGAATTCTAAGGCATAAAAAAATGTGTTAGTGATGGAGACTTACGTAATTATTATTGCAAAGGTCATGTAAATTCACATGGAATAAAAGAAGGTGGTGATCTATGTTGAGATGTAGTAACTATCATAGGAATGGGCCTATACCTATGTGTAGGACTAGCGGAGAAGTGAGGTCGTGTAGAAAATGTGCAAGTCGGTGAACTAGGAGTAGATTGTGCTTTAATTAACGTAGAGTGTGATGCCCTAAATGAATAAAGTGATGTCCTAGCTACTGTGTGAGATGGAGATAATGTAGTAGATGGAGGGACACCACCAATAGAGATAACTTGATTGTTGTAGATTAATTTAAGTCTTAAATTATTCAAAGAGACAATAGATTGGGATCAATGAATCCAAATAGGACCGAGAAGCATGTCACACCTTTCAACTGTGTTTCCAAAAAGGAAAGGAACTATAATAGTAAGAGGACAAAGCATAACATGTAGTTGGATGACATCAAAGGGTTTGTTCATAGGGTATTCAATTTGCGATAAAGGGTAAGCGATAGACTTAAGAAGTGGGATGGAACATGCACTAATGGGCCATAATGGGTCAACCTTATTGTTATTGATAGGGACCGAATCGATGAATTCCTTGATATGTAAGTGATTAGATGTGAAATTATCATGATAATCATGGTTAGAGAAATAAGTGATTAGTGGCGAAGCGTTAGTATGTGTAACTGAGAAATCAAGAGACCCTGATACATGAGGAGGCACTGCATGATATGTATGATTAGAAGAAGAGTTGGATGCATTCTTGTTTTGTTGTTGGGATTGATTATTAAATAATTTTATTTTACCCTTGTCATTGACTAGTATAAAATATGTGGGTTCCAAGAATTCAATATTGTTATTAACAATAATATCTTGGATGATTATGCGGAGCTTTAAACATTGATTTTTAGAATGTCCCACATATTTTTGATAATCACATCAATTTTTTTGTTGTAATTCCTACCTTTTGATCAAGATGGATATAATTAGAGTGGTGGAGGGAGTGTGATAATGTTTCTATTAAGAATTTTTTGATGTATGAGATGTGGAGCCATAGGAAAGTTTGTAAACATTTTCCTAGGTGGTTGTGATTGAGCTTCTTTAGGAGTAGTGATTGCATTGATAGTAACTTCGACATCAACAGGATTATTCGTAGATGGTTTGGATGGTGCCTTATTTTGAAAATGAGTGTATGAGGAAGCTTTATCTTGATACTTAAGTTTTCCTATAGGAAAGTGTTTAGTTTCACTAAGCTCGAGAATGTGAAAAATATGATTAAATGAAGTAGAGTTTTCAATGAGAACAATTTCCTGAAGCATTGGAAAAAGAATCTGAATAAAAAAATCCTAAAGTTCGGAGTCTGATAACACATTATACATCTTAGCTAAATTATTTTTGTATCTTAGAAGATAGTTGGTTAGGTGTTCATTGGGTCCCTGTTTTAGCTATGCTAATTGAGCGTAAGAGATCTTGGAGCCGATATTGATAGAAAGATGAGTAAGAAAAGCATTGGCCATATGCGTAAATGAAGTTATTGAGTGAACATGTAGGTAGTAAAACCAACTCATCACATAATCATGGAGACTACGGGAAAATTTTTTAGCCAAAAGAACATGATCATCAATAAAATAAAGACAAGAGACGTGAAATGATTTAATGTGTTCCTATGGGTCACCACGCCCATTAAAAATGGCAAGATTAGGGTGAAAAAAATAGGAGGAAGTGGATAAGTGGAGATGGAAGATGCAAATGGAGTAAGAAATAACAAGGTGGAATCTAAAGATGGTGACACATGTGAAGTGGCTTGTTGTAACTTACGAATTTGAGCTTGAAGGTCATGATAACGAGTAGTTAAGTCCTGAGTACCAACGGATGAAACGTTTCATGTATTAGAAACTAAAGGTTGTGTAAAGTGATTGGTAGGAGTAGTGACTAAAAAATTAATGGAATAAATAGGTGGAAGACTAGAAAAAAGTGATTGAGTAGAAATAGAGGTGGGTATGGCCATAGAAGTAGTGAGATTTACCATATTAGTAGATTCCTCACAAGAAACATGTAAATGTAAATCTAGATATTGGGGATGTTTGACAATATTATCATTAATGGCCTTAAGATGAGCTTCAATAAAAGATTCATGAGATTTATCCATGGCGAAAAGAGACTATAACCTAGACAAAAAGTGGAGTCTAAGGTCGGGTTCACCAAAATGATCAACTAAAATGTGGAATATGTAGTTAATCTAACTAGGAACAACAGTAAATAAAAGTAGTAAAAAAATATAGAAAATGAACCAAACAACTAGGCTAATGAAAATAGAAACCCTAAAATGAAAATAAGGGTTGGAAGGAGTTTAGGTAATTCGTTGATTGATCTAGACTATGTCGTAAAATAGATTGAATATTATGGAAGTAGGAACGAACATGCAGAGGTCCTAAAAAGGCAAGATCTGAACTATTTTTAAAATAGATTGAATATTCTGGAAGTAGGAATGAACATGTAGAGGTCCTGAAAAGGCAAGATCTGAACTATTTTGCTAGACTGGGGTGCATGGGAGAGGATCAAGGCTCCTGTGGGAGCCCTAGTTTGTGTTATAGGCACCCTGATTTGTGTAGGAGGTACAAAAACCAAACTTGTAGGGCCGCTATATGCTTTGAATCCTTCATTTTTTGTCACACTAACTTTGTTGTCCTTGGTTGTATGTTTCTGGTTGTCAATGATGAAAGATAGACCTATAAAACCCCAAGACAATAATCAAACCCCTAAAAAATATGCAAATGAAGGGGTCATATTTTCCTTAGCTACCAAAATGGTGGACTTACTGACTAAGTGTTCTACCACATCTCAGACCTAATATAATTCTATGTGCAAGTGTGTGTAATCATGCCCTAGGTGCTCTTATGTCAGTTGTACTTTGTGAAAGTAGTGAGAAATAACTATGTGTAGAAATGTAATATAATGATGGATGGAATAAAACAAAATTCCCTACTATGTAGTGTGATGCTGATGAAATATCCTTGTGCCTTGTGATGAAGATAGATGGATGCCGATTGAGCCTTTTGATGGATGTAAATCTAGGTGGATGATAGTAGTGACTAGTGCTTGCTGCGTCATTATGGTTTCAAAACTTTATATTTATATGGTTATCTTGTTCTAATTTCTTATTTAACCCTGAAAAGGCCGACCATAAGAAAGATAAAGTGTTCAAATTACTATAAAGTTCCAAAAAAGTGGCAAGAAAGTGGGAAAAGGATCTAGACACCCCAAATGGGACCAGGGCATCCATAGGCACCCCAGTACTAGCCTGAACGCCCCACTTAAGGCTAAAATGATGGGAAACAACAAAAAACAGACTGGGTAAGTATGCACGAGAGGTCAGAAGTGACAACAAAAAGAAAATAAAAATGGCCAAAAGATAGGGGTTAATTATTACTTTCTTCACTCAAAAACCATATGAATAGCAGTATGAGACTGGGACTAAATAATGTCTAAAGTGCATGATTTTGTGTCTACAGACATCTTCACATGTATATTGTACAAAATCTTAGAGAAATTATGTAATCCCTTATATAAAGTACAAAACCCTTGGATAAATTGTGTAAACCATAGTTTATAAATTATCTAGGGCTCCAAAAAATAATTTGTAGGAAATAAGTTTCCAAAAAGATATTTTAGGGCAACCCATTCAAAAACATTGGTCGAAAAAAGAAAAACCTTCATGCTATTTTTTAAACTTATTATGTAACCTAGAATAAATGCATTTAATAAAGTATTTGTAAATACTAATGAGGTCATAATGTATATACTAGGACATTTCGACCTATTACTATATCAAAAAAGTGCACTAGATACCTTTTCTTGCGATGGATCTAGAATTCATGTTTTCACATAAGATGCAATGCAGAAGTATTTGGACAAGGCTTACGATCCACTTCAACAATTTAAAATATGATTAAACTCATGTCTACCTCTACATACCTACCACAATGGTATATGTTCACAGTTTAGTTTGTAATTAAAAAATGTTTGATCTCATTTAAAAATTCTAATTATATAACTTGATAATGACATATTTTCTACCTACATGGACATAAAGGGTTCATATCAACACGTTATTCCCCAAAATCCCTAAACCTATAGGGACAAAAATAGAGGTATATATTTATATGTTTATTTTCAATTAAAATATTTAATTTCATCGAACAATTCCAATATAACTCTTGTATTATAGGTATAATTATCATATATAGATCAATGGGATATTAGGATAGTTAGACTTCCTTCATTTTCTTCTAGAGAGTCATATTTATGGAAGTATAAATTTGCAATTTATTTCTTAATATGATATTCCTCTGTCATTTAAAAATTCTATTATGAATTGATCATGATAGGTCTACATTGCTAATAGACTAGTAGGAGGATGGGGGTATCATGCTTGCACATAGGTATAAATTTATCATTTATTATTTAAATAAGTTTTAATTAAATCAATTAGAATGGGTGATTTTTTTTCACAAATTTTCATTGAGGGCGCAACCCTCACATCCTATTAGTAAGACAATACTTTCAAAACCCAAAAAACATTTTTTCCCAAGTAATATTAATGAGCTACTCCATAATTCATTAAGGGAAGATAATGATGATGAATAAGTGTTTCCCCTAGAATCAGAAAATGAGATATCCTCATTTTTATAATATTTATAGCTACCAAGGGATACATAATTGATTTAATATAAATGGAATTAAATATTAATTTTAGATTGAATACTATAATGAATGATATACAAATGCTAGCATCAACTGAGTTGCACTTTGGCAGCGTTACGAGGTTCCATGAGGGAGTGAGCATCAACCATGAAAATGTGCACGTAAGGATTTGAAAGGGGAAAATATAATTAAGCTCTCATTTCACATAGATCTGAAAAGGGGTATAAGTAGGGGTGATAAGTAAACCCCAGTCCATGCAATCATAACTCCTTAAGTGGATAAGGGGAGTTACATTCCTGGAATGGAAAGTAACTCCTATATGATGAACTGAAACATAAGGAATCTAATAATGACCCATATGACACCTATACATATGACCTAACCTAAGTGAGATTAATCTCCACATGGTGTAGAAAATGACTCACAAAAAAACCCACCCTTCATTGTAACTTAGGGTGAGACATAAAGTTATAAATGAGAAATGGGTCCCTGCCACAAAGCCTAACGAGGCACCCATGAAAAACAAATATCTCAAGCAGTGGAGGAAAAACTAGTGGGAAAAATATCCACAATAAGATATGGAAAACAATCTCTAATAATCTAAGAAAAATACCACAAATGGGTCCCAAACATTGAGGATCCTAATAAGATACCTATGTAGAAGAGGGAAATCTCTCAATAAGAATAATAGAGGAGAAAAAGAAGATGAGTGGAATGCAAAAATGTCATGGATGGATCTGAACTCTGAAACTCTAGAAATTTTGCAAGAAGAGTGTCGATGATGTGGTCCTCAGCCTCTAGATTGAAGAAGAACCACCCACACTGAACTTTTTTTCCTTCCCTTGGGAAAGAAGTAAATGTAGAACTGAAAATCCACCCACTCCACATAGGAAACTGAAGGAAGAAGTAAAAATAACTATGAATCTAGTCAAAAAATATGTGACATAGGTATAGCAACTGAGCGTCAATGAACAAAAGGTAATTCCATGAGTGTAGAACTATTAGAGTATAAGAGAGGAACATCTATAGAACGGATGCCCAAGTGAAGTGAAGGCAATGCAATAACCCCCATAAAAGAAATAGGATCCATAAGAAAGAGTGGATCAGTGAAGGTGTCCTAAACAGTGGAAATGATAAGGGCCCCAAAAGGGGAACTCCCAACAAAGGATATGAAGAAATTTGAAACACTTGTAAAAGGATGAGGAACCTATACTACATCACAAGTAGACATTACAATGAGACGATGAAGGTCTAACAGATACTCATCCCAAGAAGAGGGCTCAAAAAATAGAAGAGAGATGTCTGACAGGTATGAATAATCACATGAAGGATGAGGATTCGAAAGGGCCTCACACACTAGAAGTGGAAAGGAGGCAAATGCAATGAATATATGAGGATGGGAAGGATATTGTCTGATATTTCATGAGATAAGGTGTGTGTCAACATACTCTAGAATAGGGAGAAGATAAGGAGGAGAGTAGTCCTTAGTAACATCCTTGTCATCAAAACTAGAAGCACAATCCTCATCATCAGGGATAGAAACAAGTGATTTTTTGTTAGTAGAACTATCATCACATGAGGTAGAAGATGAGAGAACTGTATCAACAACAATATGTGAAGGGTATCCAAATAATGACTGGAATATGATCTAGATGGGGTGGAGAGGATCTGAGTCTTCCATATGAAGGCGGATAGGTCTGACAATATACAACATCAAGTGATCAACAACATGGTCGCATGTGGCAAGATAGTCCTCAAGATGAGATGGATCAATGGGTGTATGAACTATCCCGTGTAGAAAGTGTGAAATAACCTTGTAGGAAAAGTAACGTTCTGTAGAAGCACGACATGATGTGTAGTTCACTATCCACAAGAAGAAGTGGAAGAGGTTGTAAAGTGATCCTACAACACTTAAGTCTGGAAACAAAATCCTCCTTGATGTAGAAGAAAGAAGTGTAAGGTCTATGAGAAGAGCATGTTTGGATACAAGAAAGGTTGCAAGACGTCAGACTCAGTCGAGAATGTTTATGCATGGAATAAAACACCCAAGAATAGTAATAAACCCCATCTTTGTGGTAATTTAATAGTAGTGCATGATTAAAATAAGTTTTTGTGTGATGTTGGAAAATTTACCACTCACCTTGCAATAGGTGACGAATCATGCAAGAGTGGAGACCACAATAATTCCTAGTCGAAAGTAGAGGAATGACACACAATCAAGCATAATACGCATAAAATAATGAAGGGTACAACACTACTCATTATGAGAGAAAGTGTCTAACATCACAAAAAAGAGTCTCTCTTTCCATAAGGCTATGGCAGACACACTCACTAGCTATAGGCGAAGAGGAGCACTACAAATCAACTATCCAAAAAAGTGGCTGAGAAATCCTAATAAAAATATAAAGAGGCTTGTAAAAATATACCCCCTCCTGTACAATGATGAATTTTATTTTTTCCCTTTAATTATACTAGGCTAATTTAGAAAAAGGAAAAAAAGAATAAAAAATCCACAAGGATTAGAAAGGAGGTCTCAGGCTCCAGGGTTGAGCTAAAGACATCTCAGCAAGCTGATGAGAGAGCTCAGTGAGCTGATGAGGGAACTCAATGAGTTACTCATGGCGAGATGGAAAGGTGGATCAAGTGGTCAAGTTGGAAAGACTCGGTGGGAGAGTTAGGCTATATAGGTGACTTGGTCAAATTAGGGTGGTGCATGGGTGAGTTGGAAGTTATGGGCAGTGGTCAAGCTCATCAGAGTGTTAAAGCATTAAGTTAGGAAGCTCATTCATAATACAAGGTGGGAAGGTTTCCAAGTTTATCATGTAAGATGGCAAGTGGCAAAGGATGCATGCATAGAGCTATGGGTGAGGTAGGTCATTGAGATATCACATGGTATTTATGGATTGTGCACCGAGAAAAGACCACGTTAGATATCAGTGATATGGTTGGTGAGTGATTCGCTAAGAATTACACTGAGTGAACACATTGAGATGCGGAGGACACGTTGTTGGGGAAGATTGGAGAGAGAATTGACCTACTAGCGATAAATTTAGGCTAGATTGATTTGGGTGTGTCAATGATGAAGTGAACGGTCGAACTGGAGGGGTACATGTAGAGAGATATGCACCGAGGTGTGTCAGGGTAATGACTAAGCATAAAAAATAGGACGGATCATGGGTAAATAAGGGACGAGTCTGATGACAAGGCCAATGTGAACCAGAGGCATGGGTATATAAAAAAAAAACTAGGATGATGAGCAAAGTTCATGCAAAACCCAAGTAAGGTAGGGTCATAGTGTGCTAATAGTTGACATAATGTAGGGGGTCAAAACAAAGAGATTGTACAAAACACAAATAACCAAAAATGATGCAATCAAACACTGGGAAGAATAGGGTTCGAGATTTGGGTGGTCAAAGACTATAAAAACAAAATGCCAATGCGAATGTAAAACACAAAGGCCAAGATGAAGGGAAAAGAATCACATGGTCAAAGAGCTCAAGGAAACTCATTGCAAGAACAACAATTCAGATTGATCTAGGGACATGTGTAATAAGAGTTGGAGGAAGTGGCAAGATGGGTACAAATTTGTTCCCATCTCATATGTGTTAGGGCTAAGTTGGCCCTTAATGAAAATTTCACACTTCTAAAAAAAACTCACAAAACTAGCACAAAATACCCTGAAAATAATAACATGTAACCTTGAACGTGATTTGAAACCTGAAACAATGCAATTAGAGCACAAAAAGAATAGTCATTACAAAACTTGTACACAAAACCCAAATATCACGAATGGAAAGCCAAGAGCAATAGGGAAATTGTAGATAGTGAGTCATGCAGATCCCAACAACCTGTGCTCTGATACCATGATGAAGAATGTAAAAATGTGAAGCATGAGGATTTATGGGATAATGTGAACATCAACCAAGTTTCACCCCGGGATCATGACGAGTTTCCATTACGGACTGATCATTATCCATGAAAATTTACATGTAAGGATTTGAAAGGGTAAAATATCATTGAGCTTTCATTTCACTTAGATAAAAAAAGGGGTAGAAATAGGGGTGATGTGTAACCCCCAGTGCATGCAATCACAACTCCTCAAGCGGAGAAGGGGGGTTAAATTCCCAGGATGGAAAATAACTCCCATATAATGCACTAACGCACTAATGCATAAGGAATATAATGATGACCCCTATGACACCTAGACCTATAACCTCACCTAAGTGAGATGACTCGCCACGTGGTGTGGAAAATGACTCACACTACCAATATACAATAATAGGTAAGAGAACAAGCATGTACAAATGTGAAACCCTAGGAAAGAGAAACATAGCTTATTCCTGAGAAATCTAGAAGTGATATGGGTAGGTGAATAGCTAAAAAAACTAAGAAGAGTGTCCTCAATTCTCGCTGGAGGTTCTGAGACTTAAGAATGTGTTGTAAAGAAGCAGCCATAGGAGGACATGAACGTGTGGGTTTTAGTGTTTGTTTTAGGTGCTAGTGTCTATGTGATTGATTCAGATCTAGTCTTTATTGTTTAGGATGAGCTTCACTACTAGTCTTCATTTGTCACTTTGATTTCGATCCTTGATCCCTGAATGTATTTGTAACATTTAAAATAAGTCATCTACCTGCACATCTCCACAAATCATATAAAATCTAGTAAAAAATATGTAAAATGTGGAGTCATGCTGACCACGGTGGTCACTCAAAGAGTAAACTAAGTACCAAGCATTACAATACATTTCAGAATCCATGTAGTTAAATGTGAGTGTGTGTGTTTGTAAAGATGTCCTAGGATGCCCTTGTGTAAGTTGCACTAAGATAGTGACCTATATCTAGAATTTTCTAGATGCAAATGTTTGTAATGGAATAGAATAGAATTCCCCTCCTATGTTGTGCATGCAGAGTGATACAACCCTTGTCCCTTGAATGAGTTTGCTAGATGGATGCTTTGAAGTGATTTTCTACCTTTGGATGTAATCTTAGGTTATAATATGTAAGGTTTAGTGTTTGGTACTTTATTTGAGAGCTATAACTATGTATTTATATTATTCCCTTGTTTTAATTTTGTAATTATCAACTAGAAGGATGACACAAAGTAGTAAAAATTAATCAAGAAGCGAAAGGGGTCCAAAAGGATAAGAAAAATGTAAAGAAGAAATGATTTCCCTAGAGGATATGATCTCCTCACACTAGTGTCCCAACTGGGCGCTAGTGTCTAAGGCCAAATAAAAATAAAATAGTCAAATGTCGGCAAGATCTCAAGATGTATAAAGCTAATAAAAGTACAGAAGATAAAACAAAAGTCTAAAGGGAATTATCAATTACTTGTTTTCTTGCTTAGGAATCATGTAAATGATAACATGCTTTTTAGGACCTAGAAATGTACCTAAGTGCATAGATTTTGTGTCTACATTTTTCCCCCACTTTATGTAGTTGAGTGAATGCTCGATAAAATAATGTAGATAGAAGATGCATACCTTATGGTCTTGTAGAGAAGAGTGTTTCCAATAGCATTCCGAGTGGACAAGTGAAGCAAGAAGTGATTGTAAAGTGAAGTGTGGAAACTAGGAAAGGGAAGTGGACCTTAGGGGTGAAGTGTATGCATATTAGTGTGTTGTGTTTGCTGATGTGAGCTGATCCTTATTGCATATTAAGGATAGACCTGTAAAAGAAGAGTGAAAAATAAGTCAAATTTATGTATATGAAAATTCAATGTAACATGTTTGTAAGTAAGTAAAAGTGTGAAAGTATCTTAAAGGAAAGTGTGCACCTGATGTATAAGAGTATAAGAGATAGATAATTGTCTTTATTTGCATGGATATATTGCTTAATTTATGGCTGGTGGTGAGATGTTTGGGAGATATCATGTCATGAACAAGTTTTTTGGGTGATCTCATGCCAAGAGTGAGTTTTTTGGACGATCTTATGCAGAGAATGAGTTTTTTAGGCGATCTCACCCCAAGAGAAGAGTTTTGGGGAGAGAGGCATAGTTTTTCTTTCCTTCCATGATGCTTCTTGAATAAGCACCACTATAGATGGCACATCATGATTTGTTCTGATTAGTCCTGATTAATTCCGATTGTAACTAAAATGTACTAATAAAATGAAATACAATATTGGATCCAAGTTCTTGCTATTGTATAACTATTCTGAAAGCTACTGGAGATCGTTCTTAACTATGAAATTTAATTTTTCTCCCATCAAGAATTAAAACCCAAGGGGAACAAGTTCCCACCACCACTGTCTTGGTTTGAGCGCTAGTGTCTACTCTATTTTATGTACCTAAGGTTGTTTCTAGGCTAATCTGTGACTTTATTCATGTACTATATCTCTGAGATAATGTAGGGTGATTTGTTCACTAAATAAATGCCCCCTAGTTTGGGGTGTATGCAACGATTGGAGGAGAATGCATTCCAAATGAGATGAACTTGATCTAATATGCACATTTGAGTGGATATAACTACAAGTGGTAGGGGATGTGCATAGTAGAAACCAAGGAACACAAAAAACAGAGGCTAGAACAAGTGTTGATGCAAGCAAATATAATATGTAATAAAATAAAATGTAACAAGTAACTTAGAAGATAAGAGAAACCAACAAATAAGGGTTACATACATGGTAAATCACTCAAAATTTCACAATAAAATCATCGTCGAAGAGAATAAAAACATATAATGATAAAACAAGACATAAGGTATAGCCCACAATAGAAAATAGTAGCAAACAATAGTAATAAAAAAGTGACAGATAGTCATGGTTGTATATATATTACAAAGAAAATACTACACATGAAACACCCATTAATATGTTAGAAGGATAGATTATATGTCAAATCATGTATAACTCAGTGAAAAGTAAAGTGAGAGTAATGAGAAGTAGTGAAGTGTGTAGCAATAGAACCTATGTAGTATGTGATAGTAGTAATAGAAATATGCCCCTAGAAGCCTCGGTGGGATTGGAAAATAGGTGTGTCAAGCATAATGCATCATGTATGTATCTGTGATAGGTCTTGAATTCACCTCAAGATACCAAATATATGCACATGTGTATATAGAAAAATATAATGACATATTATGAATCTGGCTAGCATAGTAAGCAAAATACACATGTAAGTAGTATAAACAAATAAGATTAAATGTAATGCATATATGTAAATGTTATACGAGTATGATGGTGTGATATGCAAGGTGTGTAGATGATAGGAGCAGCGTTACCCCCCAGTGGATGTGTATGAGATTAGATTCATTTAGAAATTCTTCCTTAACAATCAACAATGAACCATAGAACAAGACCGTGTCATTGGGAAATGAGTGTATTATGTGAGTGTAGATGTTATAAAGATGTATCAAGAAGCACACAATGTGAAGTGTAGATAATGTTATGTTCATTTATGAAGTGTGACCTCAACATTCAAGTGTGAACTGTAGCACTAGAGTGTTTCATCAAGAAATGAGTGTATTGTGTGAGAATATATGCTTAGGAATGTTATTTCATGAAGCACTGAGGGTGAAGTGTGTAGATGATGTGAGTTTCATAGATGAAGTGTACCCTCAAAATTCAAGTGTGAACCATAGAAAAAAAGTGCATCATCGGGTATTGATGGTAAAATATATGTACCAAAGGTAGAGTGCATAGAAATATTAGTCATGAAGCACGAAGCATGAAGTGTGATAGTGGACACTAGAGAAAATTGATAGTGATGTAAGGGGGGAGAAAGTGTGATGCCCCCAGTTTTTGAGTGATGGATATCTATCTAACGATGTAAGACAGGCATTGAAATGGTGACGAAGCTTTAAATATATCATAAGAAAGTATTATTTTTTCATGACGAGGGCTAGAAGAAAGATTAGGACCAAGGTTGGATTGTGGGTTGACAAGAAGAAGTTTAAAAAGTTTAGTTATCATAGGGTGAATTGATTTGTCTTTCATGGTTGGTGGTTTTTGATTTGGTAACATTGTAACAAAGTTGATAGAAAGAGAGGATGGAGGATGTATTTTAAAGGAGGTTTCTTAGTTGGAATGGGTAACACTGTAGATGAATTGATAGGAGGAGAGGATGGAGGATGGATTTTTTAAGGAGCATGCTTAATTAGAATGGGTAATGTCGTAGAATACTTGATAGGAGGAGGTGATGGGGTAAATATTTTTAGAGGTTGTATGATATTGGGTTGGATGGGCGGTTATGGATTGACCAGAGAAGGAACATTCATAATGATGGATTGATACTCACTAGACATAGAGGGATCTGATTTTGGATCCAAATGAGAATTAGCAATTGGAGATGTAGAAAAATGTTTTGTAGTAAATGAAATGAAAACCTGATGCGTAAGGTGCTTAATACTTCATTTTAAAGCATATAAATCATTACAATGTTGTCCATTAAGTATGTGATAATTACAAAATGAGATACCTTCATATTTTGAAATACAATAAGGAGGGTAGTAATGAGTAGTTGGAAAGTTGATCCACAAGTGATTGATGAGATCAATTAGAATATCATGTTGCTTATCATTTAGATCAAACATGAGAGGTGTTATTAGTGGTAATACTTGGGATTAACTTATATAAGTGCATATAGAATACATAGGAGAAGGATGAGGCGTAGGAGAAAAACTAGCATGGGCATGAGAAACATCCTCAAGATGTTGGATTTCAGATATGAGATATGTAATTGTGCATTCCATAGATTTAATTTTTTAAATAAATAATGTAATTTTTTAATTGAGTTGCAAATGGATTGATTAGTTTTGGTATCAGGACCAATAGGGTCATCAAATATACGATCAAAGATGGTACTTACTTTTGCAGGTTGCGTATTGTGAGGGAGTTACATAGTGTCTAGGTATTTTTGGAGAACATCTTTACAAGAGGAGTGCATTTTAAGTAAGTGATCCAAGGAGACTTTAGGATCCACGATAGAATATCTTATATAATAGGAAAAATAAGGATCCAAATGTTTTATCATGAGTGGGGTTCACCAAATGATTTAATATAAATGGAGTTAAGTATTAATTTCAAAGTAACTAATGTAATGAATGATATAAAAATTCTAATGTATAGAAAGAAGCAAGAAAAAAATCATGTATGAATGTGAAAACATAAACAAGAGAGGGAGATAGAGAAACTTAGATGATTCTTGATTAATCTGGAAGTGATCTAGGTATGTGAGTAGCTGTAACAAAATAAGAATAGTGTTGTCAACACTTGCTAGAGGTTATGAGACTTAGGAATGTGTCAGATAGGAGTTCCCATGACATGACATGAGTGCGTGGGTGCAAGTGTCCATTCTAGATGCTAGTGTCTATAGGAATGATCTTGATTTGGCCTCTTCTATATTGAAATATCTTTGCAACTAGTCTCTATTTATCAATCTAATTTTTCTTCTTCATCGTTGAATGTACCTGTAACATACAAAACAAGTCATTACCTATACATGTCCACAAACCAAATCAAATATAATAAAAAATATGCACAATGTGGATTTTAACTGAACCTAGTGGTCACTCGAAGAGTGAATTTTATACCAAGCGTTGCACTACATTTTAGAATCCATGTAGTTCTATACGTGAGTGTATGTAATGACACCCTTGTGTAAGTTGCACTGAGATAACGGGCTAGATATAGAATGTTCTATATGCAAACATGTGTAATGGAATAAAATAGACTTCCCCTCCTATGTTGTGTATACAAAGTGATGTAACCCATGTCCCTTGAATGAGTGTGCTATATGGATGCTTTGAAGTGATTTGTTGCCTTTGTATTCAAGCTTAGGTTATAATATGTAGGTTTTAGAGCTTGGTCCTTTATTTGAGAGCTATAACTATGTATTTATACTATTCCCTTATTTGAATTTTGTAATTGATAACTAGAAGGCTGACCCAAAGTAGTAAAAAGTAATCAAAAATAGAAAGGAGTCCAAAAGGAAAAGAAAAAGGTAAAGAATGACGTGATCTCCCATGAGGATAGGAGTGCCTAGCGCTAGTGTCCCAACTAGGTACTAGTGTATGAGGGCATATAAAAATAAGAAATTCAAAATATGACATGATTGAAAGATGTATAAATCCAATAAAAGTGCATAATACAAAGCAAAAGGCTAAAGGGAGTTGTCAATTACTAGTTTTCTTACTTATGAATCATGTAAATGCTAGCATGTTTTTCAGGACCTAGAAATGTACAAGAGTGTAGAGATTTCGTGTCTACAATAACCTCATAATATACCTCTATGTAAATGATGACATGGTGATATTAATTCATTCTTATGGGGTATAATAATTTAAATTTGTTTTATTTAAATAAAGATAAGTATTTTAATATGTTTTATCTAAAAAACATGCACCACTATAAAATGTGAAGTAGTTAAATACTCGAAAACACCTTCCATTCTAAGAACACATACTCATGCCACTCTTGCATGCTTCTAAAACACCTTGAAACACACCATACATTAGTCTTGTTGGGAACATGACTCAAAATCCATGTGGAGACTCTTAGGTTCTATGCATATTTCCAAGTGGCATCTTCCTAGGCCCACATCACATGTTAATAATCACATGATACACCTATTAACATTAAAATCTCAACTGACATGTCCATGTAAAAGAAGTTAAATGATCATTAAACTTGAAAAATGAAATGAATTATAATTATTCTTCTTTATAACCAGTCTTTTATAACTAAATTATATTAATTCTATATAATGGAAGACATTTTATAGAAAATAAGGGAGTTAAGAAATTTCATTTCTCCTTTTTAATTGACTATACCCAAAAAAAATAATAATTTCATGTTTCACATATCTTGTATTATTTAACCATGTCTCCCACATGTTAGCATGGCCTACATATACACAATATGAATGGTAATTTTGTTGTCAAAAAAACATTGTTAGGATGCACTCCCCTTCCTAATCAGAAAACCTTTCTCTCCTTTTCTATCTAGTTACTCATAGTCTACATAAATTAGAAATGACACATTCCCCTTATGCTAAAAGGAGCCTACTCTCCTATAATGATTATGTATTGTACACATAATTAATCTACCCTATTATTTTCATTTGAATAAAATTCACATTATTATACTAATATCATGTGTTGAATGTGTAATGGTTGTTAATGCATTTATTTACTAGATTCCATTACATATTCTATAAATATAGCAAGTTTTGTTATTTTAACAAGTTGTGTATTTTCCTCCACAAAACCTCATGGGCTCAATTCAGATCAATAAGCCCCTAGGTTCTCATAAAATTGAACTCTTCTTTCTCTTGATAAGAATATTTCATTAAGGAAAAACTCCAATGAAAATTACATGTCAATGTCTTGATGCCAACACTTATGGCATTATATTAGATATTTTGGTATATGAATGGAGGATTGTGAGAAAATTATGTACTCAAAGATAATGTGCAATCTATTTATGATATCCATTGATGTACATGTAACTTAATATGATTTCACTATTTGTATATTATTTCTTCAATTATTTATAAGTTTTAATCAATATGAAGAGCTAATGTGGAAGTGAGAAGAGACCAACATACACCTTTGTATAAATATTATTATATCCCTTTGGAATTTGATATAATTGAAAATTTTCTTATGTAAGCTTTATATTTATCTATTTTGGTAGTTTATTTTTTCTTGAGAAAACAATTTTACTTATTTGTGTGAATTGAATGGTAGATGTTATCATGTAAGTATTGAATATATTATATGTTTCCTTCAATGATACTTAGGAAGAGTGGATAATTATCATTCTATTGTTTGAATTATTTGTGTAGTTCAATACATATTGATCATCATTGAATCAAATATGGTGTATGTATCCTTGCAACATTGTTTAAAATTTAAGAGTTTTCTATGCACTATGGTACCATAGGATAATTTTTTTCAAGAGTTGGAAAAGGACCATTTTTTAAAGGATTAATATTTTTTTATTTCCATCCCCCATATAGAATTCACATGTATCCAAGTTCTTATATATTTTGAAAATGCTTATAATAATACCTTGTGTGTAACTCTATGAGCTTAGACTATACTTGTATAAAAATTTACAATTATCTTATTAAAATAAAATTAAGGGTCTCTAAGAATATAAACTTTTCCTTGATTATCCCCCTCTTAGCTATGACATCACAATATAAAATGATGATGTGGAAAACACTCAAAAAACAATTCAAAAATTAAAATCCTAATTGATGTTTTCTTGATCCTTTTATTATAATGTTTATAATACATGAAAAGATTTCATAGAAATTTATTAGGATGTTTCTAAATATTGTTACAAATTATTGGTAAATTATTTTTTAGGGGGTATAATGGTAGGCTTTAGAAATAGTGTGAGTGAGAACGAGTCTCTCCTTTATCATAATGGGGAGGTGTTCTTTATTGTTTAACTAAAAAAGCATCAGAAATAAAAATTTACAATAATCTATTCCCAATGGTTTTAGGATTTTATCCCAAGGCTTTTACTCTCAAGAAAGGTAATGTAGGAGACAGGGAATAGGATGATGAATATAGGAAGAGAATATGGGAAGGAAAGAAGAAGAATCACTTGTGCTTTCTAATAGAAAAACATAGAACCTTATTTTAATCACACAATTATTAGTTAACAAAAATTATCTTCTAATAATTTAAATATTGGAATAACAAGAGTTTATTATTAATTGAATATGAGAACAAATAATGATGTAAAAAGACAAAACCACAACACAAAATCTGAATGTATCTCTCTTTATTATATTTCGTATAAAAATATATTAAATAAAAAATATTCCACACCCTTTTCTCAAAAAATTATATTAGAAAAAAATGATCTTTCTTTTAAATAACTTGTGATCAAATATTTATTAGAAAATAGTCCCTATAATTAAGGCTACATGTAGCCTGGAAAAAATTATTTAAAAAAAAAAAATAGACCTAAAAATCAATTTGTACTTGACATACATGTTGACAAAATCAATATGTATATGGCTTGTATATTTACAAAGTCAATTAAAACTTGCTCATATCTTGTAAATTGAAAAATCTAGTTTACATGTGCAAATAAAAAAGTTACAATTTACAATTACAAAATTCCACCAAAATACATACGCAACCCAAATGAATTTCTAAAGATTATCAATCCTCCTTTTGTAGTTTCTATCCTTTATCTATAGTTGCAGGTATATTACACTCTATTATCATCATTATATACAAGCATACATCAGATAGAAAATATATAATTTTCCTGATAGAGAGAGTTTTATTCACAACTATTCTAGTATGAGATTTTTGTGATATTAGACTAAGTGTAAAAGTGGTAAACTTTACTAGAGTTTTCTACTTGAGATGCATACAAAGAAGCTACAGGATTGTAACTAATACAACAAGATAAAACTTGAAATGTAATAGCTTCAATTTATAAACTTACTTTAAGTAACAAAAATTGTATGAGAGTTTTATCAAAAACAAAACCATTGCATGATCAATTGAAGGAGAATTTTAACCCAAATATCCGATTTCTTTCACTTTTCCATAAAATATTTAAAGGGGATTAAACATGGATTTATATAATAAATCAACTTGTGAAACAAGATGAACAATTCCATTAAAAGCATGCAATAAGATGCAACATTTGAACAATAACTAATACTTCTAAAATATGAATTCCAATAACAATATATTTAAAGGAACAATCCATTCCATGAGAATAATTCATCTTATTTGAAAAATATTAACAAGAAGGAAAAATTATCCTAAAATGCAAGTACAAAATCCCTCCACTTAATGTGGAGACAATATGTCAAAAATATCCCAAAATTATAACTCCTTTATAAATATAATTTACAAGTGAAAACTACAACCTACAACTCCAAAATAGGCTCCATCCAGCTCCAAACCATCAAGATGAAACCTCCAAAATCACAAGAGAATTATCTTGGTTGAGAACCCAACCATTTGGAATCATTACATACCAACAAGAAGATCAAGATGGCATGTTAGCCTCCCCCCAAGCTCGTGGGAAAGAGGAAACACATCCAAAAATCACATAAGAAGAATTAAGATGAAAAAAACAACATTCAAGACTTGGTTTATCACAACAAAGCACATATTCACCCAAGAAATTTTTGATATGAAGCACCATGCTAGTAATTTGGGAAGAGGGGGATGAAAATCCTACTTTTGAGTAGCCAAAATCTCCATGAAAACAATAAATTATTTCACTTTATATGTCCATAGATTCAACACCCCTTATCTCTCCATCATCTCCCCTAAGAAGGATTTTGAAACACATGGTTTCCTACATTGATGGTAGGGATGGATTTCCAAAACAAATGGAAATGCTTCCCTACCTAAAAACCAAATGTAGGAGTAAAATTTAAAAGAAAGAACTCTTTCAAGTTTTTCAAGCAAGTGTATCAAATGTAAATGAGTAAATTCCTCCCTCTTCCCATCCATCTCTAAATCCCATACCCCTCAAGAGTTGGTGGAGAAAAAAAAAAGAATATAACCAAAATATTCATTTCTCATTCATTTGCATAATTTAACTTATAACACATATTAAAAGAACAATTTCAAATAGTGAAATTTGTATTATGCACTGCAATACATTTGAGACTCCATGTAGTTCTATGTGAGTGTGTGTGTGTGTAATGGTGCCCTAGGATTCCCTTGTGCAAGTTTCACTAAGATAGCGGGCTAGATCTAGAATGTTCTAGATGTAAATTTTTGTAAGAATAGAATAGAATTCCCCTCCTATGTTGTGCATGCAGAGTGATGCAACCCTTTTCCCTTTAATGAGTTTTCTAGATGGATGATTTTAAGTGCTTTTGTGCCTTTTGATGTAAGCTTAGGTTATAGTATGTAAGGCTTAGTGTTTGGTACTTTATTTGAGAGCTATAACTATGTATTTATATGATTCCCTTGTGTGAATTTTGTAATTATCAATTGGAAGGACAACCCAAAGTAGTAAAAATTAATTAAGAAGAGAAAATGGTTCAAAAGTATAAAAAAAATGTAAAGAAAAACATGAACGCCCTGAAGGATATGAGCTCCTCGCACTAGTGTCCCAACTAGGAGCTAGTGTACAAGGCCAAATAAAAATAAAACAATCAAATTTCAGTAAGATTTCAAGATGTATAAAGATAATAAAAGTGCAAAAGATAAAGCAAAAGGCTAAAGGGAATTGTCAATTACTAGTTTTCTTCCTTAAAAATCATGTAGATGATAGCATGCTTTTTAGGACCTAGAAATGTACCTAAGTGCATAGATTGTATGTCTACATTTTGCCCCCACTTTATGTAGTTGATTGGATGCTCAATTACATAAAGTAGATATAAGATGTGTACCTTATGGTCTTATAGAGAAGAGTGTTTCTGATAGCATGCTGAGTGGACAAGTGAAGCATGAAGTGATTGTAAAGTGAAGCATGGAAACTAGGAAAGAGAAGTGGACCCTAGGGGTGAAGTGTATATGTATTAGTGTGTTTTGTTTGCTGATGTGAGCTGAACCTTATTTTATATTAAGGATGGACCTATAAAAGAAGAGTGAAAAGGAAGTCGAAGTTATGTATATGAGAAATCAAAGTAACATGTTTATAAGTAAGTAAAAGTGTGAAAGTATCTAAAAGGAAACTGTGCACCTGATGTATAAGAGTGTAAGAGATAGAGAATTGTCTTTATTTACATGGATATCTTTTTGAATTTATTGCCGATGGTGAGGTTTTTGGGATATATCATGCCATGAGTGAGTTTTTTGGGTGATATCATGCCAAGAGTGAGTTTTTTTGGGGATCTTATGCCAAGAGCGAGTTTTTTGGGTGATCTCATGCCAAGAGAAGAGTTTTTGGGAGAGAGGCTTAGCTTTTCTTTCCTTCCATGATGCTTCCTAAATAAGCACCACTACAAATTGTACATCTTGATTTTTTCTGATTAATTCTGGTTGTAACTAAAATGTACTAATAAAATGAATTATATAACTAGAGGCAAGTTCTTTCTATTGTATAACTATTCTGAAAGCTACTGGATATCATGCTTAGCTTTGAAATTTATTATTTCTCCCCCCATACATTAGCACCTATGGGGGACACAATTTCCCACCACCACTGTCTTGGTCTGAGCACTAGTGTCTACTCTATTTTCTAAACATAAGGCTATTTCTAGGCCAAACTGTAAACTTTATTTCTATGTTATTTTTGTATTGTAGCTTTGAGCTACTGTAGGGTTGATTTTTTTACCATATAAATTCCCCCTAGTTTGAGGTGTATGCAATTATTGGAGGAGAATATTGTCTAAATGAGATGAACCTGATCTGATATGCACATTTGAGTGGATATAACTACAGGTAGTAGGGGATGTGCATGGTAGAAACCAAGGAACATAAAAACAAGAGAGGTTAGTACATGTGTTGATGGAAGCAAAGCTAAAATTTAATATAAGAAAATGTATAAAGTAACTTAGAAGACAATATAAACCAAAAAATATGGGTTACATACATGGGAAATCACTCAAAATGTCATAATACAATCAGCGGTGAAGCGAATAAAAACATACAATGATCAAACAAGACATAGGGTATAGCCCACAAACAATAGAAAATAGTAGAAAAAAATAGTAAGTAAAAGGTGACAGATAGTCATGGTTATATTGATCTTATAAAGAAAATGCTACACATGAAGCACCCATTAGTATGTTATAAAGATAGATAGTATGTCAAAGCGTGTATAAATCAGTGAAAAGTAAAGTGAGAGTAATGAGAAGTAGTGCATTATGTAGCAATAGAACCTATGTAGTATGTGATAGTAGTAAAATAAATATACCCCCAGAAGCCTCGGTGGGATTGGAAAAGAGCTGTGTCAAGCATAATGCACCATGTATGTATCTGTGATAGGTATTGAATTCACCTCAACATACCAAATATATGCACATGTGTATATAGAAAAGAGATAATGACATATTATGAATCTAGCTAGCATAGTAAGCAAAATGCGCATGTAAGTAGTATAAAAAAATAAGATTAAATGTAACACATATATGTAAATGCTATACGAGTATGATGGTGTGATATGCAAGCTGTGTAGATGATAGGAGCAGCGTTACCCCCCAGTGGATGTGTATGAGATGATATTCATTTAGAAATGCTTCCTAAACTGTCAATTAGAACAAGACCGTGGGAAATGAGTGTATTGTGTGAGTGTAGATGTTATAAAGATGTAGCAAGAAGCATATAGTGTGAAGTGTAGATAATGTTATGTTCATTGATGAAGTGTACCCTCAACATTCAAGTGTGAACTCTAGCACTAGAGTGCTTCATCAAGAAATGAGTGTATTGTGTGAGAATAGATGCTTAGGAAAGTTATATCATGAAGCACCGGGGGTGAAGTGTGTAGATGATGTGAGTTTCATAGATGAAGTATACCCTCAATAGTCAAGTTTGAACCATAGAAATAAAGTGCATCATCGGGTATTGATGGTAAAATGTATGTACCAAAGGTGTAGGATTGCATAGAAGTATTAGTCATGAAGCATAAAGCGTGAAGTGTGATAGTGGACACTAGATACAATTGATAGCGATAAAAGGGGGGAGAAAGTGTGATGGCCCCTAGTTTGCGAGTGGTGGAGATCTATCTAATGATGTAAGAGAGACATTGCAATGGTGAAAAAGTTTTGAATATATCATAAGAAAGTATATTTTTGTCACGACGAGGGGTAGAAGAAAGAGTAGGACTAGGGTTGGATTGTGGGTTGAGAAGAAGAAGTTTAAAAAGGTTAGCTATCATAGGGTGAATTGGTTGGTGGTTACTGACTTGGTTATGTTGTAGAAGAGTTGATAGAAGGATAGGATGGAGGATGGATTTTTAAAGGAGGTTGCTTAGTTGGAATGGGTAACACTGTAGAGAAATTGATATGAGAAGAGGATAGAGGATGGATTTTTAAAGGAGGTTTCTTAGTTTTAATGGGTAATGTGGTAGAAGACTTGATAGGAGGAGGTGATGGGGTAACTTTTTTTAGAGGTTGTATGATATTGGGTTTGATGGGTGGCTATGGATTGACCGGAGAAGGAACATTAGTAATGATGGAATGATGCTCACTAAACATAGAGGGATCTTATTTGGGATCCCAATGATATTTAACAATTATATATGTAGAAAAATGTTGTGTAGTAAATGAAATGAAACCTTGATGCGCAAGGTGCTTAATTTTTCATTTTAAAGCATAGAAATCATTTTAATTTTGTCCATTACGTATGTAATAATTACAAAATAATATACCTTCATATTTGAAAATATGATAAGGAGGGTAGCAATGAGTAGTTAGAAAGTTGATCCATTGGTGATTGAGGAGCTCAATAAGAATATTTTGTTGCTTACTATTTAGATCAAACTTGAGAGGTTCTAGTAGTGGTAAGACTTGGGGTTCACTTATATAAGCATATGTCAAATACATAGGATCAGGATGAGGTCTAGAAGAAAAACTAGCATGGGCATGAGAAGCATCCTCGAGATGTTGGATTTTAGATATGAGAGATGTAATTGTTTCTTCCATAGATTGAATTTTTGAAATAAAAAATGTAAGGTTTGAATTGAGTTACAAATGGATTGATTAGTTGTTGTATCAGGACCAATAGGGTCATCAAAGATACGATTGAAGATGACACTTACTTGTGCAGGTTGCGTATTGTGAGGGAGTTACACACTGTCTAGGTATTTTTGGAGAACATCTTTACAAGGTGGGTACATTTTAAGTAATTGATATACAAGGAGAATTTAGTATCCATGATAGAATATCATATATAATAGGAAAAATAAGGATCCAAATGTTTGATCATAGGTGGGGTTCACCAAATGATTTGATAAAAATGAAATGAAATATTAATTTCAAAGTAACTAATGTAATGAATGATATAAAAAATTCTAATATATAGAAAGAAGCAAGAAAACAAGCATGTACGAATGTGAAAACATAAACAAGAGAGGGAGATAGAGAAACTTATAAGATTCTTGATTAATCTAGAAGTGATCTAGGTATGTGAGTAGCTGTAACAGACCGATAAAAGTGTTGTAAATGCTTAATAGAGGTTTTGAGACTTAGGAATGTGCCAGATAGAAGTTCCCATGTAGGACAGGAGTGTGTGGGCACTAGTGTCCATTCTGGAAGCTAGTGTCTGTATGAATGATCTAGATCTGGCCTCTTCTATATCAAAGGATATTTTCTTCTAGTACCTATTTATCACTCTGATTTTTCTCCTTCATCACCAAAAGTACTTATAACATGCAAAACAAGTCATCTACCTACACATGTCCACAGACCACATAAAAAATAATAAAAAGATACAAAATGTGGATTCAGATTGACCCCGATGGTCACCTGAAGAGTGAAATTAGTAGCGAGCGCTACACTACATATTAGAATCCATGTAGTCCTATGTGTGAGTATGTGTAATTATGCCCTTTTTCAAGTTGCACTAAGATAACGAGCAAGATATAGAATGTTCCATATGTAAATGTGTGTAATGGAATAAAATAGACTTCCCCTCCTATATTGTGTATATAGAGTGATGCAACCCTTGTCCCTTGAATGAGTTTGCTAGATGGATGCTTTGAAGTGCTTTTGTGCCTTTGGATTCAAGCTTAGGTGATAATATGTAATGTTTAGTGCTTAGTTGTTTATTTGAGAGCTATAAATTTGTATTTATCTGATTCCCTTATTTTAATTTTGTAATTGATAACTAGAAGGCCGACCCAAAGTAGTAAAAAGTAATCAAAAAGAGAAAGGGGTCCAAAAGGAAAAGAAAAATGTAAAGAATGACATGATCTCCCAAGAGGATAGGAGTGCCTAGTGCTAGTGTCCCAATTAGGCACTAGTGTATGAGGCCATATAAAAATAAAAAATTCAAATTCCGACAAGATTCAAAGATGTATAAATCCAATAAAAGTGTAGAATACAAAGCAAAAGGCTAAAGGGAGTTGTCAATTACTAGTTTTCTTGCTTAGGAATCATGTAAATTCTAGCATGATTTTTAGGACCTAGAAATGTATCAAAGTGTAGAGATTTTGTGTCTACAATAACCTCATAACAAACCTCTATGTAAATGATGACATGGTGATATTAATGTATTATTATGGGGTATAAGCATTTAAATGTGTTTTATTTAAATAAGGATAAGTATTTTAATATGTTTTCTCTAAAACCATTACACCACTATAAAATGTGAAGAAGTTAAATACTCCAAAACACCTTCCATGCTAAGAATGTGATGCCCACTAAAACAACCCACTCGAGACCCAATAAACAACATAGGATTAGTTAAGAAAATTATGGAATTAATTTTTTTTATTAGAAGTGTCTAGAACCAGGTTGCAAGACAACAATTGTCACTAACATGTTTAAGAAAAAGTCTAAATTACACTAGAACATACTATTCTTTTATTAGCAAACTAAAACAAGTCCTCACTTGAGACTCAAGAAACAACCTAGGATTAGTCAGGAAAATTATGGAATAATTTTTTTTTTAATTAGAAGTGTCCAACAACCAGGTTGCAAGACAAAATTTGTCAGTAAAAGGTTCCAGAACAAGTCTAAATTACACTAGAACATATTTTTCTTTTATTTATCAATTATCAGAGGTCACAAGGTCCAAATTTTAGGGTTAGAAGTTTCAGTTAGGTTCAGGGGGTAAATTAACACCATACCCACTCTCTAACAGGCTCAGAGTTTCAACTTGATTTTTCTCACACTTAACGCATTCAAAATTTCCCTAAATATTTCCATTGGATAGGAAATTTTCTCACCTTTCCGAAGATATAAAGAAGTCCTCCTAACTCCTTATAAAACTCTAGTTATGGGCCGACAGGCCCTATGGTGAAAAATTTCCAAGGGTACACGTGTTGAGTGGGGAAGAAAGTCCATGGGTTGGTAGGTCGTGGGGTGGTGTTTAGAAATTTTTCCCGCATGGGGAAAAATCCAAATTGCACCTGCGCACCTCTGCGGGTTTGTCCAGGGACATGTGTGCTCAAAGCCAAGGTGGGAGAGAGGATGAGGGAAGGGTAGGGGAGCAGAGGTGTTTAGGAAATTTTGCCAAGGGGAGGGGAAAGGAGGAAGTTTGATGCACATAGGCCCACATCCGTATTCATGGAAGGAATTTCTCTAAGGAAAGGTGGGAGTGTGGGGCCGTGGGAAAATTAAGAAAAAATTTCCAAACAAAATTTCAAAAAAGATGAGGTTGCAAGGGTTCCCCCCTCCTCTGTTGTCACCCCATACTACCATGTGGCAGTCTCTGGTAGGCTACAAGTCGGTGCAGAAATTTTAAAAATTTCCCCAAAAAAATATTTTAAATTTTTTTCTAAGTTTTCAAAGGGAAATTTTCAGGCTTTTGGCCTGTTAGAAAAATTTTCCCCAAATTTTCCCGCCAAGAAAGGAAAACTTCAGAGGGCCATAAATTTTGCTAGGAAGCTCAGTTTTGGGCAAATGAGGACTTTCTGGAAAGCTCTCAATGCCCTCTTTGCACAAGAATCATAAATTTTAGATTTTGATAAAGTTTAAGGGGTCAATTTTAAGAAAATGTTTTGCAGGATTTTAAAAAGCCAACTGGTAATTTTTAACTTATAGATTTGGTTCAATTTGATATTCTCCTTCACTCAACATGCCAAACAGACATGGAGAACTATTCTAGGAAGGATTTAGGATTTTTTAGGAAGGTAAATTTTCTCAATTGATTTCCAATTTGAATTTTTCCAACAATTGACAGAAACAAAGACTGTAAAATGACTGTTTAGGCCCAATTTTGCAATGTTTTAAATGATTTCCTTAAGTGTTTTGTTTGTCAAAATGAGTTCATTGATATTATAGCATGCTAGATTTCAATATTTCAATGTTGATTATTAATTGTAGGTTCAAATTGTGCATTTTAATTAAATTATTTGCCAGTTTTAAAATTTACAATGACAGGGATCAAATCTTGAGGCATCTATTTATCAATTTCATCTTCAAGTATGGAAATTCATTTCTCATCTAGTCTAATACATTTAGTTGTTTTAAATCAAACCATTCTAAATCAAAATGCAATACTGAATTCAATTTTATACATTTCCAAAAGAGACAGAAGACTGTATTACTCTCACATACATTTCTTCCTTTCAAACCAGGGATTCCAAAACATTGATACAACAAGATTTAACTTAACAATACAGTTTGAAAAAAAATAATTTCATTCATTAATATATTTCCAATGGTAGTTTTACAACTTCTTACTTTATTTCCTTCCAAAATCAGTTATCAATTACACAACATAGTGTTGCATTTTCTTCCACATTCTTTCAAGAAAAATAGATTATAAATTTTTCACATTTCAAATTTACAACTTTCATGTCTTTCTTTCAAAATCCATAAACAAAGTATGTCTCTTTCACAATTCGAATTACAACTTTCATATCCAAATACAAACATCTTTCCTTCACAAAAATATATTACAATTTTCATCCACTTCAAAGTGGGAAAGGTTACAAAAGAAAATTATTTCACAAGGGATAGTCAAATGTCTTTCTCCTCTGCTCTAGAACAACAACATGTAAGTTCCCTTTTTCTTCAAATTTGATCACATCCAAAGTGGGGGAAAGGCAACGCTTTCCACCCAACCAAGACATCCAATGAAAGGAGAAGTCATCCTTCATCAATGGACCCCGAGCGCCAATCACAATGCAATAAGAAATGGATAACAACCCATGGAAAAAATAGGCTTCCACAAAAACACACATCATTCTTTCAACATGTACATATTTAAATTAACAAACAGTTCAACACAAGACAACAATTTACAACTGCATTTGAAAACATTCAAACAGAACTCAGGCTTTATCATGCAAGCCAAAGGAGCAAGGACTATGGGGGAAGCTACTTATGCCTCCCAATGGGAATTGGGCATCCACCTATAACAAACCACTAAAATAATTCATACACATATCCTTATGCCCCCCACAATCCCTCCTTATGCCCCCCACAGATTTCCTTATGCCCCCCACAAAGTAAGAAATGCAAGCTATTTCTTTTCCATGGTGGATCCCAAACCCAAAATCCCTCCACAAGAATTTTGATGCCACTGGCATTCCCTTATGCCCCCCACATGAATTCCCCATAGCCTTCTCCTACACCATTCCTATGGAAGTCCTACCCAAACAACCAACAAATAAACAAAACATACACCATTCACACAAACACAACAAGAATTAACAGCATAAGAGAAGAGCTAAGCTCCTACCTCTCCATGGTAGCTTTTGTTTCCAAACAACAAGCTTTCAATGCCAAAAACATAGTCCCAAAATCAGCAACCAACAAGCATGCAAATTTCTCCAAATCTTCTCCAAGCAAGAGCTCCCAAACAGCAAGAAAATGTACCCCAAAAGGAAGTATGCAAAAGTTCAACAACCCAAAACAAGGCAATGAGTTTGAATTTTATAGAAGAGGGAAAGGAAGAGGATGAGGTGGATCCATGTAGGATGCCACTTCACACATCCTCAATTCCAACACAAAGGTCAAATTCCATTCTCCAAAGCACAATAAAGAGGTGGGTGAAAATATGACAATTTAACTTACACACTCCAAAATCCCACACCCCAAAGGACTGAATTAAATAAAATGTAAGAAGAGTGCAATTAAAACATGCAACATGATTGATAAAAATGCATTAAAAAGGGCTAAAATCAACCCTCCAACCATAGGTATGGTTGGTAAATTAAATTGAGAGGTATGGGACAAGTTTTACTTGTCCCACAAGCCTCCAAAAATAGCCTCCAAGGAAAAATTCGAATTTCCAAAGAGGTGGAGTATTTCATACTCCAAAACTGACTTACACAATTCTTACACAAACTTACACATCTCTTACATATTTAATAAAAAGAGCCAACAAATCCTATAATTACTTTCTCATATCCCAATTTGATTTATTTAAATTTTAACCATATGATTTCTCACATTAATCTACCACAATTTAATTAAATAAAAGAAAGGGACACATCACTAATAAAATACATACAAACAATAATAAAAGGAACCACATTAATAAAATACACAAAACCCATGGTCACATTCAAAGGTGATTCCCCCCATGGGAATCCCTAACAAAATGACACACACACACAAAACATGTTGCCATGGTGACCGTGTTGAATTCATCTAGAATTCCAATGTGGTTGGTCTCCAATCCCCCGATGTTTGTTGTGATATTTTAACCTGTAAAACACAAATACCTCCTTCGGCCTCATGGCCATATCAGAACATCCAAAATGAATATAAATATAATTCCAAAATCATCTATATAAATGAATCACAACAACATCAAAGTAACAACTATATAATTTGTAATTTAATCAACAACTATATCATCATCATATAATGTCCATTTTCTAGGTCTACTCACAATATCCAAAAATCACATGTCCAAACAACATTCACAATATATCCATTTCAAATAGTATATCATCATCCACATATGAAGTGTCTCTAATAATCATCATGCATCATAACCAAATCAAGATCAACAATAATCCATGATCAAATGCCTAACATCATACTAAATCAAAACTATAATAATGTCCATAATGTAATCAACAGTATCAAGATCAGTATCAAAAGGTGTCAAAGGGAAGTGGGCACTACATCCCCCTCCCCTTAGACTCGACTTCCTCCTGGAAGTCACTAGAACAAATGTGGAAACTGAACTCGTAATAAGGTAGCATCCTCCCATATAGTTGCAGTCTCATCATATCTATCCCACTACACCCAAACCTGATCAACCTCTCTACCTCAAAGGCCTAGGGTCCTATGATCTAGGATGTGAATGGGATCCACCATCACCTTCCCCTGATCCTACACCTGTAATGATGTCCAATCCAACACATGAGAAGGATCTATAATATATCTCCTGAGAACTGAAACATGAAACACATCATGTATGCGAGACAAGCTGGGTGGCAATGCTAGACGACTAGGCCAAAGGGTTGATACACTCCAAGATCTCAAAAGTACCCAATGAATCTAGGAGCTAACTTAGAACATTTTCCATAATGGATAGGGCTCTTGTGTGGCCTGACACGAAGGAACACCTTCATGCCCACATCAAAACTATGGTTGATCATATGCTGATCTACATACTTCTTCTACTTGTCATGTTCCTCCTGCAATATCTACCTGATCAACACCACCTACTACTCCATGTCTTGTAGAAGATCTGGTCCAAGAGATATTTTTTCCTCTAACCTATCCCAACTAAGAGGTTTCCTACACTCTCTACTGTACAAAGCCTGAAAAGGAGTCATGCCTATAGAACTCTGAAAACTATTATTGTAGGCAAACTCCATGAAGTACAGGTACTCCTCACATATAGACGGTTGATCCATCACATACATCCTGAGCATGTCCTCTAAAATCTATTCACACACTCAATCTATCCATTTGTCTCAGGGTGATATGTTGTGCTGAAGTTGATTCTTGTCCCGAGGACATACTGCATGGTAGACAAAAAATGGGAAGTGTACAAAGGATCACGGTCATAAATGATCTTCCATGGAATCCCGTGCAACCTAACAATCTCATCCAAGTATACCCGCACCACTGCTCTAGCTATATAAGTGGTCTTCACCAAAGAAAAGTGAGCCACTTTTTTCAATTTATCAACCATGACCATGATTGTGTCATGGTGATATCTCGACATCGATAGCCCAACAATGAAATCCATGGAAATGGTGTCCCACTTCCATTCTGGTATAGCATGGGGATAAAGAAGGCCAACTAGATGTTAATGCTCAACCTTAACTCTCTATCAATCTAAACATCGTGACACAAACTGGGCCACGACTCGACGAAGTCCTCTCCAATGATACAACTATCACAAGGTGGCGTGCATCTTCTTCACCCCGAAATGGGCTGAATAGGGTGCATGATGTGCCTCTACCAAGATGTCCTACCTCAAGCCTCCATCTTTGGGAACATAAATCCAGCCTCTGTTCCTGAGAAGACCATCTGCCTCTAAAGAAAAACCATCAAAATTCCCCTCAAGGGGTCTCTGAGACTCGATCTCTGCTCGTATTGTAATGTAGAAGTTGTCAAGAGGAAGCTGCTGAAGAATCCTACTCTACAAATCTGTGCTCACTGAAGTGGCCATAGCCACATGTCTCCATCTACTAAGAGAATCTGCTACCACATTCTCCTTCCCCTTCACATGCTCTATCTCCATGTCATACTCACAAAGAAACTCCATCTAATGCCGCTGACGAGTGTTGAGATTGGCGAAGACTCAAGTGATCTATCCTGAGTGTGAATCTCTAACCAAGAAGAAAGTGCCTCCATCTAACCAAAGCATGCACAATTTTGTAAGCTCAAGATCATGAGTCGGATAATTAATCTCATAATATTTGAGTTTGCGAGACTCAAAAGCCACTACTCTACCCTCCTACATCAACACACCTCCAAGCCCTGCTAAGGAAGCATCCGTGCAAATGAAAAAACTCACCTTGAGGATCCAGCACTGTAAGAATAGGTGTTGTAGTGAGGCATTCCTTTAGTGTCCTGAAGGCCTGCTTGCATCTTTCCGACCAAACAAACTTCTTCCCTTTCCTCTAAAGGGAAGTGATAGGGTGTGTAATCCGAGAGAAGTCCTAAACAAATCTCCTGGTAGTAACCTACTAATCCCATGAAGATGCATACCTCAGTCACAATAGTGGGTGCTGGCCAATCCATAATGGCTCTAATCTTGGAAGGATCGACGGCGATACCTTCTCCAAAAATGATATGACCCAAATATTACACCTCTTTCTGAAAGAATGCACACTTCTCCAAGTTCCCATAAAGATGCTACTCACGAAGACACTGAAGAACCTGGTGAAGGTGCCCCTCGTGCTCCTCACATGTATGTGAGTAAATCAAAATGTCATCAAGGAAGATGAGCATGAAGTGATCTAAGAAGGTCCTGAATACCCCATTCATCAAACTCATAAATACTGCAGGGGCATTAGTCAAACCAAAAGGCACCACTATGAAATCATAGTGCCCATATCTCGTACGAAAGGTGGTCTTATGAATGTCCGCCTCTGAAATCCTCAGTTGATGGTAACCTAACTTAAGATCAATCTTAGAGAAAATTGTGGCTTCCTTCATCTGATCAAACAAGTCATCAATATGTGGAAGGGGATAACGATTGTTGATCATCACCTTGTTCAACTGGTAGTAATCAATACACAACCGTAAGGATCCATCCTTCTTCTTCACAAAGATCACTGGTGCACCCCAAGGGGATACACTAGGATGGATAAGGCCTTTCTCCAAAAGGCCCTCAAGCTACAACTTGAGATCATAGAGCTCTAGGGTGGTCATCCGATAAGGTGCTCATGAGATAGGCTCTGCTCCAGGAACTAGATCTATATGAAAATCAATCTCACGTGGGGGTGGTAACCTTGGTAGCTCCCCTGGAAATATATCTGCAAACTCTCTCAAAATGGGATGATCATCTAGTGATGGTCCACTAGACCCATCCTCAGATATATCACTGACTGTAACAGCATACATCTGACAACCCCAATGCACACACCTCTTAAGATGACATAGTGGAGATGGTGTAAATAGAAATGGGTCTCTTGACCCCTAAAATCACCGACTCAACTCCCAAATCATCTACACAAGATATAGTCTTGTGGTAAAAATCCATCCTGGCCTTGTGCACAAATAACCAATCCATACCTAAAATGACTCCATACCAGCCCAAAGGAAGGATACAGAGATATAAGGTAGTGGTGAAAGGTCCCAAATCCACTACACACTCCTTAACTAAGGATTCTATAGAGATCTTGGCTCCAGAAGCCATCTCTACATCCCAACTAAGACCTTACCTAACTGCCACCAGCCTGCATCACTCTACTAAAGATGGTGCAATAAAAGAATCAGAAGAACCAGAATAAAATAATATAGAGGTAGGAATACCCCAAATGCTACCTGTAGTCTCAATGATTGTACTCTGATGCTCTACCTGGCGGTTCTCAACCACTTGCATAAATCATGTGGTTATGTCCCATGTCACCAACCGTCAGCTCTAATATCTATGTCTTACCCTTGTTGTTAGGGTTATGTGGGAAGTCTCTCTAAAAATTTCTAGTAACTCCATAACCAAAACATCCTCCTGATCCTCCCCAATGAGTAGCACCTCCAGTAGGTGCCCTAAAATTCTATGGCATGGATCCTGATGATCTAGACTATAGTCTACTAAGGTCTCTGTTAGTGAGGTCCCACTGACTGAGCTCTAGGTCCACCCTGTGTCCTGATGGGACCCCTAGGAGGAGGCCCCATACTCTGACCTCTCTATGCATCAGATCTCTATGGGAGGTCTATGAGGTGGACGGGACTATTACTGCTACTATAGTCTAAATGATGACTGTGGCTGAACCCTATCCACCATGAGGAAGAGGTACTGAACCCCATAATTTGTTATCCTACATCTACTGTATGTGGCTCTAGACTTTGTCTCTAGCCTGCTGGGTCTTTCCCTGAGTCTCCTCTTCTATATAGGCCTTCTCGACGGCCTCAGCTAATGTCTGTAGGTAGTGGATTCAAACCGTACCTCCAATGTCTAAATTCATGCCCCGGATGAACCTGTGTGGATCCACACCTACTCATCCTGCATATACTCAACATACTAGAGTAGATCTAAAATTATACTCTCATACTTTTCTACAGAAAGAGATGCATGTCAGAGGTCATGGAACTCATCGATCCTCTACTGTATGAACCTCTATGACAAATATTTGCTCTTGAATATCTCCTTAAATAGCTCCCAGGTCACTGTCTCAGAATCTAAATGGGGATTTTGCTCCTTTTTCCTCCACGATACTTTTTCTCCATCCCTAAGTAGATGGATCGCAACACAAGATTTTGTGTTACTAGAATAAGGACAAAGCTTGAAGCAGCCACTCAAGCTCACTATCCAAGCCTTTGCCTGAAATCCACCTATGTCACCCAAGTAATGTGATGGCCAAAGCTTTAGGATCTCCCTTGATGTGATCTACAACTGTGGTCTTACGGCCTCTAGGTATCTCTATGTGCTCATCCCTAATCCTAGGGCTCCGAGACCTCTCTCTATGCTCTGAAACTCGGTCACCCTATCCCCTCTCGTGGTGACTATACCCTTGCTAACTCTGCATGGGATTTCTCTCCTCTATGCTCCTCACTGGGTCAAGGAGATACTTGGCCTTCAATGGAAGGGGCTCTGTCATGACTGGCTACATGTCATCCTCCTAATCTTCTGCATAGAGCGGCATTAACATCCTAAAGATTCTATAAAATATGGGGTAGAATAGTTGTTAAACCCTGATCTAGTGGTGGTGGTGGTGGAGGTAATTATGAGTCTATGTGAAAATTCCCCCTACCCCGTCTGTGCCCTCCTGCACAGACCAAAGCAAGAGTTAGTTAATTTTTCTAAGCTTTACTCTTTTTTTTTCCATGTTAACTAAAATATTGAAGTTCTAAACAAAGTTGTTTTCTAGATTTTAAAAAAAATATGCTAGATTTAAGTTTCATGTCCCAAATTTTCTAGTGTACCCAATGGTCTAAGATTTTGAACCACTGCTCTGATACCAAGTGTGATTCCTGCTAAAACAACCCACTTGAGACCCAAGAGGCAACCTAGGATTAGTCAGGAAAATTATGGAATAATTTTTTTTTGTTTAAAGTGAACCAACAACCAGGTTGCAAGACAACAATTGTCACTAACAGGTTCTGGAACAAGTTTAAATTACACTATAACATACTATTCTTTCATTATCAATTATTAGAGGTCACAAGGTCCAAATTTTAGGGTTAGAAGTTTCAGTTAGGTTCAGGGGGTAAATTAACACCATACCCACTCTCTAATAGGCTTAGAGTTTCAACTTTATTTTTCTCAAATTTAATGCATTCAAAATTTCCTAAATCATTCCCATTGGATAGGAAATTTTCTCACCTTTCTGATGATATAAAGAAGTCCTCCTAACTCCTTGTAAAACTCTAGTTATGGGCTAGCGGGGCCCTTGGGAGTGAAAAATTTCCCAAAAGGGACACGTATCGAGTGGGGAAGAAAGTCCATTTTTTCGAGTTGGTGGGTCATGCGGGGTGATGTTTAGAAAATTTTTCCTACACAGGGGGACAAAGTCCACATTTCTCCCACACCTTTGCAGGTGTTCTAAGGACACGTGTCGAGATCTAAGCCAAGGTTGGGAGAGGATGAGGGAAGGGTGAGGCGGCAGAGAATGTTTAGGAAATTTTGCACCAAGGGGGGGTGAAAGGAGTAAGTTTGTAGCGCGGGTCCATGTTTCCATGGAGGATATTACTTCACCAAGGCAGGGATGGGAGTGTGGGGCTATGGGGAAGATTTTCAAAATTTCCAAAACAAAATTTCAAAAAAAATGACAAATTCTGCGAGGGTTCCACCCCTCCCGCCATGGCCACATGGCAGCCTCTGATTGGCTACGGGGGGGGGGTAGAGGAAATTTCAAAAAAATTCCCCAAAAATTTTTTAAATTTTTTTCTAAGTTTTCTAAGGGAAATTTTCGGCCGCTATGGGCCCACCAGGGAAAATTTTCCCAAATTTTCCCGCCAAGGAAGGAAAACTTCAGAGGGCCATAAATTTTTCTAGGAAGCTCAGTTTTGGGCAAACGAGGACTTTCTGGAAATCTCTCGATGCCCTCTTTGCACAGGAATCATAAATTTTAGATTTTGATAAAGTTTAAGGGGTAAATTTTAAGAAAACGTTCTACAAGATTTTTAAAAGTAAACTGGTAAATTTTAACTTATAGATTTGGTTCAATTTGATCTTCTCCTTCACTCAACATGCCCAACAGACATGGAGAACTATTCTAGGAAGTATTTAGGATGTTTTAGGAAGGTAAATTTGCTCAATTGATTTCCAATTTGAATTTTTCCAACAATTGACAGAAACCTGCAAAATGACTGTGAATGGTTTGGGCCCAATTTTGCAATGTTTTAAATGATTTCCTTAAGTGTTTTTTGTCAAAATGAGTTCATTGATATTATAGCATGCTATATTTCAATATTTCAATGTTGATTATTAATTACAGGTTCAAACTGTGCATTTTAATTAAATTATTTTCCAGTTTTAAATTTACAATGACAGGGATCAAATCTTGAGGGATCTATTTATCAATTTCATCATTCAAGTATGGAAATTCATTTCTCATCTAGTCTAATACATTTAGTTGTTTTAATCAAACCATTCTAAATCAAAATGCAATACTGAATTCAATTTTATACATTTCCAAAAGAGACAGAAGACTATATTACTCTCACATACATTTCTTCCTTTCAAACCAGAGATTCCAAAACATTGATACAATAAGATTTAACTTAACAATACATTTTGGAAAGAGCATTTCATTCATTAATAGATTTCCAAAGACAATATTTGTTTACAACTCCTTTCTTTATTTCCTTCCAAAATCATTTATTGATTACACAACAGAGTGTTGCATTTTCTTTCACATTCTTTCAAGCAAATAATTTATTGATTCTATTAACATTTGCCACATTTTCAAAGTTTACAACTTTCATATCTTTCTTTCAAAATCCATAAACAAAGTATGTCTCTTTCACAATTCGAATTACAACTTTCATATCCAAATACAAACATCTTTCATTCATAAAATATTACAATTTCATCCACTTCAAAGTGGAAAAGGTTACAATAAAATTATTTCACAAGGGACAGTCAAATGTAAATTTCTCCTCTACTCCAGGACAACAACATGCAAGTTTCCTTTTTCTTCCAATTTGATCACAACAAAAGTGGGGGAAAGGCAAATGCTCTCCACCCAACCAAGACATCCAATAAAAGGAGAAGCCATCCTTCAACATTCACCATCAAGCCCCAACCACAATGCAATAAGAAATGGATATTAACCCATGGTAACAACAGGCTTCCACAACACACAACATTATTTCAACATGCATATTCAAGTTATAAAACACAGTTCAACACAAGACAACAGTTTACAACTGCATTTAAAAACATTCAAACAGAACTCATGCTTTATCATGCAAGCCAAAGGAGCAAGGACTATGGGGGAAGCTACTTATTCCTCTCAATGGGAATTAGGCATCCACCTATAAGAAACCACCAAAATTATTCATCACACATATCCTTATGCCCCCCCACAATCCCTCCCTATGCGCCCCCCCCCCCCCAGATTTCCTTATGCCCCCCACAAAGTAAGAAATGTAATCCATTTATTTTCCGTGGTGGGTCCCCAACCCAAAATCCCTCTAAAAGAATTCTGATGCCACTAGCATTCCCCTATGCCCCCACACATTAAGTCCATATAGCCTTCTCCTACAACATTCCTATGGTATTATACCCAAACAAACGAACATATAAACAAAAAATACACCATTCACACAAACACAACAAGAATTAATAACATAAGAGAAGAGCTAAGATCATACCTCTCAATCGTATCTTTAGTTTCTAAACATCAATCTGTCAATGTGAAAAACACAGTCACAAAATCAGCAACCAACAAGCATGCAAATTTCTCCAAATCTTCTCCAAGAAACTAGCTCCCAAACAATCAAGAAAATGCACCTACAAAAGAAAGTACGAAAAAGTTCAACAACCCAAAACAAAGCAATCAATTTGAATTTTTATAGAAGAGGGAAAGAGAAGAGGATGATGTGGATTCACGTAGGATGTCACATCACACATCCTCAATTCCAACACAAAATACAAATTTCATTCTACCAAAGCACAATAAAGAGGTGGGTGAAAATATGACAAATTAACTTGCACGCTTCAAAAAGCCCACACCCCAAATGACTAAATTAAATGAAATGTAAGAAGAGTGCAATTGAAACATATGCAACATGATTGATAAAAATTCATTAAAAAGGTCTCAAATAAACCTTCCAGCCATAGGTATGGTTGGTAAATTAAACTTAAGAGGTATGGGACAAGTTTTACTTGTCCTACAAGCCTCCAAAAATAGCCTCCAAGGATAAATTCGAATTTCCAAAGAGGTGGAGTGTTTCATACTCCAAATTTGACTTACACATCTCTTACATATTTAATACAAAAGCCAACAACTCCTATAATTAATTTTTCATATCCCAATTTGATTTATTAAATTTTAACCATATGATTTCTCACATTAATCTACCACAATTTAATTAAATAAAAGAAAGGGATACATCACTAATAAAATACATACAAACAATAATAAAAAGGAACCACATTAATAAAATACACAAAACCCATGGTAACATTCAAAGGTAATTCCCCCCATGGGATTCCCTAACAAAATGACACACACACACAAAACATGTTGCCATGGTGAATGTGTTGAATTCATCTAGAACTCCAATGTGGTCGGTCTCCAATCCCCCGATGTTTGTTGTTGTAACATCCCCATTTTAAGATACTAGAACAAGGGAATTTTTTTTTTTTTTTATAAACATTCTCTGTTGTGAATTATATAATTCAAACACACGTTCAAGTTTTAATAATTGTTCTCTGCCCAAACAATGCAGTTTGGATCACACAATTTCCTTTTAAAACTAATGTTCCCTGTTCACATATTTACAATATGGAACACACATTCAGTGCCATTCAATCTTATAACAGATTCTATATGCTGCTGTAAATGACTTGAAGAACTGTTGATCTCCCATTTTCATGGCTCGGAGTTTCAACGATCTCTCATTTCATGACTCGGCAACTACCGATCCTTCATGTTCATCATGCATAGTATATTATATATACAAGTTCTCTTAATCGTTTCCGGTTAACGAAGTGATCCATTTAAGAAGCCTATCCAAATATCTATTACTGATATTCATCTGACATCCTGCATCTTAAATTAAGTGATTAGGACAATGCAACCAGCACTTGCGATACTTTGGCCAAAGATTTTCACATGCTTTGCATGATCATATTCCTGGATTTGATACACACCAATGGAATACGTCCTTCACCTCACTTCACCTGTTATCTAGAATGGTCTTTCCTGGTTTCTACCAGTCCTTTCAATTTAAGGTCAAATTCTAACTTCCAATTTCCAATTAGCAATATGAACAAATATAGGAAGGCACTCATGGTAACTAAAGATACGCAGACATACGGTGTCGTTCCCCACGACTCCGTGTGTCTAGTTATGAAGACACCATGCTATAGCTAGCATATGTCAATGTCCTACAGAATCCTCCCATCGAGAGTACACATCCTGCTCAAATGATTTGGATATGATCTTAATATTTAAGATCAACTTTCAGCAACCATGCTGATCCTTTATCCTCGTTCCTGTTACAGTTGTATGTAGCTAAGAGAGACTAAATCCATCTTCTAGCTTACTATGCATCTTCTCCTTCGTTCCGAAGGGTTGCATTTTCTCTACTTGGTTCTCTTCTTATTCATTGGATTAAGCAGCCCGTTACCGACGGACGTGATAAGTTTAACCTATTAAACTTAACCAAGTTTTTCACAACTGTAACCAAATTCAGAATTCCAGCTCATTAGACGTCATTTAAACGAGGTCTAATTCCCAATAAATGTATTCATTTATTCTCCTTAACCTTACATAGTTAAGGTCCATTAGCCCTGGATATATTTATCCCATATCCTATCTTTCTGAATTTAACATACGAGGTTATTAACGGAGTCTGAAAACGAAGTTCGGCTACTCCTAAGTTAATTGATATTCCTTAGCTTCCAAGCTAATCCTGAATACCTATCAGTTATGGAATCCTGTTCTTCCTAATCCTTTTAATGTCAATTAAAAATTCATCTTAATCCAAAGTATGAACCAATTGCACATTTCAACGTAAAAGTTGCATTTAGGTAAGAATAGATGTCAATTCCTTTTTAAATCCATCCAAGGACAATTGAATAATTCCAAATCAAGAATAACATTATATTTCCAATTTAATCAACAATATCAAACTGATATAGTTATTAAAATATCACACTTGTATTCATCAATCCATTTCATAATCCATACATCTACCAATCTAACTGACTGGACTTTGCTTATATAAAACAACGTTATAACTCATAAATAGAAGAATGTACTTTCTTCTTTTCACAATTCCTCATAGAGGAATAATAACTAACAAATACAATTCATCTTCAGACAATCAAAAGAAGCATCATAAGATAGCCATGTCTTCATTCTAATCAAATTCCATCTGTAAAATTACTTGCACGGGTCAGTTCATTGAACTGAGCATATTAAGCACTTGTCATTAAAATGAGGTGCTTCTAATTAACTGTCTCAATAAAAGAACCTTGCTTTTATGAAACGATAGTATGAACATCAATCAAGAATTAAGCATCAAAGAATGAAAAGTATGACAATTGAACCATCTAAATACCATCCCAATCAGCCAAAGAATTGCTGTCCTATTTCACACATAGCCATACAAGACGCAATTTCCTTCAATAGTTCCAGATTACAACATTTGTAAGAACTAGGAATACAAGTAGCATACTACTGTTATAACATAACTGTTATCCTTTACATTCCCTTCATTAATAATAAATGCAAAGGGTAAAAAACTAACTGAAATGTAAACCAATTACTTTCCTTTCAGTTCATGTATCTCATTTGATTCCAAGCAATCAAGTACAGACGAGAAAGAACACAACAATAAATATAGATGCTTAAACCCAAGCAATACAAAATTCATTCTTAAACAATTACAGATTTCCAACTGTATAAGAGAAGAAAAGATCATTTTTCCAAGTTATCCATCCACATTCCTATTCTTACCTCATGACTGTCATAAAAATTGAATCCAAACGAAACACAAATCAAGATAACAGTTCAGAGTGAAACTTACAAAATCCATTCGGAATTCACTTTCCAGCAGCAAGAATAATTTCATTCATAATCAGCTTTAAATGAAACCAAGGAAGAACTTATCGTCCTTATCAATACTTCATTTAATTCAGGCTCATACGAATGCCAAAAACAGGTTAGTAAAACATTGTATTCATCATAGAACAAGCGGTATAAAGATGCATACTATGTACTTGCTGTACTAGAAGATTCCATACTTCTTTCACTGTATTTTTAACCAAATAAACAGTTATACAGCCAAGTAATCACTTATCCACATGACCTTCTATATCCATGAATGCATACAGTTCATAATAACAATTTGCACATTGTTGTTACCTACACCAAGACCAATTTATATTGTATAGTAAAGCTCTATAATTACTATTTCCATATTTCAAACAGCAAAAAGAGAGGAATTCATTCCTTTAATTATTCAAGAAGAAAACAACCATTTTCCTCAACTCAACAAGAATTACTCAGGTCGATTTCATTTCTTTTAAATGACTGTGCAAAATCGGAGACCGCAAGAAACATTTAATGTTTCGTTTGTACAGAAAAACACAGCACTCAGGAAACAATTTAAATGCCACTGTCATCTCTATCAAGCTGAACTTATAAAGTTCAATAAACCCGACTACTGTTTCTATCAAATCAAAAACAACATAAGAAAAAGAATTCATTTCCCTATAATTTCAGTAAGAAACAATCATCTTCTTCAAAATGAAATAAAAACACCCTAGTCATGTTTACTTCATAATGACAGCTCAAACCCATATCGATAGTAGAACAATTGTTCATTAATGTAACAAACTTACACATCCTGTACAGTTTCAATTCAACATACTATATACAATGAATACTCAACCCGAGTCCCTTGCCAACAAACATTTTTACCCGAAATTCATTTCTCTATTTCATACTGATGTGCAGAACCCAAAAATGAAATTTTCATATAACAATACCCTTATTAATGAAAACCCACATAGGATATCAAATGCACAACAAGGTATAGTCAAGACAGACCCAAACAACAAGACAATTTCCCATGCATTTCTTCCTTTACACAGCAATCCAAAGTCAAGTACGTTTTCACGACTATAATCTGAGTAGAAGATCAACCGTATCCATAAAACACTATAAAATCAACTTCCCATCATAGCAAGAAAACAACATAATTCATTTAATGCACAGAAATACAAGCCAAGCTCGTTTTCACGACTACAGTCTGAACTGGAAGATCAAATTGCTTCCATAAAACACAACAAAATCAACCTTTCATCACAGCAAGAAAAGAATGTAATCATTTATAAGTTCAGAAGAAAAACAATTTCTTTTTCCAACTCCCACGAATACCCAAGTCGTATTCGTCCATTTATACAAAAGAAAAAGCACAGCAATAATTATATTACTATCATTTCCTTCTTACCGAGCTCGTAATGCTCAAATAAAACTCAAATGTCAATTCCTTTAAAATCCAAAAATGCTATTTCCTTCTAAACCCGAAACAGTAGAAGGAAAAAGGGTCTTATTTCCTTTTTAAAGATTTTAGTAAAGAACAACTTCAACAACTTGCACAGCTAATACTTGCCATCATTCCAGTTCGTATTAGCAACAGAACGATTGTTTCAATAATGAAAACAAACTCATACAACATGTACAGTTTTCATATTAACATTAACAGAGAACACCCATTTCGAACTCCCCAATACTGTCAAACAAACCAACACCGAAAATTCGTATTTCCAACTCAAATTTATGCAAAACAGATCAAATCACAACAGCAAGAAAACGATTTCACCCATTTCATTTCCACAATGACAGCAAAAGTGAATAAACCCAAAATCTGTTCAAAAGAAGAAGAGCAGGGTTGTTTTAATGAGACGCTTAAATAAAGCAAGTGTTTTAAAGAGAAGGGCTTAACATGCCTGCAAATTTTTCCTCGAAACTCGAAGAAAACCGCGTTTACAGAAGGTGTTTCCTTCCACGACGACAGCAATGAGCTTCCAAACAATCCCTTCCTCTTCAGGCTCAGCAAATAGCCTCCAAATTCCAAATAAATAGTGACAGAAACCAACACAACTGGTTCGAATGAACCAATCAAAAACCAAATGCAGAGAAACTTCTCAAAAACTTGAGCAAACACAAATGACCAACAAAAATTCCTCCATACTCTTTCCAAGGCAAGCTGGTCGCGAAGACCGAGAAATTAATTGCATTAAAGGCTCTGCCTTTTCCCCATTTTCTCACGCCACCACCGACTCGGGTTGGTGAACCACCAAATTCAAATTTTGCATGCAAAACCAAGTTTAGTCCATAACTAACTAGATACCTCTAGCTTCTTCCTGTTTTCACCAAACTTGGCGCTGTCCACGCAAGGACTCACATTAATTGCCATTTAATTCCCTTTCATCCTTATCCTTTCCCATGGGTCTATGCATCCCCTTCTAGGTTAGGATTAGTTTAGGATTCATAATAGTGTTCAAACCTAGGTCACCACCTAGTCTTTAGGTTAATAGAACTTAGGTCTATTTTCATCATTTATACAATTTAAAAATCCACTTAGGATAATAGTTTAGGATTTAAGGTAGAACTTAGGATTAGATTAGGATCTAGTTCCCTCTAACACCTAACACTAATCAACCTTCAATCCAGTCTTTCTGACTGTCATCAAATTTCAACACTGTGCAGGACATTTCATCCCACATTAACATTCCTGAGCCACCCGCATCCAGGCATTTATCACCTTACAGGATCTCATGTTACGACAGTGTATGGTTCGTGAATCGAACCTTTGTCATCGGCATCTACGTGCCAGTTGTTCATACCTGAAATCAGGTGCTGCACATTTATATCAACCTTCAGTTCGGTTCAAGAGTAAATCGACAAAGTGATCAAAAGAAGGCCACAGTATACTTTGGATCAATGGAATTGATTCAAGGTGTGTTGTCAATAAGCAAATAGAGTTTAGCAAGCATACGACAAATTTTTCGTCACATCAACAAACACACAAGTAACAGTAACTGTTGTCCCATGCAATAAATTACAGTATGCAAGAATCCAGATTAACAACACATTCCCTTAAGATCAAAATATATATCTTAACATGTTTTCCTTCATTTCAGCAGTTACTACATCAAGAAAGTAATCACCATGATAAGTTACAAAAATCAGGGCGTTACAGTTGTGATATTTTAACCTGCAAAACACAAATACCTCCTTTGGCCTTGTGGCCATATCAGAACATCCAAAATGAATATAAATATAATTCCAAAATCATCTATATAAATGAATCAAAAAATCATCTATATTCGTAATTTAATCAACAACTATATCATCATCATATAATGTCCATTTTCTAGGTCTACTCACAATATCAAAAATCACATGTTCGAACAACATTCAAACTATATCCATGTCAAATAGTATATCATCATCCACATATGAAGTGTCTCTAATAATCATCATGCATCATAACCAAAGATCAACAATAATCCATGATAAAATTTCTAACAGTATACTAAATCAAAACATAATAATGCCCATGATGTGATCAATTTTATTAGAATAGGTATCAAAATGTGTCAAAGGGAAGTGGGCACTACATTTCCTATCACACATGCACGTATAAAACAAACGCTAGATACATGCAAAAGGGTTAAGTATACATTAGACAATAAAATATGTATATTCTTTTGTCAAAATGACCTTGGTGTTCACTCCAATATGATTGTCACCGATTGTTTCTCTAAAATTAAGACTCAATGTTATTCTTTTATGTGTATGTGTGTGTGATAAAATCATTTCCCTTGAAACTAGGTTTCCCTTATGATAGTCACACCAACATAGAAGGTTACAACTATTTTCCTCCAAGATAATATGTGATGGAATTCAAAATTTTCCCTTCCTATGAAATCAATAAGGCATCCCAAATGCATTCCTTAATTTTTCATTTCTCTCAAGTAGTAAATAGAAATTAATATTCCAATTTCCCCTTATTTCTGAGTTCCCCTAAGAATAGTTAGTATGTCATGTATATATGATTCCTTTGTTTTGATTTCATCATTAATAATATTAAAAGATGGCCCAAATCAACAAATAGAAGTTGAGAAAGGAAAAAAAGTGATGTGGCATTTTAAACATAAGAAATTAGGGAAAACGAATGAAGCTCCTAAAGGGGATGGTAGTACTTGGGCACTCATGTCCCTCACTAGGTGTTAATTTATATGGAGCTCTAAAGATAAATTTAGAGGTACTGAGTCAAGTAACATATTATGTTTTCTCCAAAAGTAAAGGGATAAGTCTATAAAAGTATAGGACAAAAGCAAGGAAAGATAAAGAAATGTCAATGTAAAGTAAAATAAGTTTTTGTTGAAGTCTAGTTTTATTTCTTAGGAATATCACATATAATGAAATATTAGAGGCATGATGTAATTGTAATAAGTTCATATTTTTGTGTCTACATTTTCCCCCACTTTATTATACTAAATGAATATTTGGTAGCATAAAGTAGACATGAATGGTGTACATTATGGAGAGCGAAATAATTTTTTAATTGATAACATGTTGAATGGAGATTATGTGTGCCAAATGGAGATTGTAGGAATTGTACCATGGAGATTAAGAGGGGATGAGAACCTTGGGGATGACCTTTATACAAAATGGAAATTATACCAATTTTATGTAACTAAATATTACCTTTACGGAAGCATTTTGTTCTTGAGATTGATCCTTATTCCATTTTTTTTCCCTCTTTTGGGATAAGGACATTCCTGAAATAGAAAAAAGTCTAGTCAATGCTCATGGTATATTGAATTGAAATTTTACTTAGAGAAATCATAATAGAAATTATGTATGAAAAAAATTAAATCAAGGATAGATTACACCAAAATGATGAGAGAGAAAGGATAAAATGTTTGTGTGTTTTTTTGTTAAAGATGGTTGAAAAGTTGAAAGTGATCAATTCCCAAATTAATGTGAATAATATGAGGATTTAGGAATAATATTTCCAAGGAAATATTTTTGGGATATTTTTTGTCTTTTCCCTAAACTCATTAATGCTTCCCCATGGATAGGATCCACTATAGATGGTCACTAAACCAATAGTAACTAGCCACAGATGATGCTTTGTCCCAATAATATTGTTGACCCTACATATTCCCTAGGTGTCACTCCTTGTTTGATATTAGAAGGAAAAATTTGAACCAAGAAAGAAGAGTAATTAGTTTGTTATCTAAAGTATGAAACATGCCACTATTTTTATTCATTTATTATAAATAATAAACTAGATTTGAATATATGTCACTAGATATTGAGAAATTATGCTATTGAAAAAATGTTGCAGTTGTCAAATGTTTATTTTTACCCTGGAAAAAACCTCCCATGTGGGACACTAGTGCCAACCATTCCTATCTTATTTTGGTGCCTCTATCATATTTTTTATGATCATGTGTGATTCTAAAACATTTTCTAAGCTCATGTTTGATAATATTTTGTTCTATACAATTATATATCTAGTTTCTTGACTATTGTAAGGGGAAATAGTTACTAGATGATTTTCCCCACTCATTTGGGGTGTGTGAGATGGATCTAGGAGATCATGACCCAAACGATGGAACATGAATATGATTTTTACATATGAAGAATAAATCCTACATGGTAAATAGGGAATGTGCATGGTAACAAACATGATACATGAAAAACAATGGGAAGAAAACCAGAAAAAAGTGTTTACGAAAATCAAGCTTGAAATAATGTAAAATAAACTAGTCAAATACTCAAGAAAAAAAGAGAACAATGTAATAGTTATTGGAAAACATGTTACACCACTAAGGATGTCATAATAAACTCAAATATTTCAAGTCCATACAATAAAACATGTAATCATTCATAGGGAATATCCCACAAACAACTAAAAACAAGAAAAAAAAAATAGAAAACAAGACAAAAAAAAGTATATAACAATGGGTTGAAGTGGTCCTATAAGAAAAATTCCATATATTAAAAAATTGTTAGACTGTTAGAATAAATCATAGTATGTCACAATGTATAGAGATGAAAATAGGAATGAAACTAATAGATATTACTATGATAGCTCTTAAATGTAGAAAGGTAGGGAAATTAGATTCCCTAAAGAGCCTCGATTGCACTGATAAAGAACATTGTTAAGCATCATGTATTGTGTGATAACTGTTAGAAATTAGTGAATAGATATGTAGAAACAATTCCTCAAATCACAACAATAGGAAACTATTTAGCAGATCTGTACTTACAAAAATTTAAAATGCATAAAATAAGAAAAGATAAGATTTAGCATGTTTTACCCAATGTGGGTTACGTCAACCAAGAACTTGCTTAGATTTTATTATCACAGTCTTCTCTCAGTTAAAATTTCACAACAATCACTTATGAAATCACAACATAATTCCCAAAGATGCTAAACCACATCTAAGAAACTATTGACACCCAGTTGCTCAACCTTGATCACTCTTGATCACCTCTTGATGTTCTAAGACTCAATATCTCTCTTGATCACTCAAGATGCATTAGGACACCCCTAGCACCTCTATTTATAATATTACAATCCTTTTAGGAATTTTCTATAGATGAACCTAGAAGTTTGAAAGTCGTGACCTTTCAAATTCTCATGGATGGAAAATTTTTCATTGTGACAACTTCCAATTAACCACCAAATAACAACAAATGTGTAGAAAAAATAACACATTACTACAGAATGCTCCTGAAGTCTCCAAACTTAACTGTTTGAACTCCAACACTTCAGTATTGATTCTAAAAGACCAAAAATAGGCTCCACACCCCAACAATCTCCCACTTAGAGACTATTCCTACTGAGAAAATTTCTCAACCCTTCATTATCATGCATGAACGAAAACCAAAGTTAAAAACAATTTCAACTTATCCCTTGTGATAGCCTTGGTCATCATATCCATAGGATTTTTTTTGGTATGAATCTTTTTCAGCTTCAACTTATCTTCTTCAAAATCTGACCTGATGAAATGATATCTCAGCTGAATGTGCTTTGTCCTAGAGTGGAAAGTGGAGTTTTTCACAAAATGTATAATGATTTGACTATCATGGTGTAGTCTCCCAAATTCCTTCTTATGCCCCAACTCATCAAGAAACTATTGTAGCCAAGTAATCTCCTTTTTTTCCTCTGTGGTAGCAACATACTAAGGAACCTTTTGTAACCATGAAATATAGCTCACATTTGTATCACTAACTATAAATACATAACCTTTCATGCTTCTCTTGTTGTCCAAATATCCTTCCATGTCTAAATATGCATAGCTATGCAATGTAGTGTTTCATCCACCGAAACACAATGTTGATCCCATGGTCCCTCTCAAACACCTAAGGATCCACTTCACTGGATGTCAGTATTCTCTACCTGGATCACTCATACACCTACTCAAGGATCTCACTATATGGGAAATATCATGCCTAGTGCATACCATAGCATACATCAAGTTGTCAACCACTAATGAGTATGGTACCCTAGACATCTAGATTCTATCCTCATCAATCGTTGGACTTTGATCCTTTGATAATTTAAAGTGACATTCCAAAGGATTACCAACTAGTTTAGCATCATGCATACTAAACCTTTCCAAGACCTTCTTTATGTATTATTCTTGAGATAATACTAGATTCCTCTCCTTCATGTTTAGATTTATTTTCATACCTAGGATTTTCTTTGCTACCGCAAATCATTCATAGAAAAGGAGTCACCTATCTACTTCTTGAGTACCTTTAGTTCTTGCATGTTATTCCCTACAAAAATTATATCATCCACATACAAACACAAAATAATATAAATACAATCAAGAAACTTCTTGATGTACATGTTATGGTTTGAGTGACTCCTGGAGTAACCCTTCTTATGCATAAAACCATAAAAATTCTTGTACCACTTCCGTGGAGCTTGTTTCAGGCCATAAAAAATCTTCTTTAATTTGTACACTAACCTCTCCTTTCCTTTGACCTCATAACCTTTTGGTTACTGCATATAAAATTCCTCCTCTAACTCACCATGAAGGAATGTAGTCTTTACATCCAATTTCTCTAAGTGCAAGTCTTCTACTACTACTAAACCAAGAATAGTCCTAATAGAATTAATTTTTCAAATAGGAGAAACATTTTCATCAAAATATATACCTTTCTTCATTGTAAATCCCTTGACCACCAGCCGGGCCTTATAACTTTTTCTTCTTCCATCTTCCTCTTTGATTATTTATACCCTATTTTTATATAATTCCCTCTTACCCTTGGGTAGCTTCACCAGATCCCAAGTCTGATTCTCCATAAGATTTATATGCTCTTCATCTATGAACTTCTCCAACTTCTTCCTGACATTTACCTACACTACTTCCTCAAAGCACTCTATCTCCCTGTTGTCAGTGAGCAATATGTAATTCAAATACGGACAAAATTTTCAGGTTCCCTTCTTACCCGAGAAGACCTTCTCACCTTAGTAGTTTGGGATTCCTGGTGAGTAAGTTCCTGAAATGGATGTGCTAGAGAATTTTGTACCTAAACCAAATCATTAGACACCTTGCCATCCGCAATGTCCTCTAAATTTGTGTAGTATTTCTTTGATTCCTATTTCTGTTCTTGTAACCGATATTTATACATGAATTTTTAATTAAAGAAAATATCTCTAGAAAGAAATATTTTCTTATCCTTAAGACTTCAAACATGGAAACCAAATTCATCCTCACCATATCCAAAAAATGTGTATTTCTCAAACTTATCCTCTAGCTTGGTGATATCATCTTTATCAATGTAAACAAATACCTCACATCTAAATACTCTAAGAAATGAGTAATTAATTTTCTTACCAGACTAAGACTCCTTAGGTATACCTCTATCCAAAGCCATAAAGGGTCCTCTGTTAATAAAATAAACAATTATTCTCACCACTTCTTCCAAAAACATTAGTGGCATCCCCACATGTAACGTCATGCACCTAGTATGCTCTATGATTGTCCTGTTCATTCTCTCTGACACTCCAGTTTCCCATTAATTCTTCAGAATCATCCTTTTCCTGTGGATCCCATCTACCAATTAGTAATCAAGAAATTCATCGTTGTAATACTACCCTCCATTATCTTACTTGAGACATTTCATCTTGAGATCAGTTTCATTCTCAACCAAGGCTTTCCATATTTTAAAAGTTTCAAACACATTATATTTATTTCTAATGTAATACAACCAAAATTTTATAGTTGCATCATCAATGAAAGTGACATAATAACATGAACCACCAATAGTGTTTACCTTAGCTACCCCCCATACATCTGTTTGCAACAACTCTAACTTACTCTCCTTCCTGGTAGGTCCAACCTTAAGGAATCTCACCCACTTCTGTTTCCCATAAAAATAGTCCTCACAAAATTCCAAATCAAACTTCCTTAATCTAGGAAACCTGTCTTTTAGAATTTGCATTCTCTTTTGACTCATATGATTGAGTCTCTAGTGCCACAAAGTTACATTTCCATATGCAGCAACTAAATTACAATAATTAGCACCACCAGTTAAATAAAAAGTAATAATTTTCTTATCTATTACAACCATAAGATATCCCTCGGTACCCTTCCAAGAATCCATAGTAAAACTGACCGTAAAATCATCACTACTTAGCTGACTCGGTGATACCAAGTTCTGCCTCAACTTAGGAACATACCTGACATTCTTAAGTATCCACGTGTTCATATTCTACATTTCACCTGAACATAACCTTTCCCTATTATGTTGATCATCACCAAAAAATAAATGTCTAAAATCACCTTAAAAAAACTCAGTAAAGTAATGTGTATGTGGGGTGGCATGGAAAGAAGCCCTTGAATCTAACACCCAAGACTCAAAAATATTATCTAAAGAAATAATTAATAAATCCTAACAAACATCACCTATTTCCAAATTTATTACCTCCTTCGTTTCTTCCTTCTTGTTCTTTTTATCCTAAAGAGCTTAACAATATTTCTTAGCATGACTAACCTTCCCATAGTACCAACATTCAAACTTGATATTTGACTTTGACCTTCAGTGATCATTTGACTTCTTACAATCACCTTTTCTATGTTATTTTTTCTTCCTCTTCTCTCCACTTTCAAAGATTTTCTAGGAGTAGAAGAATCATCGGAGATATTTCTTTGCATTTCCTCGCTCAAGATCACACCTATCACATCTTCAAAATTCAACTTTAAATTTTCACAAATTGAATTACTTATAGCCATAACCAAATTGTCACAACTATCTAGAAAGGATAACAAAATCAAAGAATCCCTAACCTCATCATCAAATTCAATTTTCACTAAGTTTAACATACTCAAAACCGTATTAAATTAATTCAAATGATCAGTAACAGAACCATTTTAAGACATCTTCATATTAAATAAAAATTTCATCAAAAATATTTTATTAGAGGTAGATGGTTTTTCATATAACTTCCCCAATGCATTCATGAGACCTTATGTGGTCTTCTCCTGTTATTTTTTGAAGGTAACCAAAGATGCAAGACATAACCGAATTTTCCCAAGTGCCTTTCTATCCATCAACTCCCAATCCTCATCCAACATAGCTACAGATTTCTTTAATTTTCCACCCAAAATAATATGGAGGTCCTTTTGATATAAGTAATCCTCCATTTGCATCTTCCACAAACCAAAGTTCTACCCATTGAACTTCACAACCTCTATCTGCCCTCATCTATCATAGTTCCCACTCAAGCTAAACTTTCCCTATGATTTACAACTTCAGCAAAAAACCACCAAAGCTTTGATACCAATTGTTAGGAATTAGAGAATAAATATGCGAAAACAATTCCTCAAACCATAGCAATAGGAAACTATATAGAAGAATTATACTTGCAGAAATATAACAATATAAATGATTAATGCACAAAAGAAGACAAGACAAGATTTAACGTGGTTCACCCAATGTGGGCTACGTCCACCAAGAACTTGCTCAGATTTTATTATCAACAAGAGTAAAAAAACTCTCACAGTCTTCCCTCAGTTATGAACTCACAACAAAATTCCAAAGATGCTAAACCACATCTAAACCACAATTGACACCCAATTGCTTAACCTTGATCACTTTTGATCACCTCTTGATCATTAAGACTCAAGACCTCTTAAACACTCAAGATATCTTCAAGATACCCTAACACCTCTATTTATAGGATTAAAATCCTTTTAAGAAGTCCTAAAGCCAACCCTAGAAGTGTGAAAGTCGTGACCTTTCAACTTCCCATGGCTGGAAAAATTGTCCCAACGTTAACAACCAATTAACAACATATTAACAACAACGACACAACAATGTCACAACAGATGACTGCAGAATTCTCCTAAAGTCTCCAAACTTAACTGTCTGAGCTCTAGCACTTCAAAATTGATTTGAGAAGACCAAAAATAGGCTTCGCACCCCAACAGCTACATGTAGCCCGGAAAAAATTAAAAATTTCTAAAAAAATAGACCTAAAAATCAATTTGTACTTGACATACATGTTGAAATAATCAATATGTATATGGCTTGTATATTTACAAATTCAATTAAAACTTTCTCATATCTTGTAAATTTAAAAATTCAATTTACATGTGCAAATAAAAAAGTTACAATTTACAATTACAAAATTCCACCAAAATACATACGCAACCAAAACGAATTTCTGTAGATTATCAATCCTCCTTTTGTATTTTCTTTCCTTCATCTACATTTGTAGGTCTATTAAGCTCTATCATCATCATTATATACAAGTATAAATCAGATATAAAATATATAATTTTCTTGATAGAGAGAGTTTTATTCACAACTATTCTAATATGATATTTTTGTGTTATTAGACTAAATGTAAAAGTGGTTAAATTTACTAGAGTTTCCTACTTGAGATGCATACAAAGAAGCTAGAGGATTGTAACTAATACAACAAGATAAAACTTGAAATGTAATAGTTTCAATTTATAAACTTACTTTAAGTAACAAAAATTGTATGAGATTTTTATCAAAAAGACACAACCATTGCATGATTAATTTAAGGAGAAATTTAACCCAAATATATTATTTCTTTCACTTTTCCATAAGGTATTTCAAGGGTAATAAACATGGATTTATACAATAAATCAACTTGTGAAACAAGATGAATAATTCCATTAAAATAATGCAATAAGATGCAACATTTGAATAATAACTAATACTTCTAAAATATGAATTCTAACAACATTATATTTAAAGGAACAATCCATTCCATGAGAATAATTCATCTTATTTGATAAATATTAACAAGAAGGAAAAATTATCCTAAAATGCAAGTACAAAATCCCTCCACTTAATTTGGAGACAACATGTCAAAACTATCCCAAAATCACAAATCCTATATAAACAAAATTTGCAAGTGAAAACTACAACCTGTAACTCCAAAATAAGCTCCATCTAGCTCTAAACCAACAATATGAAACCTCCAAAATCACAAGAGAATGATCCTGGTTGAGAACTCAACCATTTGGCATCATTACATACTAGCAAGAAGATCAAGATGGCATGTTATCCTTCCCCCAAGCCCATGGGAAAGAGGAAACACATCCAACCAACACATAGTAAGAATTAAGATGCAAAAAATCAACATTCAAGACTTGGTTTATCACAACAAAACACATATTCACCCAATAAATTTTGGCTAAGAAGCATCATGCTTGTAATTTGGGAAGAGGGGGATGAAAATCCTATTTTTGAGTAGCCAAAATCTCCATGAAAAAAATAAGTTATTCCACCTTATCTCTCCATAGATTCAACACCCCTTATCACTCCACAAATACTCCCCTTATCTCTTCATCATCTCCCCCAAGAAGGATTTTGAAACACATGGTTTCCGTCATTAATGGTAGGGATGGATTTATAAACCAAATGGAAATGCATCCCTATCTAAAAACCAAATGTAGGAGTAAAATTTAAAAGAAAGAAATATTTCAAATTTGTCAATCAAGAGTATCAAATGTAAATGAGGAAATTGCTCCATCTTCTTATCCATCTCCAAAGCACACACCCCTCAAGAGTGCGTGGAGAAACAAAAAGAAGATAACCAAAAAATTCATTTCTCATTCATTTGCATAATTCAACTTATAACACATATTCAAAGAACAATTTCAAATATGAATAAAAGGGGAGTGCAAGATCTTACCTTGTAATCAAGCACAATCCTCTTTAATCAAGATTTTTGATTATCTTTTTACCTTTTTTGGAATTCATGTTAAGCAAGGCATGACATGGAGGAAGTGTTCATCGATAATATTTGATTGAATGGATTATTAAGATGGACATATATTTTTATGTTGAGTTAATAAATGAATACAAAAAGGTAAAATTTGTTTGTACTAAATTGATAAGGCAAGCAACTATGGAGTAGAGGAAAGGATAAAATAATATCTTGGGATAAGATGATTGATAATTTAAGAGGAAATTTTATACCAATTAATTATCATACAATTTTGTTTAAGAAATTGTAAAATTTAAGGTAAAGAGAGATGAATGTGGCTGACTATACCGAATAATTCTATAAGCTAGCTATGAGATCAGGTCACATAGAGGGATATTTTAAATAATTAGTAAGGTACTTGAATGGATTAAGGATTAAAATTTAGGATGAAATCATCTTAGTCACCTTGAGAATAGTGGAATAAGCTTACCAAGCATCCTTAAAATTAGAGGAAAATTTATCTAGAAGACAAATGTAGTATTCCATAGGTAAAACTAGAGTTATCAGAAGTAGAGGACAACAAATAAGTAGAGGAAACCATCAAAAAATTCAAGAAGAAGAAGCAATTATCTCACAAGTACAAGGTGTTACAAGAGGTGGTTAATAAAGAGGACGTTATTCTTATAAAGGAAGAGGTAATTTTGGAAGAGGTAGAGGAGAGTTTTAAGTGCAATAAGTTTTCTTGTCATAGATCATATGAGTTTCTAGATAACCCTTAACCAAGTGGTAGTCAGGTAAGTGAATAAATAAATCAGATTGTATGTGTTGATGAAGAAGAGAGTTTGGGATCACCATCACACGTGGAAGAACTTGAAGAAGGAGATTCACTATTGTTTAGAAGAGTCCTAATAAGAAAATCAAAGGAGAAGGAACTGGCCCAAAGGAGAACATTATTCAGAACCCTATAAAAATTTGTAATAAGATAAACAAACTAAATTAGATGGAATGACTATTTTTAAGTATTAAATGAACCAAAAGAAATTTGGTCTAGAGAAAAAAAATATGCGCTTTCATGTTAATTACTCTTTAAATCATTAAGGTTAAATAATGAAATATGAGTTTTACATTGTTATAACCATGAAAAGGTAGTAATTTGGAAAGTTCCTAGTGGTGATGTTCATATTATGGTGGGTTCATGGTTTTGTACTTGTTCATTTCTAATATTGTGGCTTGATGTGCATTTGATGTTGTCATATTGTTTGTATGTTCTTCATGTTGGTGTAGTTGTCTTATGTGATGTAGGGCAATATATTGTGAACCTAAGTGGTGTCACATAGTTTTTTCAATAAATGGAAGCCAAAAATAATTATCCTGGTATACTTAGTATTTTTTTTTGGTTCACATGGGTAGGCGCTACAATATCTCAAGGTAAGTGTTGTAAAGTTGTTATTTATGGAGTTAGTACATACAATATGGTTTCATTAGAGATGGTTTTGAAACTAGGCCTTAAGAGGATTAAATATCCAACACCTTATAAGATGTCATGGATTCAAAAAATCCATCATGTTCTCATGACATAATAGAGTATGGTTGAGTTTACAGTTGGAGGATATAAGGATGAAGTAATTTATGATTTCATGTTTTTGGATGTGTTTCATGTGCTCTTAGATAGGCCTCAGAAATATGACAAGAAGGTTATACATAATGGAAGGGATAATACTATTGAGCATAGAAGATAGACATGGAGTGCGGAGCATGTTTTCTAGAAGACTTAAAGAATACACAAAGGCTATTTGGGATCTTGGGAAGACTAAATGACATGCATAGTCCCAAGCTAATAATAGGATCTAAACTAAGAGTTAACTCAAGAAGATCTATTGTTAGAGAGCTTGCATGCTCTTTGTACTTGGCTTGTAGCGATGCATGGCTATTATTAGCATGTAGCCTATTTTTGAAGGTGCATGGGTGGTGAAGGGAAAGTCCCCACCCCTATAAATATGTATTGATTTGCACGGTTTAGGGATCAAATATTATTATAGTGTTATGATGCGAGTTTGTTAGCACGTATGACTATGGTGACATTGTTATGTATGAAAGAAGCTTTTGTGTTTTCCAGTATTTAATATAATGGATCTTATTGGCTGGATATTGGTGTTGGATGTAACTGAGCATGGATCTTGTATGGTAAATCTGATTATAGTAATTGTTTAGTTATTCCTTCATATGGTTAAGAACTAGATCTAGTTTATGCACTGTGGAATATTTGATTATCTGTTATGGATCTGAAATATACATTCAATCATGCTAACCTCTTGAACAAGCTTCTCTAAAGAGGGACCTGGTACCCTTGTGCACTTTGGGTGAGCACTCAGTTCAGGATGAGTGATGTGTCAATGCGTGCCTTTGGTTATTGGTGGTAAAATATGGGCTACATTTTGGTTCTATTACTGAGACCTCTTTTTCAGTTGTTTGGGAGGATGTTGCATGATGAAGATGTACCAGTTGACCTTGGCCAATATTGAAGAGTGGTTAGACAATTTAGAGGAAGAGTATGCTCACAGATTTAGCACTGGACCTAAATTTAATGCACACGCATGGGTTGAACAAATCTGTATGATGAACTGTATGAGACTTTTTTCCATATTTCCTATAGAGCTATATGAGTGGCTAGTTTCTTACACGTCTAAGAGGAATTGGAGGTTTCACACACTTGTTTGAATGCAAGAATATTTCAAGGCCTTGTATGATGTAGATCTGACGTGGACGCCCACTATGGATCATTGGTTCCATGGTGTTCTAAATAGCTATATTTTAGAGTACGTAGTTTCTACTTACTCTTGTCCAGAGGTTGTTGAGTTCCAGTTTATGCACAAACCCAGAGGATCATATTTGTGTGGTATTCCTTTGGCAATTAAGATCTTGATTGTGACCCTAGATTTGGAAGAGAAACCTATGGCTAGCTAAACCCCACCACGTGTGGGGGCAGGAGCAGGTGTGGTGAAAGATGGTAGATCATAGTGGTAGAGAGACAAAGAGAAGAAAGGAGGATTAAGTTTAATGAAGCACGTGAGAGGGACTTGGAGAAGTAACAAGAGATCATGGAAAGAATGGTGTTGTAGAGGGAGATGGCTCGTGAAGGATTTGGAGCTCACATAGAGGACATGGAGCCAGAGCATCTGGAACTCCCCCATTTGGGAAAGCATGGTAGAGAACCCTCTTTGGTTTCAGATGAAGGCACTTCTGAAGAAATATTGAGAACCATGGGCGCACATCTGATCCTACCTGACAACCTAGCCCTTGTGTTTGGTTTTCCTAGATTCTATGATAGTAAATAGTAAGTAAGCTAGTGTGGATAGTAGAGTTTTAGTAGATAGTGTTAATTTACAGTCAAGTTCAGGAGTTAATTAGGTAGCTTATTCATCTATGGTGGTAAATCATCATCTATGTTATTTAGAGGTCTACTTTGAGGCATCTTTTCTGGTGCATCATCAACACAAAGCATAGGCATGTAGAATGTTGGCATAATGTCTAGCAGTATCAAAACTTTATAGACTATGGGAGTTCAATTTAGCACAACCATTAGAACACAGGTTAGTACATCCTATGGTCCATTTCCTACTTTAGGAAGAGGATCTAGAGGTTCAGGTGGGTTGGGCACTGGTGGATCTGGTGGTTGTAAATGTGGAGGAAACATGGAGGAAATACAGGTATTGGATCTGGTGGGCATGGTCCGCACCAGCCCCAGAATATTTATATGGATATGTCTCTTCATCTTCCAAAATACAGAGGGATAGAAGATATAACTGAGCACATGTATATGTGTGAGATACTATGGCATGCGAAGGGGATTACTACTCTAGAGTGCAAGGCAAGTCAGTTTTCAACTACATTACAAGGGAGCATTCATAGTTGGTACATAAAATTTGACCCTGACCAGACTGGTGTAGATTATACTGCACTGTGGGATGCTTTCTTGAACGAGTTTTATATCCCTGGATTTGAGTAGAAGAGCATCAACACATTGAAAGACATTAAGCAGGGGACTAACTGAGAGTGTTCAAGAGTATGATGCACATGGTTAAAACCCTTCTATCTAAGTTATCTTATGATATACACCTGAGCCAGCATGCTCAATGGTTTGTTGGAGGACTGATCATGCACTTTTAGAAGGGTTCTTTCACATAAAACTTATACAGATCCGCGTGAGGAACTTGAAGCAACTCTACACGCTGAGGTAGTAAGAAGTGTAGACATAGGAGTGAACCCATTTTTAAAGGCTCAGATTACAGCTATGGCTAAATAGTTAGAGAAATTATCAGCTGATTCGATGCATGAGACACACAACATAATTTGGTGCACATATTGTTAAGTAGAAGGGAATAATAAGGATAGTTGTCCTTGGAAGTCAGTGCACCATGTTGCTGGACTACGAGATCTGTCACTTGGATCATGATTAAAGTCAGTTCCCATTGTTGCAACACATGATAAGGAAGAATGTGTCCTATTACTGCAAGATTTATAGGTCTACCACTCATGATAATAAAAATTACAGGTTGATTGATCAGATCCATGATGCCATTGATATTGTGTGCCTCAGACCAAGTGTTGCAAATAACTCTAAGGAGAAAGGTGAGCATCATGACCATGATCATAATGAAGGGCATTCTGAAGGAGGCCATGGTAGAGGTCGAGGATACCATGGAGGATTCAGAGGCCAAGGTCACGGTGGTGGAAGAAGTGATTTTCCTTGTGGAACATGTTATACATGTGGATCCCCTGATCATTACAGGTGTGAATGCCCTCAAAACATTATTTGTTCTTTTTGCGGAAATAATCAAAACTATGAAGAATGACCTAGACTTGTATGAACACTTGAGTAAGAAGCATAAACAAGACAAGGGCATGGGAATGGTTAGGGTATAACACATGTCATAGAAGATCAGTGGATGCCAAAGTTAGCACCGGATCTTGGGTTAGTACCTGTGAAGATTACTACATGCGTTGAGGTTGCACACCAGGGAAGTTCTAAAATAGAAGCCTATTATTACAAAGGAGGAGGTATTACATGCAAAGTATCTAGACCCTATGCATCAGAAGGAGGTTTATCAAGAGACCATGGAGGTGATTAGGAATTTTCAGGGTGAGATACAGTGTTTGAAAGAACAGTCAACGGAAGTTAGAACAAAAGAAGGCAGCTGAGCTCCATCAAATAGATGTTGATGATCTAAAGGAGGTTTTCAAGATGTTGTGACAAGAAAACATAATTCCTTTGTTGGGGAACTGGTTAAAGGGAAACACTCCATGTGCTGGATTGAACATGAAAGGTAAATTTTGCATGCTAACCTTCCTCCTCATAGCCTAGATTATGAAAAGGAGATCACTCTGAATGTTGTTGTGGATGGCTTGGATTTTGAGTAATATTTTGATTGATACAGGTGCGAAAGTGAATGTACTCAATTTGGATGTGTGGATTCAGATGGGGAGACCACCATTACAACCATCTTCAAATGTGTTGTTTATGGAAAACAAAACTAAAGCCACACCTATTGGGGTTTTAAAAGATGTGTCTATTATTATACAAGGGGCCAAGTTTACTGGAGACTTTGAATTCTTGGCACTTGCAGAAGCAGATAGTTTTCCATCTTTACTTGGGCACCCTTAGTGTTATGTAAACAACGCTTAATGTGCTTTAATAAGGGTTACATAAGTTTCGAGAACAAGGAAGAGAATGTCATTATCCCTTTGATAGATGGAAAATATGCACCCTATGTAGAGCCCTTAAGTGAAGAAGATTTGAACAAATTTATGTGTGCACCATTAGAGATCCAAAAGTGCTTGAGCCATCAAAGGAAGGAGTTCTCCAATGGGATGATGCACAATCCATGAGTGATAATACAAGTGTTGCATGTGACAACTGGGCACATGAAACTTATGAAATGGTGGGGCATGAAGTGAGAAGTGTAGTTGCACGTGTAAGTAGGTCATGTTTTGTTAGGCACTTCGGCAACAACAGGTACCAAGGTATACTGGTGAGGAGAATCTTGAGGTATTCCTTCTTGTTATGGAATTTTAGTGGGAATGTCAGGTGGAAAGAAGGAATATACTAGTCTATACTCTATGCAGGACAACAACACACAGGTGAATGGTTCATAGAGGGATAATATTTTGGAGTGACGAGAAGTGAGAATCACCTTATCTACTAGATTTCTCTAGAGAAATGCACCTACTTAGATATGTTATTTTCATGGTAATGATCCTATTTAGCACCACGTTCAGTAGTGTGAGAGACTTTGGATAGAGGTGCAAGAATATTTACCACCTTTGTTGTGGGTGCACAAGCTCTATTTCACCTTGCGGGGTTGCGTGCTCTTGGTATGTCTATGTAGAGTTGAATAGAGAGACTGGAAATTGGCAAAGAACTTACTACAGGTATGATTCATACCTTTGACTATTTTTCCACTAAACCTTTGGTGAATGAGGTGTTATAGGTAATGAAGTGCTTGACTATGGGAGATAGTGCAAAGGCTAAGGAACTTATTCAGGAGTTACTAGGTGAGTCAGACCTGGAGGCATGTTTTGAAGAAGAGGAAGAAACAAATGTAGAATAACTTGGGCACACCTTCCTAGAAAGAGAAAAGGGTAAGATGGTCTATATAGTTGATGATGAAGAGGTGGAGAACCTGGATATTGAGCATACAGAGGGTACACATGAGGTCTTAGACATGCAGATGAGAAGGCACACCCTACCATGAGCCTATGAAGACCAAGAAAGTAAACATTAGAAGGAATGTTGAACCTAAGGAGGCCATCATTGGAGATTATTGGTTTGACTTTGAGGTTGCTAAGATAATTGAGCTTCTGCATGACTTCCAGGATTTGTTTCCTAGAGGCTATCATGAATTGAAAGGGGTACATGAATATTTGGGTGAGATGTGAATCAATTTAAAGGAAGGTGTAAACCCGGTTAGGAATAGGCCTTACAGGATAAATCCTAACCTACACGTCAAGGTAAAGGAAGAAATTGATAAGATGTTGAATTATGGAATCATTGAGCCCATTGAGGAGTTAGAGTGGGTTATCCCTATGGTTATTAGTATAAAGAAGGATGGAAGAATCAAAATTTGTGTGGATTATAGGGAGTTAAATGCTGCATGTGTAATTGATCCCTTTCCCACACCATTTACTAAAGAAATCTTGGAAGGTGTTGCAGGGCGTAAGATCTACTCCTTTACTGATGGATTTTCTGGATATCATCAGGTAAGGATAGCTAAAGAGGATCAAGAGAAGAAAACTTTCACCACTGAGTGGGGAATTTTTGCATACACAGTTATGCCCTTTGGATTAAAGAATGCACCTGCAGTATTTTCACTCATTGTTGTGCAAGCATTCTAGTAATTTATTCACAAGTTATTGTAGGTATATCTAGATGATTGGATATTCTATGGTCTTGTGAAGGATCATTGTGATAACTTAAGGCTCATGTTTGAGAGATTTCGGTAGTTGAGAATCTCTTTAAACATTAAGAAGTGCATGTTTTCCACACCCTTTGGAATTTTTCTGGGACACATCATTTGTAAGGAAGGCTTGTTAGTAGATCCTGCTAAGGTTGTTATTTTGGGCCTAGAGGAACCTACTAGCCAAAGTGAGGTGTGTACATATTCTTGGGGAATATGTGGTATTATAGGAAGTTCATCAAAGGTTATGCCAAGATAGTTATCCTTAGAGGAATTATTGAAAGGTAAAGGAAAGTTCTATTGGGGTGAAGCACAACAATGCACATTTGAAACATTGAAGGAAAGGCTTACTACAGTTCCTATTCTACACTTTCCTTCATGGGACAAACCTTTTCATGTACATGTGGATGCCTCTGGTATGGCCATTGGTGTGGTATTAGCCCATCCTAGAGAAGGGATTATTGATCATCCTATTTGCTTTGTAAGTAGGAAGTTAACTCCAATAGAACCTAATTACACAACTACAGAGTGTGAGGCCTTGTCCATGATATACACACTTCATAAGTTTCGACAGTACTTGTTGGAAACACCTTTCATCTTTTATACAGACCACATGGCATTGAAGTACTTAGTAAACAAACCCTATCTTATAGGGGTACATATGCTATTGGATTATGTTATTTCAAGAGTTTAACTTTACTATGGTGGTTAAGCCAGGTAAGAGAAATTCTGGTCCATATCATTTATCAAGGATTCAATTAGGAGAGGATGCATAGAGCATTAAGGATACAATTCTAGATGCACATTTATTTAGGTTAAACAACGCGCCATCAGACTTAGAGGATATTTATGTCTTTTTGTGCACATAGGTGTGACACCTGAGGGAATGAAGGATTTGGAGAAGAAACAACTTTCCATTCACGTCGTGCCTTATATGTTGATCAGTGGAGACTTATACAAACTAGGTTAGGATGAAGTTTTGTGTCAGTGTGTACTTGAGCATGAGCATGAAGCAATTATGGAGGAAGCTCATGGTGGTATTGCAGGTGGACACTATGTAGGGGATGCCACCACGCATAAGATTCTATTAGCTAGTCTATGGTGGGAAACGTTATACAAGGATTGTAAAGAATATTGTAAGGCATGTGACCATTATCAGCACCTTAGAAAGCCTGGGCATAGAGATGAAATTCCTTTGAGGCCTATTGCTAGCACAAAACCATTTTGAGAAGTGGGAAATTGAATTTGTGGGTCCTATTTCCCCACCCACACGTAGGACTGGATCACACTACATTATAACTTATACAAATTATCTTACAAGGTGGGAAGAAGTGGCACCTACAAAGGATTACACAACAACTGACAACAAGGTTTCTATGGGAAAATATTATCAACAGGTATGGATGCCCTTTAAGTTTGACAAGTGATAGGGGTACTCATTTTCTTAATGAGACCATCAGGATACTATTGGATGAATTTATGGTGGCACACCATAAAACAACACCCTATCATCCTCAGGAAAATGGAATTGTTGAGGCCTTCAACAAGATATTGAGCCATACCTTGACTAAAATTTGTGATGTTGGAAGGAAATACTGGGATGATAAAGTCTCTATTGTACTTTGGTCATATAGGAAAACCTACAAGAGATTGAATAAGGCCACACCCTTTCAGTTGGTGTTTGGCGTGTAGAGGTTCTATACCAGTGGAGTTCATGTTACCTTTTCTGTGTATTTCGCATGTAGGAGGTTTGGCTGATGAGCAAGCACTTGAAGAACGTATTGATAAACTGATGCAGTTAGATTAAAGGCACTATAGCCAAGATGGAGTCAGAAGAAAGAAAAGGCCAGTAGAAGGCATGGCATGATACGCACATCTAGGATAAGAAGCTTGAGGTTGGGAAAATGGTACTTATATATGATTCAAATTTTTACACCACCCTATAAATCTTAAAGTGCATTGGTTGGGACCATATGTTATAACTTATATACTTGATTTAGGTGCTTTCCAGTTAGAGGCATTGGATGGAACATGGTTTCCCAGTTACTTCAATGGGAGTAGGATGAAGCCCTACTATAAATAAGTCTTCTTGGTGTTTTTAATAAGGCAATATTGCCACTTAGATTAGGTTTCCTTAATGTGTTTTTTATATGTGTTTTCTTTCATTGTTTCTATGCTTTTTCAATTTAGTTCAGTGTTTTGTGTAATAAGTGTGCTTGTGCGCTAGAAGCTGATTTCTATCCAAGTGTGTTTTCATGCACAAAGGACCGTGCATACCCTTAGTGTGGGGTAGGGTGAAAATAAAAACATGCATAGAAAGGTTGTTGTTAATGGCCCAGGAAAAATAAAAGCACACGTCATCGTCCTAAGTATCAGAAGGGCGCACGTGGTGGTGGTGATAATGGTTGTCATAATATAACAAGGTGCCAAGGAAGATGGTGATAATAAGGATGTTTCCAAGAATAAAATCCACGTACAATGTTGAACATGTAAAGCAACGTGAGGGAGGAAGCGGTAGGAAAAACTACTTGGAATAGGACATAATGGTTGATGTACTTCGACATTGGGAGCACACAAGGAGGTATGTGGTTAGTGTAGTTTTGTGTGCCACAAGATTGCTGGGTTACAATGTGATTTAATGCACATGGGAAACATGCTTGGAAAATCCAAAATTATTGTGGAAGTATGAGTGGTAGGTGGTATCATAATTAATGAGGTAAAAAGTGAAAAACTATAAATATGGAGTCAGGGTAAGTTATTTCCACCTTGAGATAATTTGCAAAAGAGATATTGCAAACTAGGGAATCATGGAGAATTAGTGCAAATGATTGATTGTGAAGAACAAAAATTGTGAACCATATTGTGAGAACAAACATGGCCATGTGAAGAACAAGTTTTTGAAAGGATTTTATGGGTTCAAATGGTGTGGTGTGAGAGAGCACACATTTACTCATTAGGGTTTGAAGAACTAGGGTACATAATTGTCGAATTACACAAGAGTATGGTTCAAAGTTTGAAGCACTATAAAAAGAAAGCACAAGGCATAAATAATCAAGCACTCGACCAAAGGATAATGACACCAAGAAGAGGAACAACCATTTTACCTAAGAAGAAGAGAAAGGGAAAACCAAGTGTGACATCAAGTTTCAATGAAGAATGGTACTCGAAGATGCAATACCCAGATGGGGTATTGATGGGAAAAGAGTGGGTTTCCCATGTGTACAAAGTGGTTATAAGTGATTATAAACATCAAATGGATACAACTAAGAAGGAATTGGCATTAGAGCTGGTTTTCCCCATAGGAGAAATTATAGAAGATGACAAACCCGTGTACGATGATTCAATGAAGAATAATTTCAAGAAACCTAGACTTCTTTAAATGTACAAGCTACCATTCTTCAAAAATCCAAAGATATTGTACCAATGGCTTATGTCATGCGTACAAGAGAACTATTTTTTACTTCACTGGGAGGAGGATGTGCATAGCTTAACAACTAATCTTGAGGTTCATTGGACTCATTTGTGTTGGAGATTCATTTGAGGATGAATTGGGTGATAAAGAGGTTGTCAAGGAAACAACTAATAAATATGAGTATAAGAAGGGTAGCTGCACCTTTTATATTTCAAAGATCAATAACCCATCCATGAAGATGGTCGCACGCCTACTTACAAAGTTGAGCAGACAAAATCGTTGAACCTAAGTCAACAAAAGGTCATTAAATGTTTACAGGAAAATATTATATGGGACCATTTACAATGTCTTGAGCTTCATTGATGAGGACATCATTGATGCCAAATAGGATGGAGAGAAGATTATGTATGGTAATATTTTTCTTACCATTGTGTTTACTGAGACTAGAGTGCTTGATGGGCCAAATAGTAACATGTGGGAGTATCCTGATGAAAACCCCTCCTCAGTTAAGAGGTTTGAAGCATATAACGGTGAAACAATGACACTTCCCTACAAACCGTGCTCAGATAAATGGTATAAAAAAATGTGTGATGCCTTTGGCACAGAATGGAGGATGCCTGAGAAACTAAAAAATTTGGTAGGGGATGAGGCTGAGTTTACATTGTATCAACATTTTTGCATTGGAAGATTTACGTTGATTGATGACACCAAGAGTCCATGTTGCAAGTTAGCATTCACCTTCACAACACAATACTTTCAATTTTCAGTTAACATATTTAAGGAGGCCAAGAAATTAAGGTTTAATCTAAGTGAAGTAGACCAGGAGCACCGTGCACTGTGCCAAACACTTGTGTATCCAAAGAAGTGTGCGTATGTAGAAAAGTATGTCCCACATGACATAAATTTTCTCATGCCCATTACTTATCTGATTGTAGGGATAGATGCAACAAGGGTATATACTCATTTGCACCTGAAATTTGAGAATGACACGTATGTGGAGGATGATGTTTCTATCCCCCTAGATCCTGCAGGGTGAAAGAAGGTAGAGGTAAAGAAGAGAGATAGGGAGAAAACTATAACAACAAGCAGGGTGTCGTGCATGCATATGGGTCAGACCATAGGGGCACAAGGAAAAATAGACATAAGTAATTATACTCATTGGAAGATGTCCCTAGGAAAGAAGTATTCTCTAGTATAAAAGAAGCAAAGGGTAATGCAAAGTTTTGAATCTAAAAATACAGATAGATTACGAAATGAGGAGACATAGTGAGAGGAAGAAGAATGAGAACCTGAGAAGAGCCCTCCTATTTTTGATGTGCGTGAATTAGATGAAGAGAGGAGCATGCATTTGGAGGATGCTTGAAAAGGAGAAGGAGAAGATGATGGAGAAAAAATAGGAACAAATGTGCAGGATACAACACACATTCCCGGAATAGAGGGAGAGACCTTGGTGGAGCGCGAGGTAGAAAATATTATCCAGAACTTGGCTGAGAAAGAGATGGAGCAAAATTTGGAGAAAATGGAAGATGAGGAAGAGGAAAATGTTTGAAGTGTTGGAGCCATGACAAGTTTGGCAGCTGGGATTCCTAAGGGGACACACACAAGTATCAAATGCATGCCCACCTAGTTGGGGCCTACAATGTCATATGACGCAAACCCTAACAAAGTCTTACACACTCACTTCTAGAACACAGTACCAATAGACCAAATTTTCTATTAGTCATCATTTGATAAGGTAGGTTTTTACCTACATATAAGGAAGATGTTATCATGGGCATTTTAGTCCCATGTTGATGAGCCAGAGTTTAACGTCAATATAGAAGCATTATTAGATACAAGCACTTCACTAGGTTTTAAAGAAGTGAATCCACTTGTGGATGCACTAACTGATGAACAAATGTGTAATATGCTGACTAAGGTATCGGTGGAGGTGGAGGTTAGGCTCTTTGGGTGAAATAACATGATAAAAGCTTTGGAACAAGAATTGGATGTGAAGAATAAAGAACTCATTGTGCGAGATAAAGAAATAAAGGGGAAGGAGCAAATAATTGCATAGTTGAAAGTTTAATTAAGGGAAGAAAAAGGGAGGTTGCACAAAGTTTATAAGAAGGTAGATTTGATCTCAGACTCGATTATCCTGGTGTGCCCAGATTTGGCCCACCTTGTAAAGAAGTATGAATCAACCTTTCACTGTCTAGAAGATCTGACGTGCATTATCACAATGTAGAAGCAACCCCTAGCACTGGAGTCAGTGGATGAAGCTATGGCATGCAAAAAATACAAGGAAAAAACACAAATTGAGTCATTCATAACTCCTTATACTGAGATTCTTGCTTCAGTGAAAATTGTGGCTCACATGGCCGAAGTTGTCTATGATAATTGTGAAGAGAAAGATAGGGTAGCAAGTGTTGTGGTTGCACACATGAGGAATATCTAAAGGAGTTATAAACCAAAAAAAGGGAAATCAGGCGGAATGAGAAAAGATACTAGCCAAGGTAGAAAAGAAGACTGAGGCAATTGAAGTCTTGGATGCCTTTATAAAGAATAAAATAAAGGAATTATATCCCCAAGTGATGCACATGATGGATGCGCTGAAAAACCTTAGCAAGCAGTTGGAGAATATGATTGATACGTTTAAAGCTAAGGGTGAAGATATGAAATTTGAGGAGGTTAATACAATGATGGGATATTTGTTTAGATAGGAGTAGATTGAGGTGGAAGGTTAGAATGAAATTGAGGCATCATTAACTAAAGAATTCCTAATTCTTGTGCAATAGTAGTAGAATTCTTTCATTATTTGGCATAAGCCAAGTACAAGTACAAGGTTAATATTCTTTCATTATTTATTCTTTGTCAGAGTAGATTTTTTATGAGGATGGAAAAAATTCTAGTGTGAGATAAGGTTGAGCATAGAAAAATGACTAAGTCCTATAACCAAGGTTAGTGCACGTGGATGATAGGGTTTACGCGTGGAGTCAAGAAAAGGTTAGGTGCAACAGGTTAACACTTAGCCAATTTTCAATGAAGATATAAGGATAGACATGGAGTGCGAAGCACATTTTCTAGAAGACTTAAAGAATACACAAAGGCTATGTTGGGATCTTGTGAAGACTAAACGACATGCATAGTCCCAAGCTAATAATAGGATCTAAACTAAGAGTTAACTGAATAAGATCTATTGTTAGAGAGCTTGTATGCTCTTTGTACTTGGCTTGTAGTGGCGCATGGCTATTATTAGCATGTAGCCTATTTTTGAAGGTGTATGGGCGGTGAAGGGAAATTCCCCACCCCTATAAATATGTATTTATTTGCACGGTTTAGGGATCAAATATTATTGTAGTGTTATGATATGATTTTGTTAGCGCGCATGAATATGATGACATTGTTATATATGAAAGAAGATTTTTTGTTTTGTAGTATTTAATATAATGGATCTTATTGGATGGATATTGGTGTTGGATGTAACTAAGAATGGATCTTGTATGGTAAATCTGATTATAGTAATTGTTTAGTTATTCCTTCATATGGTTAAGAACTAGATCTGGTCTATGCACTATGGAATATTTGATTATCTATTATGGATCTGAAATATACATTAAATCATGCTAACCTCTTGAAAAATATTCTCTAAATAGGTACTTGGTACCCTTGCACACTTCGGGTGAGTGCTCAGTTCAAGATGAGTGATGTGCTAGTGTGGCTTGGGATATTGGTGGTAAAATCTAGGCTACAAATACCTATATGTTGAAGGATGGAAAAAATCATACAATAGTGTCTCTGAAGGATGATAAATATAAGGAAGTCAAGCCAAGTGTCTTGTTAACAGGTGAAAAAGAGTTTTTTTATCATGAGGAAGAGGATGAAAAAGGAGGAGTATGTATTGCATGTCAACAATGTAAACATTATAGTCCCTAAGATAAGACATTTAATTTCAGATATTCATGAGTTATTGAATGAATTCTTTGAAATTGTGGAGAAATACTCACTTAGTGAGTGGGAGAAGAAATAAGAGAATGAGGAATTAAAAATTGAGTTAAGTGTTATCACTTCAACCTTGGAGCATGATGAAGGATAGAGGTATAATGACTAGTTTCAAATAAAGGATATATAAGCCTCTTTGCAAGAATTGTTGGAGGTTTTGAATCTAGAAGTGAAGGAAGAAGTTGTAGCTATTAGAATAGTAGATCATGAGGTTAAAGGTGAATATAAATCATAATTTTATTTTTCCCAAAATATAATGAGAGGTATCAGAGTCATGGAGGAAGGAAGGATGGTGAAGGAAAACATCAAATAAGTGGAAAAAAGTGTCTATTTGGAAGGACACGACAAAGAAAAGATAATTTTTGAAGAGATAGCTTTTAGGAAAGTCATGTCTATGATGATATGTGTACTAAGAAGGATCCAAAAATGGAAATATCCATAAGTGGGACAAGAGGATAATAGGACAGGAAGTCAAGAGACTAGTAAGGCTCCAAAACATGAGGAAGAATTGATTTTTCTCCATGTGCAACAAATAACTTGAAGGTTTCATAATGGGAATCACTCATGAGCTCCATCATAGAGAATTAAATCACAATAAGAACCATATGTGTTTTATTTCTCCATGCCCAAATATACGAGACACAAACCATAATAGATTTATATGAGATAATTTTATAAAATAATTGCAATGATGAAAACATCACGAACAAGAGTTCATGGTTTCTTTTCAGTCCTTGGGATGATTATGCAGGGGCATCATTATAGAGTCTAATAAGGAGCCACTTTTTATGTAGGAGCATCATTATAGGGTGGTAGAGTAGGCTGGCATAATTTACGAGTCGTGAAAATTCAAATTATTTCCCTGTTTTCATTTTCCCGCCTAAATTCTAATTTGATATTTTAAATTTCTAAACTCCATATGAAATTTCCTTAAGAATCTAATAATATTGGCAGAGGTGTAGAGAGTCCTAGGATGTTTCTTTAGTGTATTTTCACATGTTTGTAATGTCTAAAAAACCACCATTCTCTTTAGACTTCATATATTGCTTAAAACCTTACTTACACCTTAGTAATCAAAAGAGGTCATTAAAGAGGGTTTATTGAATGCAAGAAGGGAAGTATGAAAGTGAGGTAGTTATGGGGAATCAATTGAGAATATTAAGGCATATTTTTATATGGTAAAAACTTTGGAGATAGAAAAAGTGGTATCTGGTGCAAAAAGAGAGGGTGATTCAATAAAATATGAATTTATTTTGCTGATATCTAAATTTAGAAGCTGATATAAAGATATACAATGAAATACAAATGCTAGGAAATTTTATTTGATGCAATTATGAAATAAAATAAGAGACATAGGGTACTTACCTTGATTTCTCTTATCCAAAAGTATGTCTGGACTGGAAGAACTGATAAAACAGAAACTTGGAGTTTTGCAATCACGTTCAGAAAAAATACAGAGATGTTAGGAATACCAGGACCTGGGTGCATGTAACATCTTGGTTACGAATGTTACTATGATGACTTCCACCTTTGACATTGCAAAGGTTGACATGTAATTTGTATTAGGAAGGTGTATTCTTTTGACGTTGAAAATCATGTTTGCAATGTATGAGTTATTACTACTCAGAATTTTTGCTTTCTGTAATTCTGTTTACTTGGAAGCAAGGCCATTCTATTTTGTGAATAATAAGTTGTAAATCTGTAATGTTTTTTTCACATATATATATGATAACAACACACCTTGAATCAATTCCATTGATCCAAGGTATGCTTTTTTTCTTCTTTGTTTTCATCTTGTTAATTGACATGCTGAATGAAACATGTTATGGAACCGAGCAGTGTTTTGGCTAAATTGTGAAGGAACCGGGTTCAGGTGTCCTTACTTGGCACCATGCTCTAAACTGTAATGTTTACCTTATTAGATTTTTGACCTAAGGTTTACTGAACTATTTTGGGTTGACGCCTAAAACTATGTTGTAGTGCCCTACCATATATGGATTCTAACCTAAGGGGTTATGAGCTTACCTAAGATGGTATGTGATATAGTTAAGGGGTTTGAACTAACCTAAGATAAAATTTAAAGACCTAAGAACTAAGATGGAAACCTAACTAATGCTAATGTAACTAAACTATCACTAAGCCTAAAGAGGACCTATCGGTTACATGGAAAATAGAAGGTTGGTGGTGGTGGATTTTAAGGTATTAATGAGAATTAAATATCAGTCCTTACATCCTAATTTTCCAATTTTGGTGGAGGAAAGGAAGGTAGGTAGGATGCCTAGTTGGTATCATTACTAAATTTAGAATGCATGTTAAATTTTGAAATCCATTTCATGAAATTTGAAGTGGTGGTGGCACAAGAAAAGAGAGGGAATTTGGATTCAATGCATTTAATGGCATTGATTACGGCAAAGATACCGCCTAGGAAATAGGAGAAGGGTGTTTTGTGGAATGTTGGTCATTCTAGTATTTTTGGTTTTTTCTCTACATGTAGTTTTGGTTCTTTGAACCAGCAAGTCTGTTTTTTGATCCATTGTGATCTTGAGCATCCCCGAACTATTTCTGAACCATGGAAACATGGAGGGAGTTGGGAGATTTGGTTGTTGACATTGTTTGAAAAGAAGAGATTCTTGAGAAGCTCGAATGGAGACCTTATGCAAATCAACAAAAAAATTCATCAGGCATGATAGGCTCTTCTTATTAAACAGTTTTTCTTTTTATTAAGCTTCTTCATTAGAATACCTCTGGTCTTTGAAATGAATGGCTTTGTGGAAACGTTTTGGTGTATTTTGGTTGTGATCTTCTGTTTGAGTTTGTTGTTTTGAAAGGATGCAATATGGGTATTTTCTAAATGCATGTTTGAGTAAATCGTGTTATCGTATTTGAAACTGGAATGATGCTTAAGTCATGCGGGCTTTTAGTTTTCTATGCACAAGGGATTAAGGGAAAGCATTGTGTTGTAAAGATTTTAATTAGGTTTATTTTCTTTTAATTGTGAGAAGTATGAAGTGCTTCATCTTCTCTAAAAAATGAATCACCTTGAATATGGTTTTTTCTATTTGAGATAAGTTGAAACAACTATTTGGATTCAATGTATTGTGAATTTAAACTTGTTAAAAGGAAAATGATGAAACATTTTCTCCCTTTGAGTTTAATGCATTTAAACCCGTGAATTTTTGTGGGATTGTTAGAAGGGATATCGTTTGGTTTTGACCTTGTTCAAAATCTGGTAATTTTTAGTTTAACTCCTTTCTAGGGACTCTGTGAGGATATTGTTGTTTCTCTCACCTGCATGTATTAAATGGTTTTTGGAAAACCTTTCGATTTACTTATGTATATATTGTTGTGAAATTTGACTATTTTAGTGGATCTTGGGTTTAGTTTGGTTTTGGTTATCTAAGGGGAAAGAGTTAGAATATTCGATCTTACTCTTCTCCCTTTTTTCAATTTTGGGAACAAATTTAGGGTTTCATTTCCTTTGGTTTCTTTCATCTTAGTCAAAATTCAATTGGAGCGTAAAGTTTCTCCTTCTCCTTTTAAGATCCATGATGAACACATGTACTGGGGGATTGCAATAAATTTTTTGTTCCTAATTTTATTTGAATCTGGTTAGACTTCTTTTCATTGTATCTGAAAATTACTTTTTTCCTTCCTATGGAATAGGAAACATGTTTTTACTTGACTATAATCTCTTAATCACTTTCTATTTTGGATGCATAAGCCTTGTTTGCAGTGTGCAAGGCTGTCAACGTGGATCAATTTAGAAGATCATTTGTTGCTTGATACTTCTAGTATAGTTGTAGAATGAATTCTTTGAATATTTCCTTTAGTGGTAGCTAGTAAGCTACTAAAACTATCCCTATTTTGTGTTGAGGGCAGTACATTGCTGTTAACTGATTTACATGTTACAGTTTATATAATTTGGTTCAGTATTGGGAAGAAATAATGAGGATCTCTCTCTCATATTGATTATTGACTTCCATCTCATTCTCTCTCTCCTTTCTTATTCATTAATTTCGTTACTGTTACTCTTGTTCTCAAAAAGGGTAGTTGATTGTTATCTCTCTCTGACTGTTTATTTCTCGTTATTATTACACCTTGCTTGAAGATGAATGTTTTGGGTAGGTTAGTTGAAGGGGATTACAGAGTAGATAGTTGGATGAATCACTTTCTTTCCTTCTCAATTGATTATTAAGAAGGTGATGAATCGATGTGTGACTATCTTCAAGAGAAGTACATGGAATTTAAACCTTGCAAAATCTTTTGATGTTGAACAAAAAGGTTAGGCTAGAGTTGGCTTAAATTGAAATGATTCAAAGAAACTATAGTAGGAAATGGATAAGTAATTGGGATGTAATATTACTTGTCTGTTGTAGCTTTTCTTATGAAATTGCTGAATGGAGATTGTTGTTTAATCTTGATACTTATTTAATGTGACAAGGTTTCTCACTTTGTTCTTCTTTTAGTGGTACTTAATTCTTTACTAGGTATTTGTCTATATTGCTTAATGTTTCATAAGAGTAGAGTTATGTTTATGAGACAGTTAGTCAAAATCACATCGCTTTAATGATTAGTTATTATCATGCTCAGTTTAATGAACTGGCCCGTGCTAGCCATTTTTGCAGATGGATTCCGTAAGTGACAAAAGAAGATAAGTTCCTTTATGATGCTTCCTATGTTTACTTAAAGGCTACATTTTTAATGAAGATTTATTATTCTTTTTTAGATGTAATTGAAAAAGGAAAAAAGTTTCAAATTTTACTTGATTTTATCAATGAAGAATGAAATGAAAAATGTCTCAAACGTTTAGACATGTAAAATATGTATTTTATTTGATCAATGAGAAAGGATTGAGTGTTATTGATATTTGATGTGTCATGGTCTTTTGGGCATACAAAAAAAGGGGGGGATTGTAGACTTATTCTTATTCCCTTGTAAACATATATGTTTGGGATTATTTTAGTTGGACTTAAATGAAGTAGAGAAAAAGAGTATTGACACTCTATCCTACTCTTAATTGCAACTTTAAGGTTGGCATGCATAGATGAAAACTCAACTAGGTCAATATGGTTTATTCATTGACAATAATAGATAAGGAAATTGCATACCCTAACGAATATATGTTAAGGGAAAGACAATTAGTCTTCAAAATTAAATATTCATTACTATTTTTTGGTTTTTGTATAAGTAATTTTTGCAATGGACCCTAATGAATATATGTTAAGGGAAATATAATTAGTCTTCGAAATTAAACATTCATTACTATCCTTTTTGGGTATAATACTCAAGAAGAAGGATATGGGGCAGGCAGATTAATCTACAGAAATTGGGAATCTATACCTCTTCTTAGTAAACCTTAATCCTAAAATAAGGTAACTAAAAAACAAAAAATATATACATGAAATAAACTTCATCTCTAGGTTTACATAAACTTGGACTTGAAGTCTATTATAAATAAATTAGAATCTAAGTTCAGCCATGGATAAATTTGGTCAAGTAAAGTAAGTTAGTCTTGCTACTATTAAGCTGGTTTGGAATGTTAGTTTGAAACTTAAAGTTAAGAAAATAAAGAACGACATACAAACCTTAAAGAAGAAGGATTGGCTGCAGATTAATCTACATGACAACCATAAGTCATTTATGACTAGCAACCATAATGATAGAAAATCAACAGGGTTGTTGAAACTGAATCTTAAATTAAGAAGATAAGAAGGTATTTAACCTCTTATCTGGATATGTAACTCTAGATGAGGGGATTCTGTGGGATGTTGGTACATGCAAACTACAATAATGTGTAATCATGAATACTGGATCTTCATGAGGACATAATGTTGCAACTGACATGTCATAACACCCTTCCGAATCAAATCATCTAGGTTTACATAAACTCAAACTTGACTTGGTTACACTCTAGGTTAGTTTAGGGACATGATTTGGTATAGGGAAGGAATCCCGATGACTGAAGGTAACTAGACACATGTAATCAACCTAGGTCGATTGAGTATGTCTATGTACCCTTAGTCACTGTGAGTGGCCCTCTATACCAATCTATGTTATGGTTAAACCTTGGACAAGAGGACTGATAGGAGTCAGTGAAGACCATTCTAGATAACAGATGAAGTGGTAGTGAAGGATGTATTATGTTGACGAGTATGCGATGTAGGAATATGAACATGAAAAGCATGTGAAAATCTTTGTCCAAAGTATCGTAACCTGTTGGTTACGTTGTCCTATATCACCTAGTTTAAGAAGTAGGATTTCAGATGAATATTGGTAACAAATATTCAGATAGGCCTCTTAAATGGAACACTTCAATACCCCAAAAAGGGTAAAAGAACCAAGTATACTTAGTATACAATACATTGAATTAACATGAAGTATTGGTAAGAAACCGAGTCATGAAATAAGAGATCGATGAAACTATGAGTCATGAAATGAGAGATCGATAGTTCATCAGGTCATTACAATTGCATATGGTTATCTGTTATGAGATTGATTGTCATGGAATGTGTGTTCTAAATCATGATCATTTAGAATAGGGAACATTATTTAAAAACTTGAAACGTGTGTTCTAAATTATGATAATTTAGAACAGAGAATGCTATTAAAAAAAAATTCCCTTGTTTCTAAATCTTTAAAATGGGAATGTTACATCTTGGTATCAGAGCTGAAGGTTGCAGCTCTTAGACCTATTGTGTCCATAATCTGATAAAAACTTAAATTTTCTTGTAAATAGATAATAGTTAGAACAAGAGGAAATGCTGCAAACAACCCACCACTGGGTGGAGAAGAAACTACTACCCAAAAAACTTGATGAGATCCTTTCTTCCCTGTTGGACATGAGAGATCGTCTGGCTATATTGGAACATCAAGTAATGGGAAATGAGGATGAGGAAGAAGATGTTGATAATGATGATCAACCATGTCCTGTAGACAACACCAATGGGGGAAATCCAGGTGTTGATAATAGTAATGTAAACATACCTAATCAGCCTGAAAATAAAAAGGAAAGATTAGCAGTGAAAATCACCAATGATATGAAAAGAATAAGTCCTAAGTTTGATGGATATACACTTGGGGATGGGGCTGAGCACTGGCTCAGTGAAATGGAGAAGTAATTTTCCATAAAAAAATTCTCTAAGGAAAAAAAAGCAATATGAGGAGCGTATCAGCTTTCTCATGAGGCATCTTCATGTTGGGATAGCCGAAAGGCTAAGTTGAATATGGTTAAAGTAGACATAACTTGGGATCAATTTAAAAGTTACTTTAGGCAATGGTGTCTGCCTCAATGATAACTTCAAGGCTGGAAATAAATTTGAGCATAGGAAGGGGCCTGTTGGAGGTTGTTTTAATTGTGGTAAGGATCATTACGTGAGTCACTATCCTTTGAAGAAGGATGACTGTAATCAATAACATAGGATACATGTTGCAGTAGCTAACAAGTAAGTCGAAAAGAAAGTCACACCCATAAAACTTCTGGGTAAGTTATTTGGTATACTTGTGACTATAATTTTTTATACTTGAGCTACTCAATGTTTTATTTCTACTACGTTAGCTTCAAAATTTAAAAAAAAAAGCTGAGAAAATGGAAAATTGTGGACTGTGCATTATGGAAATAGTGCTACTCATACGGTTAGTATGTGTCTTTTTAGAGTAATCCTTGAATTTCCTAGTTTTTCCATAGAAGTTTACCTTTATGTTGCTCCTTTTGGGTCTTATGACGTAATCATAGGTGTTAAATGGCTAGCTGAGCATAAAGCAAAGGTTAATTTCTTTTAAAAATATATTAGTTGTTTAGATGATTTGCATAAATTAGTGGTCATTCAGGGTGTAAAACACGATATTTCAGTTAGGAAGTTGTCAGCAATGCAACTTAAAAAGGCCAAAAACAAAGGTTGTACCTTATATGCAATGAAGATTTCTAAGACTGCAAAAGAAGGTAAAGATTTTATGGAAAAATATCCTTTGTTACGAAATTTTAGAGATGTATTTCCAAAAGAGTTATCAGGTCTTCCACCCAAATGGGAGTTTGAATTCATAATAGAGATCAAAATAGGAACCGAGCCTATATCCAAGGCACCTTAAAGAATGACTACCATTGATTTGTTAGAGCTTAAGGCTCGGTTATAGGAACTTTTTTCAAAAGGATTGATAGGACCGAGTGTCTCACATTGAGGAGCACTGGTAAAATTTGTGAAAAAGAAGGATGACACACTTATATTGTGTATTGATTACAAGATGTTGAACAAGGCAACTATTAAGAACTGAAATCCACTTCCTAGAATTGATGATCTGTTTGATCATATGCGTGGAGCATTGGTGTATTCTAAAATAGATCTTCGACTGGGATATCATCAGTTGAGAATAAAGGATGAAGAAATACATAAAACAGCTTGTAGAACAAGGTATGGGCATTAAGAATTCATATTTTTACCTTTTGGGTTGATAAATGCACTTGTTGCTTTTATGAATTTGATGAATAATATTTTTCAAGAATACTTGGACAAGTTTGTGCTTGTATTCTTCGATGATATTCTCATATACTCTAAAAGCATTGAAGAACATCATCAGCATTTGAAGATAGTTTTGAAATGTTAAGAAAGAGAAATTTGTATGGTAAGTTGTCTAAATGTTCCTTATATGACACAGAAGTACACTATTTAGGACATGTAATAAGCAAAAATGGAATATCTATAGATCCTTCGAAGATCATAGCTATAACTGAGTGGTATGTACCCAAGAACATGCATGAAGTTAGAGGCTTCATAGGTCTTGCTAGTTACTATAGAAATTTTGTTAAAGAATTTTCTAAGATTTCTACACTAATAACTTCATTACAAAATAAATACAAGAAATTTGTTTGGAATGAAAAATGCGAGTCTACTTTTAAGATTCTAAAGGATCAGTTAACTACATGACCTATTCTAATTGTACCTTATCCAAATGGGGACTTTATTGTTGTAACAGATGCATCTGGAGAGGGCCTCAGAGGTATTATGTTGTAGGATGACCATGTTATAGCTTATGAAAGTAGAAAACTCAAGTTACATGAATGAAATTATGCTCCACATGACTTAGAGCTTGCTGCCATTGTTCATGCCCTTCAAATATGGAGGTGTTATCTTCTCGGTAGGTCTTTTGAACTAAAAACTAACCATCTTGGGTTGAAGTATATTTTCACTCAGCCAAACCTGAATGCAAGACAAAAAAGATGGTTGGAATTTCTATCTCAGTATGATATTTATATAAGCTATATTAAAGGAAAGAAAAATAGAGTAATTGATGCTCTAAGTCGTAGGAAGCACATTTCTGCTCTTATAACATTAAAAACTCAGTTTAAAGATGAGGTGAAAAGTGTCATGGAATCTAATTCTTATTTTCAGCAAGGACAAAACTTGTTGTAAATCCAAATGATGCGAGATATAAGGGTTTTCATTTCAACAATGAAGGAATTTTACGGTTTGAAAATCAGGTATACATACCTTTGGATAATGATTTAAGAAAGAAATTATTAGTTGAATTTCACAACTCACCTTTTTCTGGACACCCTGGCATTACAAAGATGTTGGCTGATATAAAAAAACAATACTTCTGGAAAGGAATGAAAAAGGATGTGATGGAAATCTTAACGCACTGTTTAGAATGTCAACGAGTTAAAGTGAAACATATGCATCCAACCGGTTTACTGTACCCTCACAGCATTCTGCAGTACAAATGACAAGTGATAACCATGGATTTTTTTCAAGTGTTGCCTATGTCATAGAATAAACATGATGTTATTGTGGTTGTTGTTGATAAACTAACAAAGGTAGTACACTTTATTGCTGGTAATCTAAAGGATGATTCACCTATGTTAGCAAGAAGATTTGTGCATGTGATTTTCAGGCTACATGGAATACTTGAATTAATCATATCAGATAGAGATCTAAGAATGACATCAATATTTTGGAAGATGATTAATGCAACTCTGGGAACTAAACTCAATTTTAGTTCTACATATCACCCAGAAACAGATGGACAAACTGAAATATTTAATCAATTTTTAGAGGATATGATAAGAATGTATTATATGGATTATCAGTATAAATGGGATGAGTACCTTCCATTAGTTGAGTTTTCTTATAATAATACTTATCACACCTCTCTAAAAATTACACCTTTCAAAGCACTATATGGAAGGAAATGCAGAACCCCTGTTAGTTAGGACAACATTGAAGATAGAGAGGTGATAGGGCCTAAAATCCTTACAGAAATGTAACAATAAGTTAAAATGATTTGTGAACACTTGAAGGAAGCTTCAGATAGTAGAAAATTTATGTAGAATTAAAGCAGGTGGATAGGAAATTTGAACTTGGTGAGAAGATCTTTCTTCAGGTTAAGCTTAAAAAGAGTTCTATAACTTTTGACAAGGCTACCAAGTTATCACCTCATTATGTGGGACCCTTTGAAATTGTTGAAGTAATCAACCCTGTAGCTTATCGTTTAGCTCTACCTCTTATTTTAACATGAATGCATGATGTTTTCCATATTTCTTTGCTTAAGAAATACATTTTAGATTTATCACATGTGTTGAATTGGAATTCCTTGCAGGTCCAAGACCCAGGAATAATCATGGTTAAACCTAGTTAAGTGCTGGAAACTCACCAATTGCACTTAAGAAATCATGAAATAAGTCAATGTAAGGTCCAGTGGGACTAATTTAACGAAGAAAGTGCAACCTGGGAAAATCTCAAAGATATTAGAAAATCAACAGGGTTGCTGAAACAAAATCTTAAATTAAGAAGATAAGAAGGTATTTAACCTCTTATCCGGATATGTACCTCTAGATGAGGGGAATCTATGAGATTTTGGTACAAGCCAACTACAATAATGTGTCATCATGAATACCAGGTTTTCATGAGGACAAAGTGTTACAGTTGACATGTCATAACACCCTTTCGAATCAAATCATCTAGGTGTACATAAACTTGGACTTGACTTGGTAACACTCTAGGTCAGATTAGGAACATGATTTTGTATAGGGGAGGACTCCCGATGACTGAAGGTAAATAGACACATGTAATCAACTTAGTTCGATTGGGTATTTCTATGTACCCTTAGTCATCACGTGAGTGGCCCTCTATACCAATCTATGCTGCTAACTTGAGTTATGGTTAAAACTTGGATAAGAGGACTAACAGGAGTTAGTGAAGACCATTCTAGATAACACATGAAGTGGGGGTGAAGGACGTATTCTGTTTATGAGTATGTCATCTAGGAATATCATCATGCAAATCATGTGAAAATATTTGGCCAAAGTATCACAAGCTAGTTGGTTACATTGTCCTATATCATCTAATTTAAGAAGTAGGATTTTAGATGAATATTGGTTACAAATATTCAAAAAGGTCTCTTAAATGAAACACTTCAATACCCTGAAAAGGGTAAAAGAAACAAGTATACTTAGTATACAATACATTGAATTAACATGAAGGATCAGTAAGAAACCGAGTAATGAAATGAGAGATCGATGAAACTCGAAGTCATGAAATGAGAGATTGATAGTTCATTGATTCATTACAAGCTGCATATGGTTATCTATTATGAGATTGATTGGAATGGAATGTGTGTTCTAAATCATGATCATTTATAACAAAGAACAATTTTTAAAATACTTGAAATATGTGTTCTAATTTATGATAATTTAGAACAGAGAACTCTATTCAAAACAAAAGATCCCTTGTTTCTAAAGCTTTAAAATGGGAATGTTACAATGCCTAGGTAAGGCTGAGGAAACCTAGGGAAACCCTAGACCTTTGTGGGGCTTTGGAGTCTTCAAAAAATTTCATAACCTAGTTCTGAAATTTTCTCTAGGGTTTCACACTTATTCTCCTTTGATCACTTGTATATAGTGCTTAGATCGATGGAGTACCTGTAAATCTGCAACACAAATAACCTCTTGTAAAAATATCAAACTACATCAAATCATAAAAAATAAAGATGAAAAATAAGGGGTCAGATTGTCCTCAATTGTCACACAAGTGAACTTATAACTTAGTGTTATACTACATCTCAAATCCAATGTAGGTCTATGTATTTGTGTGTGGAATAATGCTCGTAGGTTTCCCTCATGTAGATGATGCCAAGATAGTATGTGTTAGCTAGATAAAATGAAAATGTGTAGATGAAATAGAAATAAGTTCCCATTCCTATGTAGTGTGTATGCAGAGTAATAAGCCCAAGATGTAGTCCCTTTTATATGTAGATAGATAGCCCTTGATAAAATTTTACCTCCATTATAATGGTATGTATGTTGTTTTTATATAGGGATTTATTTCTTGAATTTTGACACTAATGACCCGACATGCCAAATAGTACCTCGTGATATGAGTTGGAGAACCAAAAATACTAACCTAAAATGTCAAAATAAAGATTAAAAATAAAATAGGCATAGGCGCCTAGGATGGATAAGAGTGCCTGGGTGCTAGTGTCCATTCCTGGGCATTAGTATCTAGAGACAATTGATGATAAATGTGTGAGGAATGAGAGAAAAATATCCCTTTGACTTGACTAGAAATTATTGTATGAGTGACATGTGTGAAAGATAAAATTAATAGAAACAAAAAACAAAATGGATGGACTAGGAAGTGTGCCATTAGTGAATATGTTTCTTACTCAAGATCCATATATAAACCAGCATACTTGGCAATAAAGTAAATACTAGTAAGTGCATGATTTTGTGTCTACATTTCCCCCACATTTATTCTATTTTAATGAAATTCAAGTAGTGTAAAGGAAGAAAAGAACATACCTGAAAGAATTTTGGAGAAGCCATGTTGTAGAAGTATGCACAAAATAAGAATATATAGCGTAGAGAGTCATGGATTGGCATGTTGATCTACATGACATATAGAGAGAGAGAGAGAGAAATGAAAAAACATTGTGAATAGCACTAAGCGAGATTGATTATTTTGTTGTTGAGTGATTGGCGATTTCAATTTTTTCACTGATGGAGATTTTTTGGGGGTAGGTAGTCATCACTTCCCAACCCAATTTTTTATGTCCAAAAACCTAGGATTTGGGAGTTTTTCCGCTAGAGGAAGAGTGTAGGGAGAGAGTTCTATTTTTACTCTCCAAATTTAACTACATCCTCAAAATCTCTAGCCACTGCATATAAACAAAGACATGATTTTGTTCATTTTTATTCTTTTCAATCCAATGAGAATAACACATATAGGAGTATTATAGGAAAGGAAATGACGTCTCATTTCCCCCACTCCAAGAGTGTTTCCATAATGTGTATGATGTTTTATGGCTTCCATGTTAGGTCATCTGGAAGCGATAGAAAATGTAATGTCATTTGTATATATTAGGTCATCTTGGAAAGATACGAAGTGGTATAGCTCCGAAGTTAGGTCATCTAGGATAGATAGTGAAATACATTGTGCTGTATCGATTGGTTGATTTGATTTGAAAAGTGGAATTTTTTTCCATGATTGAATATGTATGATAGATTAATTATGGAGATATTTTTTCATTTTTTCCCCATATTAGGTCATTAGGGGGAATTGTTAGAAAGTGGTGTTAAATGTCACATAATGTGAGGAAAATTTTGATAATGATGAATTTGATATATGAGTTGATCATGTAGTAGTATGAGGGGGATCATTAGGTGATCCTAATTTTATGCCCCGATTTTGGTGAAAGGGAGAGTGTGATGATAACAAATAATAAGTGAAAACTAGAGGTGAATGAGATGAATGTATAGAAAATTTCACAAAATTGTGTGTTTTATGAGTTGAAATGTGTAATATTGGGATATAACGTTGTGGAATGTGTATAATATGATAGTAGGACAATTATGAAAAGAATGACTTAGAGGGGATAGGAAATGGAGTAACCAAGCTCAAGACATGAGAGAAATCATGTAATGTGTATTATTTGGGAGAATTAATGCAAATGGTGACCATAGTAATACAATAATTATTAAAAATGCTATATATAGTAAGTGTAAATAGTGACTATTGATTTCATTTTAACTTTGATTGAGTGTGAATTGGATCTCTGACTGTGTAAAGATTCTGCAAGTTAGACCAGCATGATTGAGTCAATTCGAGATGGTGGCAACGAATGTGGCATTGCATACGAAATTTGTGGTGTCGCATATGACAACCGAGCTGGTGAGTATGAGTATTTTTCAAAAAATGTGTTGAAATGAATTGTTTTTCGTTAATTTTTTTGAAATTTAGATTTTTAAGTTTCTAGGAGGTTTTGAATCGATAAAGAGCGGGGAAGGTGCTAACGACCTTTGGGATGCCAACACCTAGATATAGGCACTAGTGGCCTACTCCTAGGTGCCTACGTCTAGCCCCTCAACGCTCGTGACCCAGGAGGCTTGTTTTAATCCCAAAGTGTGAGAAATGTAAAAATTGATGTTTTTTTTATGCTAGTGTTAGGTATATTTGCATTGTTTACGAGGTTCTAATGTCTTATTTGTTTTCATTGTGTTGTGTAGATGGATATTCATTTCAAAAATTTACATGGTGGTTGTCATTTGAGTACATTGTTGGGATTGGGTTTATCATATGATGAGTGGGATGTGCTACATTATTCTGGATTGTGGTATATAGCAAGGATGGGGGATGTGCCCCATAGTATGCAGATGATGACTACTTTGTACGAGAGATGGCATGCAGATACATGTAAATTTTGGTTACCTACAGGGGAGATGACCGTGACCCTAGAGGATGTATATCACATATTGTGATTGATAGTTGTAGGTGAGAAGGTCCAAGTGATGGCCATAGAGGATTCCCAGAGACAGATGCGAGAAAAAAGATGATATTTTACAGGGATGCGAGTACATACTGAGAGGCACATTATTTAAGATGTCATAATGAGATTAGGTGTTCCGCGATTACAAAATTTTATTGAAGTTGTGATTACTTATTCAGTTGAAGTGGAAGGTGGTGGTGTAGGAATCTTGTATAAAATTTATGATATTTGTCGACATATCGAGGAGTATGGGACTAGATATGTGTGGGCACAATGTGTACTGGTACATTTGTATAGGGACCTATATAGGTTCATCCAAGAGGAGCACAGGGGTGAACTAGGACTTACCACATTACTATATGTATGGGCATAAAAGCATATTGTGATATTGAAGCTACTTGGTGGACCACGTGCAAAGTGGTCAAGACCGGATATATTTAATGTGAGATGGGAAAGTGTTCAGAGTAGGAAGATGGAAATTTAGTATTTTATTTTACTTAACCATTATGCATGCTGACACCTCATTCAAATAGATCTGCATGCTCACCTGAAGCACGTGAAGCTACCAGGTCACTCCTTTGTGATTTTTGTCAAGATGTTAGCTTACAAATACATGATAATATATAACCAATTACTCATTCAATCACACTTAACCATTTGATGCATTCAAATGGAAACACACATAATAAGGAAACATACACACTAGATAACAATTAAGATCAATTTCACCATGTAATCACCATATTCAAACACATCAATTACCAAAATCCATCCTCCATATTCCATCATATCAAAGTGTCACATAACAAAGTTGAATACATAAAAATCAATACATGTAACACAAAGTCATGTGTGCTAGTACATCATAGAATTAATACATCATAGGGTCTCTTACACATGGTACTCAAAATGATGACATACAATAGATATACATAGGGGTGGGGCCTTTCTCTTCACCACCCATGCATTCTCAAAATACACTGCATGCTACAAATAACCATGCGTACATAAAAAACCATAAGTCGTGCATGATTTTCTATCAACCTTAATAATAGATTAATCCTATAAATAATCTCTTCTTTAATCCTATTATTAGCTTGATCCATGCATGACCTTTCATCTTCACTTTGGATGTGATTTATCCCAAAAATAGACATTACTTAGTAGCCAAGCCTCCTTTCTTTACTCTATATTTTAATCCTTGATTGATCAACACTCTAACTTGACCTTCTTATTTTTAGCCCTTGCTTCACAAAATCGGCTAAGTCCTAGAGGTTTCTTACTTAGGCGTGAGCCTTCACACATTATCCATTCTTCCTATACATTCCCCTTCATGCATGCCTTATGCACACAATAGATCCTTGTGCATAACATGTAATTAGTCAATTCAGATATGCAACATTACCCAACACTAATTTTTAATGCCCTCCTCAGCAATGAGTATGTATAACTTGTTACTCTAAAAAATATAAAAACAATCAATAAAATAATAAAGAATTCAATTCCCAAAAAAAATCATCGCACCTACAAAAATCAAACTCGTGCCTCAGGGTTTTGAAAGAGTTTTGGGAACTCATCATTTATTTCATTCTCCACTTTCTTTCATTCATTAAGTTATTCCAATGCTTTTCTAGACATCGCCTCTGCAATTCCTAGCACTTGGTCAGATGCTAACTCTTCAACTATAATTTTGATCTCTTGGATAAACAAAATCAATTCTACAACTACTCCTTTAATCGTATCCATGTGCTCCATCACCATATTTTGAAAGTGTATTATCCATAGCTCCAATGTATTCTATTTTGCCTTAATCAATTTCTTCTTCTTTGTTACCTCAGCCATTAGCTTGGTGTGCTCCATCTTATTAGTGGGAGTCTTTTTTTGGATAGCCTTGAGTGTTTCTTCTTCCTCACTTATGTGTGTATGAAGGATTGGGTCGCACTTCTAGAACATTTTGAAAGGCAATTCAACCTTACCACTCGCCTCCTTGAGCTAAGTGAGTAAGTCCTCAAGCTTAGTAATCCTTTCTTCAACAAATACCTTATTTTCTTCCTTTTATTTCGCTATCTCTTTAGTAGTCGGTCCCACACCACTTTTGAGGTTCACTAGAACAATCAAGTCCTCAAGATATTCCATTTCATCATTATAATCATTCCATGACTGACTCACCAAAGCTAGGAATTTACCTAAAATTTGTTTCACTAGTATGCATGCCCTGTCATATGCCTCCTTGGTCCGCTTCTTCTTCCCTAGAATATATTTCTTTAGGATATCAATTTATTTTTCTTTTTTCTTCTTACCCTCCACCATAATCCTCATTATAACCCTGAAATATAAATTCATACATGTCATGTCTGTGGCCATCTTGTTCAAGGAATTACATGCCTGTTCATCTATTAAGTACATGGGGTCTATGGTCTTGTACTTCCTCCTGACTCATTATTCAATTCAATAACACTGAGAGAGTTGTTACTTACTTAAAAACTCAACATCCTTCGTGTTCGTATGAATGTTCCAGGACAACATATTCCTTGTGCACGAGACATCACTATGTTTATCCATCAAGTCACAACCATATAACTTATCTGTGGCCATTATGCTTTAAATCAACCCCCTCTACACCTTCTTAGGGTCATCCTTGAAGTCCATATGTAGTTACCTGGGTGTCCATTACTTTCTCACTGCCTTCATCTTTTTTCGTTGTTTCCTTGGAGTGAATGGTCCTGTACTACTCCCACCTTCCGCAACCTTATATTTCTTAGTAACAAAGGCATTATACACCTCTTTTTCCTCCTCTCGCATAGGTGAATTTCCCTTATCTCTATGGCTAGGAACTTATTTTATTGGGGTTACATTGTTGTGTACCTATGCCTCCTTCCTCACTTCCTTCTTGGCCCATTCCCATTCCAAATATTATCACAAGGTCTCATCTTTTTCCTTGTTACTAGGTATCTCTTATTCACTGGAATCCTCTTGAACCTTTGTCTCCTCTATACTATAATTAGGTGGCTGAGAGGTTCTTATGTTATCACTACTCTTCCTTCTCCTATAGTACATCTTCTAGCATGAATTATCAATCCCACCTTATCTTTATTCCTCTTCTTCCAATTTATCTTCATGCATTCTCTTCAATGGTAGAACACCAGTCCTCCTAGGCAACGAAAGATGAGTATCATTATTCTACATTTCTACTCCACCTTGGGTCTTCTACCTTAGCACTACAAAGATTTTGCATATCATCTCCTTTATAGTAACATTCAGCTGGGGGTGCAATTCTTATGTATCCAGTTCTAGCTTCTCTAAATACACAGGTCATGAGTCATACCTGAAGGTCACACGGAATATATGTAAATCAGCGTTAACCTTATCATCATCAAAGTTTAACTTCGATGTTTCCTTTATCCTATTCATTGCACACTTGAAATACTATGGAGTGAATGAAAATAGCTTGCACCAAGGGCCCATGTCTCCATCTTGCATTCTAAAGCACGCAAGACTGTAGTGTTTTATCACTGCAAATTTCTCTTGTTCTTCAACCTTTTTTGGTAACTCACATGGAATGTTCCATTCATTCTCAAAGGCCATGCGTAATATATCATACCATTTATCTATCCTTTCCTTGGATGAATTAGAGATAATTCCATCAAAAGTGTAGCCAACGAATTGAAATGTAGGGGACTTATTTACTTATGGGTAAACCCACATCTTCGTATGGACCATCTGGAACCCCAATCTCCCATAATTCAATAAGGAGAAGGATTGAGCCCCATGTTATCTTGGATCTCTCTTCATCTTATGCCTTATCTTCCTCTGCAATCCCATTCACAATATAATGTGCGATGTTGTATCTGGTCCTATGTGCCATTCTATGCACAATATACATAAATTTATTATTCACATCCATCCACCTCTCTAAAGGTCCCAATTTACAACTTACAAGCCTAGATGCAAACCTAGTTGCAGGTTATGCGAGTTTATCAATGGTGATGGCCCTTCCCCTTTCTCATATTGTATTTGAATGCCCAATTCGTCAATTTTTGCATCAACACATAGGTCCAACTCCATATCCTCCCCTGTACTTCTCAAACCTCTAGCTTGTTTGATGATTTGGCCTATAATTCTCATCTTGTGGTCCATGAAATAGAAGAAGTCTACATGCACTCTAGACGTGATCCACTAGAACAAATATGCAAGCTTTGCGAAGAAGGGTATCTCTAATAACTAGAGAACCCCTACCCTCTCATGATTTCTCTATAGTGAATCGTCCACTAGAACTTTCCCTATTTCATTAGTATCTTGTAGAACCTGCAATATGTCCTTCAATGTTGCTTCCTGGTGTGGTTCCCTATGGTTGTACTCATTGATCTTACACTTGGTGAGTTGCAATTTCCAAGTTTGAACCCTAAACACTCCAGGGGGTACTGCATTTCTTAATATATCTCTTCTAAGGGTTCCTCGACTTCAAATTCGACCCTCTTTGTACAGTCTTTACCCCTTTTAGTAACTGGTGTCATTAAATCTTTCAAATTTTTCCCCTAGGTAATCTACTTCACAACACTATCTTACTTTACTATCTGAGTGCTACGAACCCTGGTTGTTCAAATTCTTCCTACAAAACCTCCTACTTGTTCCCTAATGTTAAATACAACTACTGGTGTAAACTTCACTCTTCACAAGGAGCTGCATACCACTTCGTACTCACGCTACTCTGGTTTTCTTTTCACTTCTCTTTCTCTTCCACACCAAGTCACTCAGTAGCTCAATTGCTTAAATTCTCTTAAATGCAAGGTAGAAAATGAATAGATTTTAACCCTTTTATAACTTTTACTTACTCTACTAAATTATATTTTCCTCTTTTAACATGCTTTTTGTTACTTTTATATTTTTAAATTATTTCTTAATAAAGAACCTTTTCCACTTTTTTCTTTATCACTTAACCCCCTTTCGCGTGTTGTAATCGTAACCTTCTAGCACACCTTACTACTTTCTAAGCCACATAACTCCTTACACACACCTTCTTGTGTTGAAGTACATAATGCTTTGTGCCATATACTAAGTAGTTCATCATGTTTCCTCATATCTCAAATTACACTACATGATTATTCTTCCCATGTGGTCTTCAATCTAAGTAATTTCTTCAAGAGCACCTTCATCCTTACCACTTGTGGCACCTTTTTATTTTGTGCCAATCATCTAGAGAACACTTTGGAACAAGTCAACCCCACATTATTTTTTTCTTTCACATACTTTCACTTGGTTCACCCTAAACTAATTGTATGTGTGGTCCTCTCCACATGAACTTAAGAGATAGTAATCAGCAACGTACGCGTAACCGCGCTTATTACAACAAAAAGAGAAAAAAATAACAAAGCATAGAAATGATTGGAAAGAAACACATAAAAAGGAAATCTAACCTAAGTGGAAATACTACCTTATGAAAAACTCCAAGAAGGTTTATTTATAGTAGGGATTTATCCTACTCCCAATGAAGTAACTGAGAAATATGGTGCCATCCAGTGCCTCCAATTGACATGCATATGATTCAAGTATCTTGGTTACTGCAATAGGTCCCAACCAACACACCTTCAATTTCCCTAGATGGTGGATAAAATTGGAGTCATAGAGAAGGACCATCTTACCAACTGCAAATTTCTTGTTCTTAATGTCCCTATCATGTCATGCCTTTTGTCTTACCTTCTTATTATTCTAGCTTCAACGTGCAATTTCACACCTCTCATCTAATTGCATTAGTTTTTAAATGTGATTTTTAACAACTTGTCCTTCATCAAGTCCTCCTACGTGTGCAATAAGTAGGTATGATAACATGAATTCAACTGGTAGTAATTCTTCTGTGCTAAACACCAACTACAAGGGTGTGACCTTATTCAACATTTTATAGGTGGTCCTATAATCCTAAAGTACAGCTAACACTTTATCATCACAATCTTTCCTTTCAACATCATATATTTTTTTCAATGTTTTCCCCAATATTTTATTTAAATCTTCAGCAATTCCATTGGCTTAAGGGAGGTAAGGAGTAGTTTTATGGTGTGCCACCACAAACTCTTTCAATATGATTCTTATTGTCTCATTTAAAAAATTAGTTCCTCCATCACTTGTTTAGCTTAAAGGACAACCATACCTACTAATAATATTTTCCCATAGAAATATCATTATTGTTACTATTGTACAATCCTTTGTAGGTGCACAACCTCCACCCACATAGTCAGATAGTATGTACATGTTATAATATAGCATGCACTAGTCCTACGTGTATTGGGGAAATAGGACCTAAAAATTCAATAGCCCACTTCTCAAAATGTTATGAGCTTGCAAGTGGTTGCAATGGTATCTCATCTATATAACTAGGTTTCCCAAGGTGCTAACAATGATCATATGCTTTTACATATTTCTTGGTATCCTTGTACAATGTCTCCTACCAAATTCTAGTGGCAGCTAGAATAATATTGTGTGCAGGTAACATCACTTGCATAAATTCCTCCTATTATTAAACCATGAGCCTCCTCCATAATGGTGTCACACTCATGTTAAAGTATAGAATGGCGCAAGACTTCATCATGGCCCAACTTGTATAAATCTCCACTAATCAACTTGTATAAAGTCTTCATTCCTTCAAGTGTCATACTAGTACGTAAGAAAATAAATATGTCTTCTAAATCTGTGGGTGTGCGGTTCAATATAAAATATTACACATTAGGCATAGTGTCTTTAATGCTCTACTCATTTTCTTCTGAATTAATTCTTGATAAATGATCAAGCCCTAAATTTATCTTTCCTAGTTTTATAAAAATTGTGATGTCAAATTTTTGAAACATAAGTATCCATCTACAAATTTGCCCTTGCAAAAAATGCTTTTTAAACAAGTAGTTAAGTGTCATATGATCTATATAGAAAATTAATAAGATCACCAAAAATTATTTTATGAACTTATGCAACACGTAGATCATAGAAAAAAGTTCGCACTCAGTAGTTGTGTAATTCTACTTTGTGGGCATCAACTTCTTTCCTACAAAATAGATAGATTGGTCGATGATTCCTTCCCTAGGTTGTGCCAATGCTGCACCAATCGTCATACCAAAGGCATCGACATGAACATGAAATGGTTTATCCCATGAAGGAAAACACAAAATAGGTGTATTAGTCAACCTTTCCTTTAGTGTTTTAAATGCATGTTATTACGCATCACCCCAAAAAATTTCCCTTTAAGCTTGATTAATTATTCCAGGGGCAAGGGAATATTTACATATCCTTTTATGAATTTCTTCTAATATCCTGTATGTCCCAAGAATCCATGCACCTCATTTTGATTGGTAAGATCTTCTAGGCCCAAGATCACATCAATCTTGGTTGGATCTACCAATAATCCTTCCTTGCAAATGTTGTGCCCAAGCAAGGTGCCAAACGAGGTAGCAAAGATACATTTTCTTAATGTTAAGGGAGATGCTCAACTGTGTGCACCTCTCAAACATGAGTCTCAAATTATCACAATAATCCTTGACTAAGCCATATAATGTCCAATAATCCATATATACCTACAAAAATTTATGAATAAAATCTTGAAAGGCCTACACAATAATGCACAAGAATATTGTTGGCGCATTTTTCAATCCAAAAGGCATAATTGTATATGCAAAACTTCCCCACTCAGTGGTGAAAGTTTTCTTATCCTGGTCTTTTGTCACGGTGCACAACTAGTGATAACCTGAAAAACCATATGTAAAATAATATATCTTGTGACCAACAAATCCTTCGAGGATTTCCTTTGTGAAATGGGTGGAAATGGGATCTATGTCACATAAAACATTGAGAACTCTGTAATCTACACAAATCATTGTCCTACCATCCTTCTTAATGCTTATGACCATGGGGCTGACCCATTCAGATTCCTTAATAGGATCAATAATTCAAGACTTGATAATTTTATCAATTTCTTCCTTCACCTTCACATAAAAATTAGGATTCATCCTATAAGGCCTCTTCCTAACCAGGTGCACTCCTTTCAGTTTGATATTCGTATCTCCTAAAGAAGAATGCACACCTTTTAACTCATGGTACCCTCTTAGAAAGAGATCCTAAAATTTACGCAAGAGCTTAATAATATTTTTTACTTATTTTTTGGAACAGTAATCACCAATAATAGCTTCCTTGGGCTCATCCTCAGTACCAATGTTAACCTTCTTTGTCTTTATAGGAGGACGGTATACACGTTCCTTCTCAACCTTGCGGGAACCTTCAGTATGGTTTACATCCAAATTTTAAACTTCCTCATCATCGATCATTTATACTAGTTTACCCTTTTCATTTTATTTCCAAGCGCGATTCATCTGCACTTCTTCTTTATCCTCAAGATCAAGGTGCACCTCTAGATCAGGTTCTCCAAATAGCTTTAGCATGATCTCTTATTCTTTCACGATATAACCTAATGTGATGCACTTCATTATATAAAATGCTTCATATACTAGAGGTTTAGTATAAAAGTAATGAAAATTTTGAATTATACTTGCAATAATCTCTAACCAATTTGCAGTCTCCCTTTTCATTTCTGCATGGACATAATATGCACGTGCAAAGACACACAATGTGGAGTAGAAATTTTTTACAAGTGATGGTGGTAAGGTCTCCTTACCCTACGTTCATGATCTCTCACACTCATAGACGTGATGTGATGCAGGAGACTTCCCATGAAATTCACATGTTTTTGTAGGTATTGTTATCCAATTTTGCACACAGGGAAAAATTGGACAACGGGGGTCATATTCTAATTCAAAATAAAACATTAGTTCTAAAGGACCCACTTCTAGTCATTATCAAGATAAAATGATTAAAATAATTGATTAATCATGTTGAGGAGCTTTAATATGTCTCTATGTATCTATGAACTCAATTAATTCATTGATCAACCTAGTGAGTGACTCGATGAGTTGATATCATAAATAAGTTTGAGTCAAAGCTAGGTGGCATTAGCTTGGTCAAATAATTGACATGGAGTTGGGATAAGTTTTAATAAGACCATAACAATGTGACGGAAATATATTTCATCAAGCCTAAGGTCTAGAAGCTAGTGATGGAGTTGAGCTCATAAGCTTGCTCTAGAGCTAGGTGGAGTCACTTTACTAAACTAGCTCGCTATCGGTCGAGAAAATTTCGCCAAGGCTTGGGAAAGTTATAGAAGATCTTGGTAGTCAAGCTCAAACATTGGTGCCAAGATAGCTATTAAATTATTATCCAGTGCAAGGACCGATAAATACTCATTGGTTATTGAATTTGATGCGTAGCTTGGGATCTCACGAATAGAAAGAATACGATCTCAAAAATAATGAAAGCATCATTTAGGAGATTGAGTATCAAAAGAGCTCAATGAATGATCGAGATCATGGGATCAAGATTTCAGAGGTCTCATAATGAGGATCTTATGAATGAAAGAAAGGAGCTTGACATGTTTCACCAAGTGAAACCGAGTTTCCTAATGAGCGTAAACGAATAGAATTGTAGTTTGAACAACAAGGAATGAGTTGATTCACAGAAAGATGGATTATTCATGAAATTTCAAGTAAGAGGATAGACACCAAGTTGATCAAGTACATTCGAGTCATATATAAAACACATATAGCCCGAGGTGCATGGGTGAGTGTAAGGAATGAAGCTCGGTCAGAAGTATCACGACGAAACTTGAGTATCATTGTAGAAATGAATGCAAGCTTGGGATTAAGCTAGCCTCAGAGGGAGTTGAGTCATGTATTTCAAAATTATGGTGAAGGATGCAAGCCCAGATAGGTAGAGAAAAATCAGAGGTTAGAGCATCAGATGCAGACCTGAATTTGAATAGGGGTAGATGATAAAATGAGTTCAGCTTGCATAAGCCAAGTTAAGGATTAGATTGTACAGAGTTCAGTAGAATGGCTACAGTGAGCCAAGTTGGTCACAACTCGATGAGGAAAATTGGATTTTCAAATCCTAAGAATCCACCATTGATGGAGATAGTTGCATGGTGATCAAAGATCGAGCCATTTCCATGTGTAGGGGAAAAATTCAGGGAGTAAATTCCACATGCGGGTTTTCTCACTAATGGGAAACCAAAGACAAGGTTTCCACTGCAGTGAGAGGATCATGACATGGCAAGTCATCATATGAAGATATCGAATATTGGAAGCCAACAAAAAAATCTTGATTGGGCATGGGAGGAAATCTTGTAACGGTTAATTGCCAATGTCACCTTAAGAGTCGTCATACACAGCCAAAGTGTGATGTGTGGTGGAGAAGCGGGCATTAAGTGCTGACTTGCTGAAGTGACTAATCAGTGGAGTTAAAACACATCTCAGAGACTGATTGATTCCAACTGTGCAGATATTAACATGGCATGAAAGCCATCCTCCATGCAACTGAGTAAAATGACAATGAGAATCTAAGTCAGCATGGAAAGAAATAATTTAGAGAAAATGGATCATGATGCTCGACGTCTATGATCAAACGATGAGCTAGTAAGATGGGAATATTTCATCGCAGCTCGAAACCTTACACAGGATTTTCACGTAAGCATAATTGTTAAGTTGATAAGATAGTTTCATGAGTTAAGTTAGAGACCGAGTCAACCTGTCTGGCAGTGTGTGGCGAATGTTAGGAGCTTGGTGCTTAGAATCTTCCTCGCATAGAAAATGGAGTTCATTGGGAATGAATCTCAGTTGGTAGGACTCAGTTTATTGGGTTCAATCGAGGAGGAGATTCATGGATTCAGCTTAGTAGAGTATCGCTCAATTGTGAGGAGTAGGTAGTTGGAGCACGTGCCCAGAGCCATCACTGAGACCAATATCAAGAGTGATACTTGCAATTAGAAGCTCAGTCATCACATAATTTGGTTGAAGAGATCATTCAAATCGGGTCAGACCTAGTTATCAGGTGATCTCGTGGAAGCTTGGTGCATTTTTTGAGAGTCCATTTCAGGCTAATAATCCATAATGGTGGACATAAGGAGATGATCTTAGATCGATCTAGAAACTAAACTTGATGTCATCCCAGATGAGCTCAATCGCCAGTAATACATGTTGGGAGGCTAAACGAGTTGCTTGACAATGGACAATTGTGAAATAAGGAGAGCTCGTTGTGTTAAGTGTATGTTGAGTTAGACCTGAACAGATGAATCATTCAATACAAGGTGAGCCATGAGGATTAAACACTAGTCATTTCATTACAGAAGGCTCAAAAGGCTCGAGCTAGTTTCCTTAAGCCGAATGAGTCAAATATGTGCCGTAGTGATCTCGACACTGAAGAAATATGGGTAGTCCATGGTTTGATGCATGGTTTGCGAGCTCATCACAAATGAGTCACATGATAGCCATGCTAACTTTGTAGGAAAACATGAGTTGATTCCATGGTGGGGTGAGTTCATATGGAGTTCCATGTGAAGGGGCTGAGTTGGGTCCAAGATGACATTAACTGGTGTGTGGCTCAGTCAAGTTTTCTGACGATGAGTTATGTGTAGATATGATGAAGGACTCGCTTTCGATGAAACATGATACTAGGAGCTTAGCGGTAGGCCAAGTGAGTATACCTCACTCAACGTGATGTGAAAGAGATCACAAATATTTTCAACTTGGGATGGTTGCAGTGTCACTAGAACTCACCTTGACTGCTAAGCTAGAACTAAGATAGACGAGCTCATGATGGAAATGGCTCAAAGGCAGAGTGGACCTCAGAGAAGGTAGTCTTGACTTACTCAACGAAGAGCTAGTTTTGGACCTTGGTGAATTTGGTAAGGTAATCAGAATCTGGTGATGGTCACGACAATGGAGGAGCTCGTCCCATTGTGATCTACAGACAAACTTGACTTTGCATGGCATAAAACTCAAGTGATGTGGAATCAATCCAAATGGATAATCATTGAGTGACAAGCTGAGAAGGATGGCTTGATAGGGAAATCTCACAACTCACCGATGAATATAGTGATATGTGGTATCTGAGTGGGATCATGAGAGGAATTTGAGAGGCTGAATTATGTCTCCAAATAGTGAGATATTGGTCAAGTCTTTATTGCGATGGCGAGTACACAACATGGGAGCTCAACATGGCGACAGGGAAAATTTTAGTGGCGAATATTCGTAATATGGCAAATATTCCATTTTTGAAAATTTTGAAAAGGTGAATTTTTTGGCACAGGTCAGTGACCTGTTCACCTAAAAATTACACTTTAATTTTTTTTAGGGGTCGGCTTTGCCTACCCTTGAAAAATATCCCCTATATAAACCTCGATTATTCGCCAGGGTAGAACACTTCTACTTCACATTTTTCAACAATATGATATATCCTGTATTATAGACGCGCGGCAAGGGGGTAAGTTATTGAAACACGACAAGGAGGGTTTACAAACAAGGAGATACTGCATATATTGACGCATAGTAGATGCATGACAAAGAGTTTTTTGATGAGCTACATGGAGATTTTTTCGATGAGCAAGAAGAGGGCAGAGACTGCAGACGCGCGACAGGATATTTGTTGTCGCGCGTCAAAAAATTCATTGACGCGTGTCAATTAGACCTCATTGACGGGCGTCAACAGACCTCATTGACACGCGTCAAAGAGGTCTGTTGACACGCATCAATGAGGGTTATTTGTTGACGCGCAACCTTGACGGATAGTTGACGCGTGACAAGGAGGTACAACAGATATTGACGCATAGCAGACACATGACAAAGAGTTTTTTGATGCATGACATGGAGATTTTTTAATGAGAAAGTAGAGGCCGGAGGCCACAGACACATGACAGGATATTTTACTATCGCGCATCCCAAAAAAATGCATTGACGCGCATTAACAGACCTCAGTAACGCACGGTCAACAACCGTAATGATGCAGTCACTAAGGTCTGTTGACACGTGTCACTGAGACAGCACCCTCAGTGACGCGCGTCAACAGACCTCAGTGACGCGTGTCATTACGGTTGTTGACACATGTCACTGAGGTCTGTTGATGCGCGTCAATGCATCTTTTTTGACGCGCAACAGCAAAAATCTCCCGTCGCGCGTCTGTAGCCTTCTGTCGCAGCACTTGACAATCAGGTAAAAAAATTTCATACAACCCCCAAAAAATACACGTTCCCGCGAAACCGGTTATGGGGATATTCACCAGGTATTCTCCACCTCTGATTTCCGACGAGCTTGTGGAAGGGCTCGTGCCAAGTCATTCAGATCATAGATAGAGCTTGGCACAAAATTTTTCTTGGCACATAGCTCAGTTGGTAGGAGAGTGCATCGGGTTCGACGGTAGAGATCCCATGAAGCTTGGCAGAGATTGCTCAAGGCAAATCAATTCTACGTGAGCTCAGCGAGGATGATAGATCAATTCTGTGTGAGCTCGTGTGAAGTTTATGGTGATTTTGAAAGGTACGAGCGGGCTCATGGGTCAATGCAATGGTGATGTACTCAATGCTTGACAAAAAATGTAAAGATCACTCGATCATGTGGATGAAGGAGCTCAACATGGAACAAAAGGAGCTCGAGGCTTGCGATGGTAAGTCGAACCCACATGAAGAGAGGTCGAATCAATGGATCTTGGTTTGGAGCTCAGTTTAGGGTTTAGTGGAGGATCTCTAGTTTTGTGATGTGTGAGTTTTAATTTCTTAGTGCATCCAATCTAAAATGAAGCTCAAGTCCATCACAGAGCTAGGAAAGAATGAGTTGAACAAGCTCGAGTGAGTTGGTCAAGTTAGGAGTTCGATTTGGAGCTCGGTGCAAAGATCAAAAATCTCTTGGATGACGGATCGGCTTGCGAGAGGAGATCGATGTGGAATAGGAATTGGTTGTGGTGAGCTTATAAACAGATCTCATGAAGTTGAGCCATATGAAGGATTTTGCAAAGAGTGAGTTACATTAGTGGAAGCCATTGAAGATAGTGCCCGAGCCAAACAAATGCGTGTAGAGCTCGGCTAAGCCATCAAGTTAATCCAGTGAGCGGTTAGGTCGTACAAGTGTAAGGCAGCTCAAAAACTTTAGGTGAGTAAGAGATCAGTTGTGTTAGTAGAAATATGAAGAACTTGGTGGTGGTTAACAAAAGTGGAGCTCAGACCCAACTCGGTGAGTTGGCTCAATGAGCCAACCACCGAGTTGGGATTTTTTTGGCCTTTTTCCATGGACCCCTCACTTCAATGCAAACCGGTCAACAGGGGCCCACCAGTATTTCTATTTATTTAATATTTTATTTAAATATTTTAAATAATAATATTTATTATTATTATTTAAATATTATTTTAATTAATTGAGAAGATTATGTCAACAAGCAATTAATGACACATGATGAAACTTTCTCAAGTGATTCAATTGACTGTAATAAGTGATACCATAATGTACCTTCAAATTTAGGAAGGGAATTTATGAATCCTTTCCTCTCCTCTTTCTCAATTTCTTCTATAAATGTAAACTAGAAGCTCATTCCAAGGGGTTCTAATAGGTCAGATAGGTTTGAAAGTTAGACCTCTTAGGCAAGTGCAATTTTTCAAGAGTCCTCTCTCTTCTGCAAGTTGTCCTTGTGTGTTGAGAGAACTTTCAAGCCTCCTCTTCAAGACTATAATGGAAACCATTACCTCTTCTAAATGTATGATGCATTGTGCATGTTATTGAAGTAATAAAAAAGTTTGTTTTGTGACTAATCTCAGTCCTTTCATCCTTCTATACTTCCTTGTGCCTTTTCTCATGCTTGTAGGTACACTGTGCAAGTTCATGTTTCTATTGCAGGTTCTTGGAGTTTCTGTGCTTATCAAGTGGTGGAGTGTTGCATGCAATCTAGTTGTGGTGTCCATTCACCCTTGTTAAGTTTATCCTTCTTCACTAGAAAACTGATATATTGCTCTTTCTGATCAAGTTTAACAAAGGGAACACATGTTTCTTAGTCTGTGGTATTTTGTACCCTCTCTAAGTTGCAGTAGGTGAAGTTGACCTGTGGTGCACACACCCTCTTCAAATTAATCCTTCCTGAGTCTGGCAACACCCTTTATTTGGTGCATCACCATCCCTAGTATAGTTTCATTTCTACAAATCTCTTTCCCTAAAACCCCATGAAAATGTTAGCATAGGTACTAGATAGCCATTTTTATCACACTAGGAGTAGTACAACACTTAGTTTAGGAAGAGGAAGTCAGCCTTCTCCAGAGGTTCACCTCAAGCCCAAGTCCCATAGCTTTAGAGGTGATCCCATGTGTCCCAATCACATCAAACGTCCTGTTCACATTTTGGCCATTTGGGGGGTGCAATGATTTGGCGATAACAGTTTTTGGCACGCCCGGTGGGAGCAAAAGTTGGTACTTCTCTTATCACTTGCACAAGTCAAAGTACCTGGCGATTCTATATCTCTAGATTCCAAATTTCATTGCATTAACTTAAGCAAGAAATTCAGAACAAGAGATTCTTTAAAGTAAGGAAATTATCAGCATATCAAACATTCCTTGTCTCCTTCAAGGAGAAGGAAAAGAGGCATCTCAACATCACCCATTGCAACATTATTTCATTTCATTAAGTTGTTGTGCTCTTAGTGAAATTTCAGCCTTACGAGGCATACCCAAGCACAACTAGCGACTCCATTGGTCAAGGTGACCCACTCTCTATGTTGCAGATTTTTTAGTTTTACCCATTTCCATCTAGTTTTCTTCGACATATTTCCATTCATGAGGTGGTGCCATCATGACTTCATTTCCACAATGGGATTCCCACTTGCAGCAGTGGTAGTTTTTTCCATCTTCAGGGTATTATAATCCACCTCCAGACCAATTTCATGACAAATATTAGTTTGAGCATGCATACCCACATGAGTAATATGCAGGTCATTTTGGTCACCCACTAGACTAGGGGGATACTGAAGAACAATGACATGCAAATTCGAGAATCAATCATACACCTAAAGAAGACCACTTGCAAAAGAAGGTTCAAGATTTGGAGCATAAAATGGTGTAATTAAGGACCAATGAAATGACAAAGGCATCCCAGATTGGCTTCAACATTCCATACACATGGACTGGCCCTATACCATGTGAGCTTAATCCTCAACAAAATCTTCAATTTATAATCAAGAAGATGGGTCAAGTTAGAGAATGGATAAAGAAAAAGGAAGTTCATGAATGTAATGTTAGTCAATCCTATCAATGGGAGGTCCTTGCATTATCACTTTACAGCCCTCTTTCCATGTCTCCATCCATGCAATTTCAAATTGAATCACATGATTCTAACCTTCGTGTTTCTACCCCTATGGTGGAATTCACTACTTCATCTTTCATTCCTCCATTCCATCATGAATCTTCCATGTCTCATTATTCTAAAGTTCCTTCTTTTCTATGAAGGCCATCAAGACAAGAAGTTGAATCTCTTCCACTTCCTCAAATGGTGAGTAAATTAGTTGAATCCCAATTCATCCCTCATCTGGTAGTCCCAAACCCATTTTGGGAGGAGCATCATTGAGAAATGAGAAAAAGGGAGGAGTATATGGTTGAGGAGAATAACAAAGGAGAGCATGCAAAGAATCTGAAGAAATGGGCTACAAAACTTAACATCAAGAAAACTTCGTTCTTGACTAAACCTTATACAAAATTTGAGGCTCAAGAACAAGAAGAACAAACCAGTTTTGTACAAGAAATAAATCCAAAGTTGAATGAGGAGGACCAGCAGTCTACTTGTTCAGAATGTAGTATTTGTATTGGCTCAATTCCATCTGAGGAGTTTGAATCACCAAAGGTGGAAAAATTAGTAATAGACGAGTAGGTGCAAGTTGAAGAAGAAATATTCTCGAGTGTACAAGCTGATTCTAATGAATAGAATGATCCTAATTAACATGCATATCAAGAACTTGCATCACTTATGGAAGGTGGTAACAACTTTCCAAGATCATCATTAGATGTTACAATTAGCCATAACAAGTTTCATGAGACGAAGGTGGATTCAGGGATCATTAATGCTGATGAGACCATGCAGAGGATTTATAATCCTTTTCCCTCTCTTCCTTCTCAAAAATTTGATTTTTTAGATGAATTTGATCTTTCTAATTTCATGTTTGAGAATGAATAATATCAAGATAAATAAGGTTCTAGTTCAAAGGATACTCAAATTGAGGAAGAGCCTTTGATACAGTCAGAGAATGAAGAAGCATATTATCTATCAGATCTAGAAGAATGTCTTGATGGACAAGAACCTATGGAACTTGACAATCTTGTTGTTCCATCACTTGTTTTCCAACACAATGTGTCGAGTGCCATGGAGGGACATGCTCAAGAACAGATCATTACTCATAATTTTCCTTTTACATCAAAATTGGAGGAATTGAGTTTTTTGTATCCTTCATCACACATAAAGAAGGAACACACAAGAGAACCTAGGAATAATCTAAAAGCATTGAACGAAGATTATGTCATGGAGAGGTTTCTGTTTTCAGTTACAGAACCTATTTTGGTAAACAAGTATATGATGGAGGAGAGTATTCTTGATTATGATCCTTCCCCTAACAATATTCAAAATCTACAAATTGGGGGGTTTGACTTTTCAAATTCCATGTCGAATGAGGGAGATGTCATCCAGGTGAAAAATAAGTTATTTGTAAATGGGAAACAAGAGGGAAATTGGGTCATGAATAACCATCCTTTTCAAGGATATCTTCAGCAAGACTTGTTCAAATTGAAGTTCAGACAAGAAGTAATATTCAATGGGTTAGACATGTTCTATCAGGTCCCTAGCTTCATTGAAGCCAGAAGAGAACCCAAAACTATTCACATTAATTTCAGAATGTGAGGATGAGTTTCACAATTCTGAGGATAAGATGCAATACCTCTATAGTACAAATGTAAAGTAACTAAAAGAGGAATTCTTTCTCTTTCCAGTTGATGCCTCAGTGGACCAAGTGGATAATTGGGCTTGTTTCAATTTTTTATTCTCATTTTCAGCCATGTCTATTGTCAAATCATTTGCATGGAAATCCATTATGAGGAAATGGAGCTACTTTGTACAACCAGTTGTAGGATTTGTTTAGCTTGCATGTGTTGCTAGTTAGCATAAAGTAGGAATAGGTTTGCTTTCAGAAAAATAAGTGCATTGCACACCCTACATGTTTCAATTGGGGCATGTATAGTTTTCAAGTTTTAGTGAGCTTTTTTTTCTCCGTTTCGCTCTTGTGTTGTTCTGCACACTATGTCATTTGGAAGGTTTTCAAGGAAGAGAAGGTTCATAGTTTCCAATAAAGATTCAAGGTATCCCAAATTCCTCAGCTGCTTCATTTAAATTTCTGCAGTATGCTCATAGATGCCAAGTTTTCATCATATTCAGTATACTTCATGTTTAGCATTTCAGTGTGGTTCAAGATCAACAATCATCAAAGGAGATTCTAGGATCCATTACAAGGAACCAAATCAGTTTGGGATACCAACATAGACTCCATTCCCAATAGATGACTTAAGGCTACTAGAATAATGCTTAGCAGGCAATCATTCCCTAGAGGTCACCAAAAATGTTGTCCAATTTTTCCCCTGGGTAAAAATTGAACAACGAGGGTCCTACAGGATAAAATTGTCAACAGTTGGTGTATAAAATTTTCCATTCGTTTATACATCATGGATAAAATGACTAGAAGGATCTTCAAACACATGGATAAGTGAGGATCTAGTTTTAAACATATCAACTAGTTGAGCCCAAAACAGACATTAAGTGCATTAATCAGATTAGGGTGCTCGATGTATTGAAGCTGGGAAGGGGTTGGCCTTTTAATTAAATTATAACAAGGTTGTCAAGCTTTCAAACTCGGTCGATTATGTTTGATAGGGTTACTTCGAGCTAGCTGGAGTTGACTTCAATAATAGAGTCTTTTCCAGAGAAAATAGCTCGGTCGAGATAGGAATGGCTCGGTGAGTCACCCAACAGGTTGGTGAAGTAACCATTAAATGATCTATGATTGATTCGATCAAGGATCAAGGAAAAATAACGAGCTCATGTAAATGTAGTTCAATGGATGACTCGTCCTGGAGGTTCATGAGTGTAGGTAAGAAGCTTGGCGGAATTTTATGACTAGGACTCGGTACCTTTACCATTTTCAGAAGTGAGCTGAGGATTATTTTCTAAGCTTGGGAGTGTTTCAGGACTTTCAATTAATGGTTGACCTTTGAGTATACAGACCAAGTTTGTATAGAGCTGGTCAGATGTAGTGGACTCGGGTGAGTCATTCGGTTCAAGGATGATCACGAGTGTTCATGAAGCTTGAGCACTAGTTTAGGTGAAGGACATTGACAGTCATTATTTGAAGGGAAGGTTCATCAAGTGACTATTCAAGCTTCGAGAATGGGTTTGGAACAGTCAACAAGCAACAGAGTCTCAGGACAGTGATATGGCTAAGTCTCAAAAGTACCAATACATAGGGACCGAGCTGAAATCATGTAAGGAAAAGGTCATGGTCAGCTGAGTTTTCAATGTAGGTATAAAGGGAGGTATCAGAGCTTAGTAGCTGAACTATGGAATGGATTATTGAATACAGATAGGACTCCAGGATAAGCCGTGTAAGAGTCAGATGTAAGAGCTCAGCGCTGGAGTTACAAGTCAAGGTTTGACATCATTACCAAAGGGAAGAGCTTGATCAAGTCCTGAGTCTCTGATGGAGAAGTGGAATGAAGAGCCAAGATGAAATTTCTCGAAGTGGGGGAAAATTATGTGATGCATTTCCAAAGTGGCTCGAGAAGTTAATGGTCAAGTGAAAGGAAGGAATGTAGGAAGAGGTTATGTTGAATGGCAAGTACAGCAATAGGTAATGATCTGCACTCATAGGGTGAAAGTTATCCAATTTCACATGGTGGAAATTTTGTAATGAGAAGAGCTCAGATGCATTTCCACTCTATCCAGAAGTTGTCTGAGTCAGGAAAAGTTATTCAGGTCTCATACAATGAGTTAAAATATGGACCAATGATTGAGGCTCGATGTGTATAAATTCATGGAGAGTAGCATTCAACGAGGGTAAGTTATACAAAGTGCTCAAGTCAAAGGGAAAGTTCAGGGGAACATGGCTCATGAAGTTTGAGCTCGTATCAGTGAAATAGGAAATCGAAGAGTGCAAGTTCACGGTTCGATGTATGGAAAGGATCTTGTCAGACATCTAGGGAGAGCTTGTATTAGCTCAAGAAATGGCTCAAGATGAGTGTGGCGAGGTCAACCCAACTTAGTCTCAAGATTAGGAGCTATTTGGTTGTATTCCATGATAAAGGCACTCGAGCTCATTACAACAAAGCAACAACTCAAAAGGGTTCTCAGGTTCAAAGAGAATGGAGATCATACGCACCTCAGAAAGATATCACTCATGGTGAGGAACTAGAGTTTGGGCTAAGCTAAGTCAATGTTTGCACAAATGGGTGAAGCTGAGGATACTGAAGTTTAAAAACCATTCAATGATCAGCTCGGCAGTATGAAGATAGTGAAGAGTCATTCAAAGGCTTCATTACAAGTTCATGAGCTCATCAAAGATGTGGTGGTGTATTAATCATCTGACAATAAGCTCAGTTGGGAGCTCACTAAGGAGCAAGCTCAGAAGAAATATCAGACTCGATGTTTCTCAATAGTTCAGGAGTAAGGAATTGAGAGTAGTAAGGAATGGAGGAGTTGATTCATTGTGCCAAGTGGATGCTAAGTTAGACTTGAACAGGCCCATCAGACTTTGGGAGCGATGCATAGTTGCGAAATAATGCACATTAAAGCCATTCAGGTGTGCGTTTGGGTTGCATGGCAGGCTTCAGGGTGAATGTGAATACCCACTCAGCTTAGGCTCATCATTGGCCATGTCAACTGAGAAATGCAAATAATTTGCTCGTGTAGATTGGCTTGCCAAATAAGTAAGATTGTGGTAGAACAGGATTGATCCATGGTTTGGATGCTCAGTCACAAATGAGGGGCTCAAATGATAGTCACGCCATGAAGGAAGAAGCTCATTTTCAGAGTTTGGAACTTCCACAGTGGGGTGAGTTCAGGGATTTTGAAGTGAAGAGAGCTGAATATGGGTGTCAAAATTACATCTGGTGTCGATGTCATCGAGTTTTCGAGGATTAGTTGTGTTAGAGCATTTAAGGACTACTTTTGGGAAACATGATACTAGACGTTGGTAGTGAGTCAGCATAGCTCACCAACACAATGTGAAATAGATCACAAATAATTTCAACTTGAGGATGGTTACGGTGTTGGTAGAAACTCACCTCGATGGTCGAGCCAAAACTAAGATTCAGATGGTTCATGGGATGGAAATGTGGTTTTTGAGGTAGAGTAGTGCTTTCTGAGAAGGTTAGTTAGTGCTTCAACGAAAATTCTGAGTCTTCACCGAGTAATCGGTGGTAAGGTCATCTTATGGCGATGGTCATGGATTATGGGAACCAGTTCTCCCGCTAATGATTTTCATGGGTTATACTGAGTTACTCAACATAAAACCTAGCAAATGGTTAGAGCTCAAATGAAGAGTAGGATCATTGAGTGTACAATCTCATTTTGGAGGGCTCGTCAATGCAGGAAAATCGTCAAAACTCAGGGTGGAGATACTTGATATGCTCAATCAGTGGGATCATGGTGAGAGAATTCGATGAGGCCTTTGTCTCTAATGGGAGCTATTGCTCGGTGTCATTCTGTAGGATGGAGTACACAACATGGGAGGTTAACAGGCTTATGAACTTGGCGATGGTAAGGGCTGATGAAGGAACTCATTTGATCAACATAGCAGAGCTCAGGAGATCAAGTTTTACTGCACAGAGCTCATTGGATAGAAATCTCAGTCATAAGAGAGTGCAGTTAAAGGTAATTTGAAGGTAGAGATCTCATCAGGGAATCTCAGTTGAGATAGATTAACGAGAGAATCAATTCTGACGTGAGCTCATAGAGGATGCTCAGACCAATCAGTGATATGTGAAGGTAAATAGCTTGAAGTTGAACAGACAACTAGCTCGTCAAGTAATGTTGGTCTGGGCTCATGAGGATCCAAGTTGATCTCAATGGTTACTAACCAATTTAGGAATGAGCTTTGTAGATAGAAAGATCTCAGTGAAGTTTTGGATGGAAGTCATGCCAACTCATTGAGCTAGGAGGATGAAGTGAGAGCTCATTCTAGTCTTTTGTGTTCAGGATTTCTACATCATATAGAAAAATAGAGGCTCAATCCCAACTGCGGGAGAATCAAATTAAATCTGAAGCATGTGGAAGAACACGTAAGTGAACTTGATGAGGCATTTGTTGTATTAGCTCGCAGATCTTGAGTCACTAGGAGGAGATCACCGAGAGTGGCTCCTTGTTTGAGCCAAGTCAAACAGAGTTTGTGGAGACATGATCATGGTGGTTTGAGGATGTATGTATGGAGCTCATGGGAAAACTCATGCATGCGTTCAAAAAGCACTCATGTGACATAAGCCGAGCTTGGTGTGAGTTACAAGAGGATCTTGATTCTTGTAAAAGATCAGGTTTCGGTTAGTTTTGAGCAAACAAATGGTCATGAAGAGCTCGGTTTAGTGAATGTAGCTTGCCAAGAAAAGAGAGCTCAGTTTGGATATCAGTGAAAGCCCACTTTACGAGCTTGATGCGAAGAGCTCATATATTGGATGCTGGCAGTGAAAAGGGCTTGTTTTGAGTCACAACAAATGGTGGATTCGACATCGGAGGAGCTCATACCTAACTCGGTGAGCTGGCTCAGCGAGCTAACCACCAAGTTGGGATATTTTTGGCCTTTTTCCATAACCCCTCCCTCCTTAGTGTAAACCGGGTCAACAAGGGGCCCACCAATTTTTTTATTAATTTAATATTTTTATTTAAATATTTTAATAATAATATTTATTATTATTATTATTTAAATATTATTTTAATTAATTGAGAAGACTATGTAAACAAGCAATTAATGACACATGATGAAAACTTCTATCAAGTGATTCAACTGACTGTAATAAGTGATACATCATGTACCTTCAATTTAGGAAGGGAATTCATGACTCCTTCTCTCCTCTTTCTCAATGTCTTCTATAAATGTAAACTGGAAGCTCATTCCAAGGGGTTCCAATAGGTAAGATAGGTTGGAAAGTTAGACATCTTAGGCAAGTGTAATTTTTCAAGATTCCTCTCTCTTCTGCAAGTTCTCCTTATGTGTTGAGAGAACTGTCAAGACTCCTCTTCAAGACTATAATGACAGCCATTTCCTCTTCTAAATGTATGACACATTGTGCATGTTATTGAAGTAATAAAAATGTGTGTTTTGTGACTAATCTTGGTCCTTTCATCCTTCTATACTTCCTTGTGCCTTTTCTCATGCTTGTAGGTACACTCTGCAAGTTCACGTTTCTATTGCAGGTTCTTGGAGTTCTGTGCTTATTGATTGTGGATTATTGTATGTAGTTGAGTTGTGGTGTCCATTCACCATTCTTAAGTTCATCCTTCTTCACTGGGAAACTGATATATTGCTCTGTCTGATCAAGTTTAACAAAGGGAATGCATGTTTCTTAGTTTGTGGTATTCTATACCCTCTCTAAGTTGTAGTAGGTGAATTTGATTTGTGGTGCACACACCCTCTTCAAATTAACCTTTCCTGAGTCTAGAAACACCCTTTATTTAGTGCATCACCACCCCTAGTATAGTTTCATTTTTACAAATATCTTTCCCTAAAACCCCATGAAAATATTAGCATAGGACTAGATAGCCATTTTTATTACACTAGGAGTAGTACAAGTGCTTAGTTTAGGAAGAGGAAGCCAAGCTTCTCTAGAGGTTCACCTCGAGCCCAAGTCCCGTAGCTTGAGAGGTGATCCCATGTGTCCCAATCACGCCGAATGTCATGTTCACATTATGTCCATTCGTAGGTTACAGTGATTTGGTGACAACAAGTACATTGCTCTAAGTAAACCTAGTATAAAAGGAAATTTTCACCTCTCACCATTCCCAAAGGCTACCCCTATGTGTTTCCTATCATTGTGTTATCGTCCCATGCAAAGTATAGACCAACATGTTCCTTCTATGCCCTTCATTCTGCCACTGAGTCTCCATTACATGCAAGAATGTATCAGGATTCCCTTCACTAGTATACCTTGGTACCTGAGTTAATCCCAACTGCCTCACCATGCAGAACCTAATCATTCATATTACTCTCCCCTTGAGTTTTCACCTGGTCATTTCATATGTGTCATGCACCTAGTTAACACAAGAAACACTATTAGTGTCACTTTTATACTACACATCCTCCGACTGAAGAACACCTTATTTTGATGGTTCCTGATTCTCTAAAATCATGCACTATCTATGCATATGTTCTATTAAGATCTTATTCATTGAAGGGTTCAACATAAGGTTATGCCTTCTTTTCAAATAGAGTTATAATCACACACTCGTCATCATTCTCAAAAAATTTGTATATTTTATTAAAGCACAAATATACGTTGTTTACATAGCACCATGGTCACCCAAGTAACACTAGGAAGTTGTCTTCTTCAGCAAGCTCCAATACCTCGAATTCCCTAGTAAACTTGGCTCCCTAAATAGTAAAAGATGTATCCTTTAGTACACCAATAGGCATAGCCCTATTTTTTCCATATATAACACATTCAAACAAGGTTGCAATGTTGGTCTACCCATCTGATTCCAAGCATCTAGAGTCAACAATTTACCTTTGCACCTGTGTCGGTGAGAATATTACATAATAAACACCCATCAATTACTACATCAAGTGTAATCTCCTTGTTAAATTCATGGTCCTGAGGTGGTAGATTCGCATGAAGTATCTTCCTTTCTCACTCAACCCCTACGTGCGGTACCTTTTCACGTAGCCATTCCCCTAATAAATGAATGATGTTCTCCTCATGCAACATTCTACAAACCTCTTTCAAGCTATCCACATCCTTTTATGGGAGTTCAATGTTATTCACTCATTCTCTCTCATGCACCTATTCGTTGAATTATTGTATTTCTCCTTCAAGTTCCCTAATGACTCCCATAGTTTCTTAGTATACCTCCTTTTGGTGCATAGTGTCTTAATACTTATCATGTATCACTTACTCCCTCATGATGAGTGGCTTAGCCTTTAGAGGCTCACATGTGTGCGTAGCCTCAATGCGTGTGGTAACCTTGACTATCTGTAAAGTAGGATCAGGTGTCTTTTTAGGCATCCACTGATCAGAAATGACATGCTTTACCTTAATCATCCCCACAACCTTTTACTTCTTCTAATTTTTGCACATGTGTTCATACGAATTCAGACAATCCTCTAACTTGTGATGCTTCCCACACCATGAGAAAGTTGCATTTTGATGGAAATCATGTTTAAAATGATTAGGGGACCTACAAGTATAACAATTTCCTCACACAACCCTGCCTCTACCACCATTTTGACCTCAGCCTCTATATCCCCCTAAAAATCCTCCACTCCTGTTATTCTCATTCTCTCACCCTTCATGATTATGGAAAGTGGAGAGACATATCATAATAAAATTGTTGAGATTGATGTGGGGGTTATTATCGATGTGGGTCTTGTCCACCAGATCTAGAGCCAAAACCTCCACCAGTGCTACCTCTTCATGATCCACTTGATCTGCCTACACCCCCTATAATAGGTGATGGACCAGTTTACGTACTCCCTTGTATCCCAGTTTTCATATTGAACTGGATACCCATGGTATGCATCGTCGTATCACTCACGGAATTACTCCCAATATTCTACGCACTAAAATTTTGCCTGAAAACAACCTTGCAATCAAAATTCCAAACAACGGTGCCGAATGCACTGCCATAAGTATATTTTTTATATGATGCCTATCTGAATTCACTATAAAATGATATCTACCTGTAGCTACTTTCTTACCTATACTATTTTGCTTCTCAATGACTATTTCTATATTTGGAACACCAATCACAAGGGCTAGGAGGGTATGTGGGATCATATGTGTGTATGTGGTCCTCATGATCTCCTCTAACATTCTCTCATCCAAAGGGGATTCTCTACTACACTTATCCAATGTGGGGAGAACTTGATGATGTGACTCCTCATCTTCTACAGGAGCTTCAGACCTTCACGATCCATCATTCTCCTCAAATCCATTGACTCCTCAATCTCCCTTTGTTTTGTCATTTCCCTCTCTCACACTTTATTGAAAAACATATGTCTTCCTCTCTCTTCCTTTCGGCCAAAAGGTCCTTCATCCTTTACCACACCTTCTCCTACCCCTAAGCACGGTAGGGGTTTAGTTAACTATAGGGAGGCTCTCCAAACCTAGCAATCTAATCAATATTTCCAAGGGCATAGCTTGCAAATACAATCCTAAGGGCTCACACAAAAACTAAAATTAAGCTTCCTCTGAGAACATATAAGTAGAAATAATGTACTTCACAGTATAACTACATAATTCCCTAGCCCTCCAATGATCTACAACTCTAGTCCATGCCACATCAGCATCAAATAAATTTTGGTAATCTTCCTATGTCCAGATCCTTGGCCTATAACCCCATAGATTCCCTAATGCCTATGATGCTAACCACTCATACAATTCTACTAGAAAAAAGATTTAAAAAAAAAATCTCATAGAGCTCATCATAAAGATTTTATTCCACCCAGCATTGTGCATTGAATTTAGGTCTAGTGTTCTATCTCTGTGCAAACTTATCTTGTTTTTCTTCAACCCAACTTTCAATACCCTCAAGAGTCAATCGATGCACCATATGCATGCAACATCCTAATAGAAAATTTGAAAATAGGTCCCAAAAATGGAACCAAAATGTAATCTTTTATTTCACCTAACTGCTATGTGTACTAAAACCTCATTTAGATAGATCTGAATGCTCACCTGAAGCGCAATAAGCTATTAGGTCCATCCTTTGTGATGTTTTTCAAAATGTTATCTTGCAAATACATGATAGTATATAACCAATTACTCATTCAATCAAACTTAACCATTACATACATTCAATTAGAAACAGACATAATAAGGAAACATACAAATCAGATAAAAAGTAAGATCAATTGCACCATGTAATCACCATATTCAGAAACATCAATTACCAGAATCCATCCTCCATATTCCATCATATCAAAGTGTCACATAATAAATGTGAATACATAAAAATCAATGCTAGTAATGCAGAGTCATGCGCACCAATACATCAAAGAATTAATACATCAATGGTCTCTTACACATGGTACTCAAAGAAATGACATACAACAGATATATATATATATATATATATATATATATATATATATATATATATATATAGGGTGGGGCCTTGCCATTCACTTCCCATGCATTCTCAAAATAGATTTCATGCTACAAATGGCTATGCGTACATCTAAAAATAGCCATAAGATGTGCATGATTTTCTATCAACCCTAATAATAGATTAATCTTATAAAGAAACTCTACTTTAATCCTATTATTAGCTCAATCCATGCATGACATTTCATCTTTTCTCTACATTTGCTTTATCCTAAAAATAGACATTCCTTGGCCACCAAGCCTCCTTGGTTTACTCTTGATTTGAATTCTCGCTCGATTGTCACTCTAACTTGACCTTCATATTTTTAGCATTGGCTTCACAAAATCAGCTAAGTTCAGGAGGCTTCTCACTTAGGTGTGAGCCTTCATGTGATATCCATTCTTCCTATGTGCATCCCTTTATAAACGTCATAGATCCTTACGTGTGACGTGTACTTAGTCAATTCAGTTGTACAAAAAAAATGATACCTACAGATTGATTTTGGATTGTATGGGGCCACGGGCCATTGTATGCATGCCATACTATGCTAATGGAGGATGGCCAGAGGATGGAGTGGATCTATGATGTATTTGACTTACTATGTGGTTAGAGGATAGATTTCCTAGGGTGACAAATTTATTTCAGGAAGAGCATGTATCATGACAGTTTGACATGGCTCAGGATTTATCCTAAAAGCCATATATATGGGTGATATCCAAGAGGGCACTGCGGTGGGTAAGAGTGAGACTAGAGCCCACAAGATCACAACTAGTACCTCCTAGTCTAGATGATTTTGATGTGGCAATAAAGCTGATAGATTTCGATGATGTAGGATATACCGAGGCATATAATGTATGATTTACCTCACATCAATGGTTTTCTTACTCCCAATTATTGTGGATGCAGCGGAAATGCCACCAGAAAGAGAATTAGAGGTGATGACACCTACCCCTAGTGGCGATGAGGTAGTAGCAATGATAAAAGAGCATGATTATTTGCATAGTGATAGTTGTGATTTTTTATTTGGTTGATTGATTATCATTTTCTAAGGCATTGGTATATGGATGGAGGAGATGTGTATTGTTAATTGATTGTGGACACATCCATACGCACATTGACGTGAATGTTCCTACCAATGTTCTCATGGGAGGAGGTATGTTAGAGCGAGTGGATGTCATTATGTGTGAGCATGCACTCTTATTCAAGCTAGTGGCGATAACATTGGCAACATGTACCATTCTTTTGAGTGAGCACAACGAGGCAAAAATAGAGACTCAAAAAGCTAGGGAGATGGTAGGAGGAGGAGCTTTAGCGTAGGATTTGGTTATGTAGTATGTCAGTTTGCAGAGATGATTCTCCAAGTAGATAGGTGAGTTGGCCATATTATATAGGTAGGTAGAGAGATATAGGGTCCATGACAAATGGTGTAGATTGAGTGATGAAGCATTTAGTTCTATAGATTCCTTAGTTGTATTTAGTGATATCGATGATGATGTATGATTTTTATCAATGTATGGATGTATGGGGGATTTCCCCCAAGTAGTAAAAATTTTTTATTTATAATTTTGATCGATATATATGTGTGTGTGGGTGTCTGTGTGGAAGATTGTTATAGTTGTGTTGTAATTGATGTTTACTGCTGTGTGATGTGATGAGTTGTACTAGTATATTTCTGTAGGATGTAATGATTATTTTTACTATGTTGATATGTGATTGTATGAATAATGAGATATAGATGGAATGTGATAGTAATAGATGTATGTGATGTATAACATAATATATTAAATGAATGAATCATGTAATGATGATAAGAAATAATACAACTATATGTGTAGGATGAAAAAGATGTATAATATCACGTGTAAGATGAGGAGGGGAGGTAAGAAGAGTGATACCCCCCAATGCATGTGAGATAAGATTAGTTTCGTTTGTATAATACCCCTCAAAATTCATAAATGAACAATATGAGTGCATTGTCAGGAAGTGATATAGTAGTGTATGCTAAATAGATATATCGATATAATGTGTAGTGTAAAGATGCAGTGACATTATTATTGTAACAGATCCCTCAAATTTCATGTAAAAACCATGCGAAGATGAGTGCGTCATCAGGTGGTGAGGTGCAAAGAATCACCTACCAAATACCAAGCAGGTATGTAGTGACGGAAGCATGTAGATTGGAAGTACCATTAGTGTATGAACCAAGGTGATTTCCCAAATAGATATTTCCAATGATGGGATATGCAACAGTGGGAAGTGCATGTCAGCGTATTAGGAGGCCAATGTGTAGTAGGAGCATTGTGTGGGAGATGATATGGTGAAACAATTGATGAATGAGACAGAGAGCGTGCATGAATAATGACCTGTGGTGGTGGAAGAATAATGACCTTAGAAGCAAGTAGATTAGATAAGTGCACTGGAGTAACAACACACTTATGTGGAAGTGGATACATATATGTCTCGTGAGAATGAGAACCAAAGGAAATAACACTCGTATCTTCTAATTTTTTAATCTGTCATGAAGGATGCAATAGTCATTTTCGCAATGGCCATTGATGCGATGATAGTTACAATTAGGATGATCACATTGACATTGTAAGATATGAGGAAGATGACGATGGTTAGAAGGTAAGTGAATCAAGAACTTATCAAGTAAATCAGGCAACACATCATGAGCCTTAGTAACATGTGAAAAGTGCAATGACTCAAGAGTAGGAGATACAAAAGTATTAAGTGGAGTCTAGCATGGTGGAGGAGATGAAGGACACTTATGCGATGGAAAATACTGAACTTTCTTGCAAGGAGGAGATGGATATCTAGGAAGATGCTTAACATGTGGAAGAGGAGAAAAACTAGATGATGCAGTAGTAGTAGAAAAATTAGGATGATCCATAACATGTGTAGCAATGATATCTTGTTCTAGATTGATGACCTTATATCGTAAGAGTGTGAATGATTCACATGTTCCATATTATAAGATCTCTTTTAAATAAGGAATAAAACCATGACAAAAGATAAATTAATTTTATAAATCAATGGGCTAAAAGACTAACTGATGCATGGAAGAATTGAAATGCAAAATATAATCAATAATAGGTTATGTTTTTCCTTAATGTAATCCAGGAAAGTGATCATGTGTGATTCTAGGACCATTTTTAATTATAAAACGTTGAAGAAAGACTTCTTCCATATCACAATAAGTAAAAAGAGATCTAAATAGTATATGTGTGTACCTGTTGGGCCCCTAGAATATTGACCAAGTATGAAGGTGCTTAGGTGTATGGGATCCTAGTTATAGAATGGTGCACAAGGAAAAAGCGCGTAAGAGAAAGGCTTAAGGAAGCAAATAGCATGTGCGATGTGTGAAAAGAGGTTCAGGACTTAGCCAATTTGAGCACCCAAGGTAGAACATGTGAAAAGCGTGATCGGTTGTGTGCGGATAAGATGCCAGCCTAGAAATAGGTTGGCTCGGTAAAGAGCATGCCCTAGATGCAATCTTCTAGCAGATCATCATGAGATGGAGTGGAGAGCTCAGGCCTGAAGGAACATGCCTGCATGGAGGACCACATTCGACACATGGCGATGGATTTGAGGGTCCAGAAAGGTGAGTTGGCAGCTTGGGAAAGTGATAAATGCAAGTCTCTGCATCAGAAAATATATATACACACAAAAAGAGAGATATATCATCTGGATATACATAGGGAATAGCGGGTTAGAGAATAAGTGAAGCTCTGCAAAATTACTGTGATTGGATATTCTAGTTCAGGAAAGGATGTACTAAGCATGGAGTTGTTATTTTTCTTTTCTATTAGCTTAGCTACATACATCTAGTGATGCGCATGACTGCAGTCTACTCTCTGTGACACTCTATAATGAACTAATGAATATATTGAGGTTACCTGTTATAAATAGATATGAATATCAATGGGTTTAATGTATATTTCATTCATATGATTTTTATTTCCTTTCATGCTATGAATGAATGGTTGTATCTTTCTTTCTGTTATAGTATATGTTCTAGAATCTATTAAAGCACTCGGTCTGAAGTGAGTGCAAGGATCTAGAAGTCGTTCTAAGCCCTATGGTTCTTATATGTCTCAAATTCTTTCCTAAATAATCTTACACTAATCATAGTTAATACTTCCCACTAAAATCACATAAAAGAGAGACTCAGTACCCGCACGTGCCTCGGGTGAGCGTTCAGCTTCTGCTGGGTGATAGGTTAGCGTACATGGGGTTCTTTCTTTTGTGATAGGAGTTAAAATGACTACATCTTGGTTCCATTGCCGGGACCTCTTTTTGAAGTTGTAGTGGGATATAACATGGATCATGATCTGTCTAAAGAGTAATGATGGATCGGTTAAGCTTGGAAAATGTTGAATCATGGTTCAAGAGCACAGAGGATGAATTTTCTCAAAGATTTAGCACTGGACCTGAGTTTAATACACATAGATGGGTAGAAGAGAACCTCTACCATGATCTGTATGAGAATTTTTTATGTTGCTTCCCAGTATAGTTATATGAATGGCTTTCAGCCTATGCGTATAGATCAAGCTAGCATTATAGATCACATGTGTGGACCGAACAAGACTACCAGAGGTTACAGGATGTGGATATGACGTGGACCCGTGTTGTAGATCATTGGTGAAGAGGAGTACTAACTAGCTACAGTCTAGAATATGCCATCTCTAGGTATTCTTGTCTAGAGGTTGCTGAGTTTGAATTTCTGTGAGAACCTAGAGGAATGTTCATACATGTTATTCCTCTAGCTATGAAGATATTGATGGTTACCATGAGTTTAGAGGCACTCGCAATGGCCGGATAAACCATTCTAAGCAGCGGGTAAGGGAACTTAGGTGGAGGAAGATGGTAGATATCACGAAAGAGAAGGAGAGGGAAGAAAGACGGCTCAAGTATAGAGAAGGGTGTGAAAGGTAGATTTTTAGAAAATATGAGGTTGCTAGTGTGATGGATCTATGGAGATAGACGTTACGGGAAGGAGTTGAGGTTCACACAAAGGACGTGGAACCTGAATAGTTTGTGCTACCCCATCTTTGCAAGCATGTGAGGGAGACCTATTCATCTTCTGGTGAGAGTTCGTCACATGGATAAAGGAGAGTCATTGGTACATATCTGAACCCACCCAGTGACCGACCCCTGGCGCTTGGTTTTCCTGATCTAGGAAGAAGTATTATTGACCCGGTTGATATAAGTTGAAGAGATAGATCTTCGCCTAGGGGGTATAATTTTTTAGTTCCTTCTTTTATCACTGCACATATACCAGTATTCGGAGGAGTTTTTGGACAAGGGGCAAGTGTACAAGCTTTCAGGATCACATCAGGGAGTGTCGCGAGACAAAGTAGTGGTAGTGGGGTGCTATCACAGACCATCGGAGCATAGTTTAGTGGGACCATGGGGGCACTCAACACAACTCCTACAGGCCCTATTGGACCTAGTGGTTCTGGTGGATCTAGTGGCTCTGGAGGTATAGAACCTGGTGGATCAGGTGGTGGAGGAAACACTAGAGGGAACCAAGGCTCTAGTTCAAGACAAGGACCCCAGCCACCACCTCAAGTATTCTTTAAAATGTCTCTGCATTTGCTAGATTATAAGGGCATTGAAGATGTTGTGGAACATGTTCACAAGTGTGAACTGCTATGGTGCGCGAAGGGTATCATAATACCAGAACGAAAGGCTAGTCAATTTATGACCACACTGTAAGGGTGCATGCATAGCTGGTATAGAAATTATGACCCTCATCAAATGGTGGTGGACTACACTACTTTAAAGAATGCATTCTTGATAGAGTTTCACATTCCTGAGTTTGAGCAAAAAAGCATCAGCGCTTTGAAGGAGATTCGGCAAGAAATGGCAGAGAGTGTGCAGGAGTATGATGCACATTTTAAAACTCTCTTGTCTAAATTATCATACAATATTCACCCTTCACAGCATGCACAATGGTTTTTTGGAGGATTTATCACCCCTTTTAGAAGGGCCTAATCTCATAAAACTTTTACAGATCTGTGTGAAGCATTGGAAGCTACCTTACGTGTTGAGGCTATTGGTAGTATTGATATTTTCGTTAGCCCATTCTTGAAGGCTCAGATTACCACTATGGCCAAACAGTTGGAAAAATTGTCTGTGAACTCAATCCATTAGACTCACAGTGGTTTGTGGTGCACAAATTGTGAAATAGAGGGGCAAGTTAAGGATAATTTCCCCCAGAGGATGGTACGCACTGTGATAGTAGATTGTGAGATTTTTCATGGGGACCATGATGCAAGTAGATGTCCCTTGCTGCAGCGTGCAATCAGGAAGAAAGTATCTTGTTATTGCTAAATTTACACCTCCACAACCCATGACACTAAGGACTATAGGCTCATTGATCAGATCCATAAAGCCATTGATCATGGGGTATGCCAAACCAACATTACCAGTGGTTCTAAAAATGATGATCACCATTACAAGGAGCACACAGATGGAGGCATGCGTGGAAGAGGATTTCTGGGAGAATTCCATGGTCAGGGTAACCACAGAGGAAGGCGTGAGTTCCCACATGGAACATGTTTCAACTGTGGATCTACAGAACATTACAAGTGTGAGTGCCCAGACTTGTTGCAGTGCTCATGGTTTGGAAAGAAGCATAAGTATGAGGAGTGCCCAGAATTATTTAAGCATATGAATCAGTAACTCTGGAAGGACAAGGGCACTGTAATGATCAGCATCAAGAAGGTAGACATATAGTGGATGCCTCGGGTAACACTGGATGAAGGTTTGGAGCCTGTCTTGGTAACAACAAGGGCAGAAGCCTAGCGTGTAAGAGAGGTACCAAGACAGAATACCCTGGTTACAAGGGAGGAGGTTGTTCATGGAAAATATCCAGAACCCACGCATCAGAAGGAGATATATCAGGGCAACATGGATGTTATTCAAAGATTACAAGGGGAGATCTAATATCTAAAGGATAAATCCATAAAGGAGGAACAAGGAAGGAAATTTGAGGCGTAAAAGGATGACCTCGATGAGGTCAAGGAGGTGTGTAAAATGATAAGGCAAGATAACATCATTTCGTTGCTAGGATCCTAGTTAAGAGAGAAGATACCATGCGCTGAAGAAGAGTGTGAGAGATAGGTCTTGCATGTGAACCTTCCCCCTCATAGACTCGAATATGACAAGGAGATTACATTGAATGTAGTTGTAGATGGATGGCTCCTCAGCAATATACTCATTGACACTAGCGTGGAGGTTAATGTTTTGACTTTGGCTGCATGACATCAGATGGGGAGACCTGCATTACAGCCATCTTCAAATGTGATGTATATGGAAAACAAAACTAAGGCAATGCCCATCAGTGTCTTGAAGGATGCAGTTGTTACTATTAAGGGAGCCAAGTTTACTGGGGACTTCAAAGTCTTGGCGCTCGTCGAGGTAGACAATTTCCTAACACTACTTGGGAGCCCTTGGTGTTACAAAATAATGCGAACCTTTGGTTCAACAAAGGGTACATCAGCTTGGAGAACAAAGAGGAACGGTTCATTATACCCCTGGTTGATGGGAACTTAACGCCCTATATTGAACCATTGGAAGAAGAAGTTTTAGACAAGATTTGTGTGTGCTCAATCAGAGACCCTAAGATGGTACACCCTACTAATGGAGTTATCCGGTTTGAAGATGCTCAGTCAGTAAGTGATACCACCAGTCTATATTGTGACAATTGGATGCATGGAACTTACGAATTAATGGGACAGCAGTTGAGAGGGTCCGTGACCAAGATAACAAAGGCACACACTGTTAGGTGCCTTGGTGGAAAATAACTGTCTAAGTATTTAGGAAGAACCTTCCCTAAGATCTTTCTAGAGGAGGTAGAAGCTTAGTGGAAGAATGAGAAGAAACAGAGGGAGATGTTAACTTATGTCTTGATTGGCACAGAAGCTCATTGGTGGGCCACACATTAAGAGAGCTTTTTAGAGTGGTGTGAGGTAAGAATTTCTCTCTCTATCATATTTTCTAGGAGTACTGTACCCACCATCGTCAAGGACTACCATGCGAAGGATCCTACCTCTTTCCATGTCTAGGAATGTGAACGGGTCTAGAGAGAAGGTGCAAAAGCTTTGCCAACATCCCTCTGGGTGCACAAGTTGTATTCTACAATGCAGGGTTGTCCACGAACATGGTATATTCATTCGGAGACACGTCACCAAAAGAGGAATTGGTAGGAGCTCGCAGTTGACCTTATTCAAACCTTTGAGTATCGAAGTACCAAGCCATCGATTGATAAGGCCTTGCAGGCTATCAAGTGCCTTACCATGGGGGATAGTGCCAGAACAGAAGATAGGCTGTTAGAATTATTAGGTGAACTAGGTATAGGGACGCGCTTTGAAGAAGTTGAGGAAACAAAAGAGTTACATCTTGAGTGCACATGTTTAGAAAAGGAGAAGGGAAAGTTGGTATATGTGATTGATGGAGAGGAATTAGAAATCTTAGATGTTAGCCATTCTGTAGGGATGCATGAGATAGTGGACATTATAGATGCTCACATGTGTGCCTACTATGAGCCTTTAAAGATGAAGAAATTTAACATCAGTTCAGAAGAAGAACCTAAAGAAGCTATTATTAGGGATTACTAGAAAGAGAAGTATCAAAGATCATTGATCTGTTGCGTGAATTTCAGGATTTATTCCCACGCGGGTACCATGAGCTCAAAGGCATTCACCATTCCTTGGGGGAGATGAATATAAAAATGAAGGACGGTGTATGCCCAGTTAGAAAAATGACCTACCGGATGAATCCCAATTTAAGGAGGAAATAAACAAAATGATAGCTTCTGGGATCATTGAGGCAGTGGAAGAATCAGATTGGATAAGTCCAATGGTAATCAGCATTAAGAAGGATGGGCGGATTAGGATTTGTGTGGACTATAGGTAATTCCATGCAATTTGTGTCATTGATCCATTTCCAACCCCCTTCACTGAAGAAATTTTTTAAGGAATCACTGGGCACAAAATCTACTCCTTTATGGATGGATTTTTAGGGTACTACCAAGTCTGGATTGGAAAGGAAAACTAGAAGAAGACAACTTTCACCACCGAGTGGGGAAGTTTTACATATACATTCATGCCCTTTGGGTTAAAGAATGTGCCTGCTATTTTTTCATGCATAGTGGTGCAAGCATTCCAAGCCTTCATCCATAAATTTCTTCAGGTCTATTTGGATGGTTGGATAGTATATGGTCTGGTTAAGGACCATTGTGACAACTTGAGATTAATGTTTGAGAGGTGTATGCGATTTAGGATATCCCTCAACATTAAGAAGTGTGTTTTTTCTACACCCTTTGGGACCTATTGGGGCATATCATATGTAAGGAGGGATTGTTAGTAGATCTCGCTAAGGTTGTAGTTATTATGGGGTTAAGGGAGCCTACTAGCTAGAGTGTAGTGTGCGCATTCCTTGGGCATACGGGATATTACAGAAAATTAATTAAGGGATATGCCAAGATCATTGTGCCTTGAGAGGATCTTCTTAGACACAAAAGTGCCTTCCATTGGCAAGAGGCGTAGTAGGATGCATTTGATACATTAAAAGATAGGCTTATTATCGTGCCTATTTTACATTTTCCCTCTTGGGACAAGCCCTTCCATGTCTATGTAGATGCCTCAAGGACCACCATTAGAGTAGTACTTGTACAACCAGGTAAAGGGGTTGTTGATCATCCTCTTAGTTTTACAAGCAAGAAGTTGACACCAACTGAGCAGAATTATACCATAACCGAGCATGAGGCATTGTTGATGATCTACGCCCTCTTCAAGTGTAGACAGTATCTACTAGCAACACCCTTTTTTATTCTACACCGACCATATGGCATTAAAGTATTTAGTAAACAATCCCATTCTTCAAGGGTGCATATGTTGATGGGTGTTATTTCAAGAGTTTGAATTCACTATTATAGTGTAGCCTGGAAAAAGAAACTATGGGCCTAACCATCTGTTAAGGATTGATTCAGGATACGACATGCAAAGTATTGAGGAAGTAATGCCAGATGCCCAACTTTTTAGATTGTGGTACGTGCCCTTATATTTGAAGGAGATTGCAGTATTTTTAAAATAAGGTGTGGCGCCGGATGGAATGAAGGCATTGGAGAAGAAGCAGTTGGCCATATGCATCGTGCCCTACATGTTTATTAGTGGAGACTTATACAAGTTGGGATGAGATGAAGCATTTTGCAGGTGTGTATTAGAGCATGAGCACCTAGCCATCATGGAGGAAGCACACGAAGGAAGTGCGGGTGGGCATTACATTGGTGATGTCACCACGAGAAAGATATTAATGACAAGATTATGGTGGGAAACCTTGTACAGGGATTGTAGAGATTATTGTAAAGTGTGTGACCAATGTCAGTGCATTGGAAAACCAGGAAGGAGATATGAAATGCCTTTGCGTCCTATCCCTAGCACGTAGCCTTTCGAAAAATGGGTGATAGATTTTGTGGGACCTATTGCACCAGCAACATGTAGGACTGGGTCACGTTATGTCATCACTTGCATGGATTATCTCACAAGGTGGGAAAAGGCAGCCCCAACTAAAGATTGCATGACAGCAACAATGACAAGGTTCTTATGGGAGAACATTATCACAAGGTATGGATGTCCGTTGAGTTTGACCAGTGATAGGGGTACACATTTTATGAGTGAGACCATGAGGATCCTGTTATTGGAGTTCATGGTGGCTCATCACAAGACTACACCCTTCCACCCACAAGAAAATGGAACTAGAGAAGCATTCAACAAAATACTGAGTCATACCTTGACCAAAATCTTTGATGTTGGAAGACAAGATTGGGATGACAAAGTATCGGCAGTGTTATGGGCTTACAGGACAACGTATAAAAGACTAAATAAAGCCACACCTTTTCAATTGGTGTTTAGCGTAGAAGTCATTTTACTAGTTGAATTTATGTTACCTTCTCTATAAATAGCCCGCACAGGAGGATTAACTGATGAACAAGCACTGGAAGAAATGATTGATGAGCTAATGAAACTAGATGAGAAACAATCACTTTCCCGATGGAGCAAAACAATGGAAAAGGCAAAGCAAAAGGCTTGGCATGATTGCCATATTAGAAACAAGAAGTTTGAGGTTGGGCAGATGGTGTTACTATATGATTCCAAGTTTCTGCGCCATCCTGGAAAGTTGAAAGTCCATTGGTTGGGTCCCTACACAATTTCGTACATCCTTGATTTGGGCGCGTGCTAGTTACAAGTGCTGGATGGGACGAAGTTTCCTAGACACTTCAATGGTAGTAGGCTGAAGCCCTACTATAAATAAGTCTTCTTGGTGTTTGTAAATAAGGTAGTTTTTCCAGTTAGTTTAGAAGTTTCCTTTATGCATTTTCCCTTTCTTGTGTTTCCCTTTCACGTTGTTGTTTTGGTTTTACACCTTGGGCGCCGGTAACCTTATTGCTATTTTTGGAGAATTTGTGAGTGCGTAGAGGACCGCGCATCGTTTAAGTGTGGGGTGGAGAAAAGTGAAGAAGTGCGTGATTAAAAGTACCAAGGAAGTTGTGTTGAAGAGCCTTGTTGTGTAGCCCGGTTGAAAGAGGTAGATGAAGAGAAAAGATAGAATGGTTGGTGCCAGGATAAAGCTACTAGTAGATCCCACATACAAAGGAAAAGGAAGCATAGTTAAAGCAACACGAGGTAGGTGAAAGCAAGAATCTAGATAGAAGAAGTGCCTTCGGCGTAGGTTAAGCATGTGCAAGAGTCTCCTGTCAGGTTGGTTGGGTTGCGCGCCAGAAGGTTGGAGGAGTTTTCATGCAGGAAGGGCGCGTGAGTGAAGGCACTGAAGATGAACTTTGTTTGAAAAAGCCGCATTAAATGAACAAAGTATGGGGGTAGGTAAAGTATCATTTAATGATCAGAAAAAGGAAAAACTATAAATAAAGGGTCGGGGCACTCTCATTTTTACTTTGTGAAAATGAAGAGTTGGAGATATAAGCGAGTGTTATAAACTAGGGTTTTTAGATTCGATCGAGTGGAAGATTTGTGTGATTAAAACACGAAGAGCCAGTTTGAGATTGTGAACCAGAAGGAATTACACGGGTGTGGAAGGAGTTGAAAAGGTGTTGTCTTGTGAAGAGTTTATCCAAGTTAGGGTTTGAAAAACTAGGGCACGAGTTTAGAAGAGTTATATCATGGATCTGAGATCGAAGGTTGGGAGAAGAAAGACAGAGTAACAAAGAGAGGGTAGGAGTGATAAAAATACCTTGACCATGGCACCCAAGAAAGGAAAGGGCAAAGCCAAGGCTAAATAACCAGAACCCGAAGTAGACACAAATGAAGAATGGTATGCAGAGATGCAATACCCAGATGGGGTGATGATGGGAAAGGAATGGGAATCCCACTTGAGAAGCATACCTGTTAGTGACTATAATCACCACAAAAACACCATAGAGAAAGAAATGGCATTGGAATTGGTACGCCCCACCAAAAAGTGAACACCTGAAGGTTTACCCATATATGATGATGATGTTAAGGTTAAATTGGCGAAGGCAGGGCTGTTGCAACTCTATGAGTTGCCTTATTTTGGGAAGCCAGATCACTTGTACCAGTGGTTGATGTCTCAGGTGCACGAAGACTATTTCCACTTTTCTGGGCACAAGATGCACGTGACTCCCCAGTTGATTTCACAATTTACAGGCCTCATATGTGAGGGAGATAGCCTAGAAGATGACCTTGGTGACAAGGAGGCTATTCAAGAGACCATCACTGAGTATGCCTATAAGAAAGGGTCGTGGTACTACGATATTTCAGACATCAAGGACCCCATTATGAAGATGGCTGTGCATCTGGTGACTAAGCTAAATGGCCAAGAAAGATGGACGTAGGTCAACAAACCTTGGCTACATGTCTGTAGGAAGATTGCAGAGGGGACGATATACAACTTATCCACGTACATTATAGAGGAGATTGTTAAGTGCGCAAAGGAAGGGGACATGATCCTCTTTGGAAATGTCTTGCTCACCATAGTGTTTACAGAAATTGGAGTGTCAGATGCATCAGAAAAGTTCATGTGGGAGTACCTAGCCGAAGACCCTTCACCTGCGAAGAGGTTTGAGAAGTATGCTTGTGATACAATGACGGATCCCCACAAAGCATGGCTGGAAAAGTGGTATACACGCTTGAGGAATGCATTCAGGGTAGAGTGGAGGATCCCTAAACAACTCCCAGTAGCCACTAAGGGAGAAGATGAGTTCACTGGTGTACCAGCACTACTGCTTGGGTAGATTCAAGCTTATTGACGAATCATGGAGCCCTTGGTGCAAGCTTCCTTTCGCATTCACTTCCCAATACTTCCAAGCGAGAGTAAACAGATTTAAAGAATCAAAGAAGTTAAGGCTCGAACTAGCAAGCTTGGACTGGGAACACATGGAGATGAGGAAGAAGCTGAATTACCCCGGTGGTAAGTGCACTGCATACATAGAGAAGTACGTGTCACATGAGATCCAAATGACTAGGCCGATGATGCTTCCCATCGCTGGAGGATCCACGGCGCGCGTGTACATGCGCACATAAGGCCGAAGTTTGAAAAGGGCATGTATTTGGAGGATGAAATCTCCATACCTGAATACCCCTTAGGGAAGAAGAAGCCAACATCTAAGAAGAGAGGCAGAGGAGAGGAAGGAGCACCAATTGTGTTGATTGCTTAGACAATGAGCATGCCATCTACAAGCACCAAACCAAGCACCTACATACGAAGAAAGAAGTCTCCAGTGAAGGAGAAGACGCCAGAAGTAGAGGCACCTGAACAACCCACCACCATGGAAGAATCACCAAAGGAAGAAGAGAAGGCTGAATCTCCTGATCAGAAGCCACCTCTCAGGAAGAAGCAGAGGGTGGATGAAGAAGCTGACTCGGAGGTGACTGATAGCTTGGAGAAATACTTGGGAGAAGGAGAAGATGAGAGTGAAGGAGGTGGCGATGAGGAAGAAGAGCCTGAGAAGGACAAGGAACCACATGTGTTTAGTGTCTATGACTCGGAGGAAGAGAGTGCAGAGGAGAAGCAAGAGTTTGTATTTGCATGGCGCAAGGGCACACAAGATGAGGAAGGCACTGAAGACACAAAGGAAGATGAGAAGGATGCCAAGGAGCAGGGAGCCATAAGTTTTACAAAAGAGCAGATTACTGAGGTAGTAGAGTGAGAAGTGAAAAAGATGCTTGAAGCCCTTGTAGACCAAGAGTTAGAGAGTAACGCAGACATAGTTCTTAAGGAAGGGAAGGAGGAGAGCATTGAAAAGGAACATGATAGCCTAGGAGGCCCTGCTCTGACAGTTAGCTTCCCCAAAGGCATGCACTCGGGAAGGAGAACTCTGGATATAGAACAAAGATAGATAATGGGCTATGTGGATGACATGAAGAAGGTGTTACGTGCATGGTTCCAAAGCACTGTACCCACAGAAAGGCTCCTAGCCATGGGGTCTTTTGAAAAGGATGGCGCATACCCCAGGACCAAGAAGATGCTCTCTTGGGTGTTTGAGTCACACATTGATGAGCCAAACTTTGAAGTCTGCCAGAAAGTGCTCATCTCATTGCCAGAATCTAAGGGAGACAACCCCTTAGTAAATGCTCAGGAAATTTTAGATGAGCAAGTATGCAATGCTCTATAACAAAGTCACAGTCGAGACCGAGGCTAGACTATTCCCGTAAAATGATAGAATCAGAGCATTGGAGGTGAAGTTGGGGAAGAAGGAGGAAGAACTGGTGGAGAAGGCCAAGAGTTTAAAATAGGAGGAATTAATCAGCACGCAGTTAAGGCGTGAGTTAAAGGAAGAAAAATTAAAGGTGCAGGAGGTCTACAAGAAGGTGGAGTCAATCAAGAGCACCATCATATTAAAGCACCCAGACCTAATGCCAATCCCTCAGAGGTATGCATCAACTTTGGAATGCTTAGAAGACCTAATGCACATCCTCACTATGGAGAGGTGACCCTTGGCACTGGAATCTATAGAAGAAGTGGCCACATGCTTGAAAGAGGAAGACCAGTTGAAGGTAGTAGCACTTGTTGCCGAGTACAGCCAAGTACTCATGGAGATTAAGGTCACTGCCCAGTCTGTAGAAGCCACATATGACACATGCGTGGATAGAGATAAGGTGGCGAGCTCCTTGGTCACCATGCTTGAAGTAGAGCTGAAAGAGTTCTAAGAAAAGAACAAAGGGAACAATGCAGAGAGGAAAAAGGTTTTGGCTGAGGTAGAAAAGAAATCAGAGGCAATTGAGGCTTTAAGGAGCTCAATTAAGGCCCGGCTGAAGGAACTATACCCCCAAATTACCAGAAGAATGGATAAACTCATAGACCTAGGTAAGGAAATGGAGCAGATTGTGGACACTTTGGGCCCAGGGAATTGGCCTAAGCTTTGATGAAGTGAGCACCCTGGTGGGTGACCTATGCCAGAAGGCGAAGGGTGAGGTCAAAGTGTGGAACAAGCTAGAGGTAGATCTATGAAAGGACTTTCCCAGCCTATTGAATTGATGTCCCCCCCATTCTTCATTCTTTCCCCTATTCTTTCATTCCTTATTCATTTTGTAAAGTATAAGTCTACATCTTGGTTCCATAAAACAACTTGCATCTTGGTCAAGTAAAATGTTTCTGAGGATGGAGAACAGGCATAGTGTGGGGTGATGTTGGGCCCCTGGAATATTGACCAAGTATGAAGGTGCTTAGGTGCATGGGATCCCAGTTATAGAATGGCACGCAGGGAAAAAGTGTGCAAGAGAAAGGCTTAAGGAAGAAAATAGCACACGCGATTCTTGAAAGGAGGTTTGGGACTTAGCCAATTTGAGCACCCAAGGCAGAACATGTGAAAAGTGTGATCGGTTACACGTGGATAAGATGCCATCCTGGCAACAGGTTGGCCCAGGAAAGAGCATGCCCCAGATGGAATCTTCTAGAAGATCATCATGAGATGGAGTGGAGAGCTCAGGCCTGAAGGAACATGCTCGCATGGAGGACCACATTCGACACTTGGTGATAGATCTGAGGGTGTGGCAAGGTGAGTTGGAAGCCCAGGAAAGTGATAAATACAAGTGCCTGCCGTAGGAAAAGAGATATACACACATACAGAGAGATGTATCATCTGAGATATACATAGGGAATAGTGGGTTAGAGAGTAAGAAAAGCTCTGTAGAATTGCTGTGAGTGGATATTCTGGTTCAGGAAAGGATGTACTAAGCATGGAGTTGTTATTTTTCTTTTCTGTTAGCTTAGCTACATATGTCCAGTGATGCACATGACTGCGGTCTACTCTTTATGACACTCTGTAATGAACCAATGAATATATTGAGGTTACCTGTTATAAATAGATATGAATATCAATGGGTTTAATGTATATTTCATTCATATGAGTTCTCTTTCCTTTCATGCTATGAATGAATGGTTGTATCTTTCTTTCTGTTATAGTATATGTTCTGGAATCTGTTAAAGCACTCAGTCTGAAGTGACTGCAAGGATCTGGAGGCCGTTCTGAGCCCTATGGTTCTTGTATGTCTCAAATTCTTTCCTAAATACTCTTACACTAATCATAGATAATGCTTCCCACTAAACTCACATAAAAGAGAGACTCGGTACCTGTGCATGCCTCAGGTGAGCACTCAGCTTCTTCTGGGTGATAGGTCGTGCGTGCATGGGGTTCTTCCTTTTGTGATAGGAGTAAAAATGACTTAACATGCACGAGTGATAATATATCATGTGAAGGAATGACAGTATATGTGAATGTTGTATTAAGTGGTTAAATCTGGCCATTATGAGTGATCATAGGGATGTCAGTAGTGGAGGATTTTGATGTTATAAACACACTAGATGTAGGTGTGGAAGAAGTAATATGTGGTGAAGAGAATTGTATATCAGTAGAAGCGTTATGAATATTATTGAAAGAGCCATGATGAGAGGAAACAATATAAGAGGAAGAATCAACAAGCATGTTACCAAATACAATCTCAAAATAGGATGAAAGTGGAGTAGGGAATTCACATTCAACAGTATGCAGAGAATTATAACCATTATTAACATGTGCATTATCAGTATCAAAAAAATATTTGCATGTAAGGATTTCATCAAGTGTATCATAAACATATAATGAAATAGGAGAAGAAATATCATGAGATATATCTTTATAATCATTAGAGACATTTTCAGTAATGTAAGGAGTATGAGATGCATCTGTACAATTATCCTGACTAGTATGAGACACAACATCATGAATTTTTACATTTTCATTATGATTTGTAACTATGCAATCTAGAACAAGCATATAATCAATAATATCATCATCTAAAGTTTCGGCAGAAATAGAAGAAGGTGGAGTAGTCCTAGTGCCAAATGAGTAAGGAGTACAACCAGAAAAAAAAAACTCTTTTGAAACAATGTTGCAAGAAGAATTGACAAAGCTAGTAGGAATATTTTGTTCATTAGACAAATTTTTTATTTGAATGTCACCATCAAGTTAAGGATTTTGAAAAAGAAGCTTAAGTTCAGCCTCAAAAACATCATCAAGGATAAGATTAACACTCTCATGATGCATAACTTTCTGAGGAGAAGAAGAACTACTATTAGCCATTAGGGTTTTAGTGGATCTTAGGACAAGGAATTTGAAGGTACAGGTTTACCAAAATGATTCAATAAGATCTGAATTTATTTTACTAATATCTAAAGCTAGAAGCTACTTTAAGGATATACAATGACATACAAATGCTAGGAAATTTTATTTGATGTAATTATGAAAGAAAATAAGAGAGATAGGGAATTTACATTGATTTCACTTATCCTGAAGTATGTATGGAATGGAAAAATTTATGAAACAAAATATCAGAGTGTCACAATCATGTTAAAAAAATGTGGATATGTTGGTAATTTCAGGACACAGATGCCTAGGTAAGGGTGAGAGCGCCAACGGGAGCCCTAGCCTTTGTGGGGCGTTGGAGTATTCTAAAAAGGTTAGAACCTGGTTCCAACACCATCGCTAGGGTTTTACACTTGTTCACTTTTGATCACCTATATGTCGCACTTTAATCATTGGAGTACCAGTAAATCTGCAATAGAAATAACCTCCTACAGAACCCTCAAACTACATCAAATCCTAAAAAATAAAAATGCAAGTTGAGGGGTTAGATATTCCTCAACTATCACTTGAGTGAAATTATGACTGAACACTACACTACATCTCAAAACCAATGCAATTCTATATGTTTTTGTTTGTAATAATGCTCCTAGGTTTCCCTTGCATTGATGATGCCAAGATACTAGGCGGTAGCTAGATAAAATGCAAATGTGTGGATGGAATAGAATGAACTTCCTCTTCCTATGTAGTGTGTATGCAAAGTAATAATCTCAAGATTTAGTCCCTTTGATATATAGATAGATAGTCATTGATAAAAATTGCCCACAATTATAATGATATATATGTTGTGTTTATATAGGGATATCTTTCTTGAATCTTGACACTAATGACCCGACATGCCAACTAGTACCTTGAGATATGAGTGGGAAAACCAAAAATATCAACCTCAAATGTCAAAAATAAGATAAAAAAATTAATTTGGCACAGGCGCCTAGGATGGACAAGAGCGCCTGGGCACTAGTGTCCAAAGACAACTGGCAACAAATGCGTGAAGAGGAGAGACATGGATCCCTGTGACCTAACTAGAACTAAGTGTATGAGTGACATGTGTGAAAGATAGAAGAAATAGAAACAAACAACACAAAAAGATGGACTAGGAAGTGTGCCATTAGTGAATACTTTTCTTACTCAAAATCCATATATAAACCAACATACTTGGTGGTATAGTAAATAGTAGTAAGTGCAAGATTTTGTGTCTATAGAGGGAGAAATTTGAGCATGTGTGAAGATTTTAAGAAGAATGAATGGAAATATACTAATAGTGGTGAGTGTTCTTATTTTATTTGTGTTTAACAGAATCTATGTATGAGTATTCACCCTTCAAATAGCTTAAATATTGAGTTTCTAAAGGATACAGAGTGGTAGACCTTGTTCTAGAAATAAGATTGTGTTTTCCTGATTGGTAAAAGTGGAATATATTTTGTTATATATGCATGTGTTAGAACATTTAAATGTTAAGTGTTCTTATATAAACTATAGTATAGAGTTTAAAAATTTAGAATATTATCTATTTTAAATTATTTAATATAAACAACATGTTTATGGTTAAATTGATTTTATATATCAATTAATTAATAATTTTGGGTGCTTCGCGAGAAGTCACGCCCATTTAAAATATTTAAATAATACCCATGGGGTCTAGTGATTATTATGAAATTAGGAATTCACTTGGGTGAATTGTATTTACTGGAGAGAAGTGAGGGGACCAGAGATTTTACTAGACTGTAATTTTGTTTCTCAAGTTAATGGAAATCTTACCTTGTTTTTGGTTTTTTACCCCTTGGTGCTTTTTCCACGTTAAATCCTTGTGTTGTGTTATTTTAATTGTAATGTTTTAATTATATTTCATTGTAAAATTTGTAATAATTGATTAATTATGAATGGCTTCGACCTCACATGGTACCAGAGTGTGTTGCTAATATTTTATTTTAGTATAATTTCGTCTAAACCTAAGGGTCCTAACCATTGGTGGGTGGTAACAACCTAGTGGAAATAAATAAGTCACGCCCTTGATTTCGTATGGACTCTTATTATCTCTAATATTTCTCTTTCATGAAAATTAGTGTGAAAAGTGTGTTTTTGTGAAAAATCTCTCCGAGCTCACTCTCTAATGTAGGTGAGGTTTAATAAATTTGAAATATTTAATTTATTGTGTTTGGTTCAAATGTGTAGGGAAGAGAATTAATTCCGAGGGTAAATTTGAGGTCTCCTAGGATGGAAACAACCTTCCTCGATAATAACACTTTGAATTTTTTGATTGATCCGATTTAATACCCTTGAAACATAGATAAATAAAATATTTAATCTCAGTAATATTTTAAACCCATGTCTAAGTCCCCCCTCTTAGTTGGTAAGGTGGTATTTGAGTATTTAAAGTAAAACATGAGTAACTATATATCTTATAAAAAGTTTTAATTTAAAATATAAACCCTAACCATTTGATTCCTAACCAATTTATACCTTATCATCTTATCCTATCTATGCAGCCTAGGTATTAACATTTACTACCTTTATACTATTTCACCGGTAGGCATTCACCTTTGAAGAAGGCCTTGTTGGAAAGTGTCAAAATCCGGCAAAATTGTTCCCTGTATTATTTCACCCTAGCCAAATCCTTTTTCTTTTGTCATCTTATTTTGTGATGGGACATGTTATGCTCATACATATGAATATTTAAATGGTTGTTGGAAAATATGCGAACAAATATAAATTTTTACAAGATATTTGACCCATTTTCCTCACCAAATTGAACCAGCTATGCCGTAACCAAATTAAACAAGTTGTTTCCTTTGATATATAAAGTATTAGTATAGCATTGTTCGCGTATAGGTCTAAGTGAAGAAGCATTATTATTGAATTTATTTTCTTCGCAACACTACTCAATAATTTCCACGACTCAAAAGTGCATATATCAGATAGTATATAGTCAGATTACATTGGATCCATTTCCCACAGAGATGTTTTTCCCTACATATTTCTTCTTTGTGCAGTCAGATCTTCAAACCAGCATGCCAATGCACAACCATTCACTAAATGACATCAGTCTTGTAAGAATTTTTACATTTATTTCAGTCAATTTTTGAAGCTCAGGGGTTCACTCAAGTGGCTGATTATTGCACCTAAGATCTAAATGGAAATATTCAATGGACCATTCCATCTTATCCAATCTGACTACTCACACCACAATCCTAATCTGATCAGCTCCAGGTTACACTGGTCGAAAGACCATTGTCTCTTAAAGGAAATTTAGATATTTTAATATGGCCCTTCACTACCTCGGGGAAAGTAATAGTTTCTTCTACATATATGCAATTGAATCAAGCCAATTCATATCCCGCCAAAAGATGGAATCAGTTATGGAACATAGAGAATTGGAAAAAAAATCCAAGTTTTTTTATGGTTGGTCAAATACTCCTTACAAAAAACAATATACAACAAGGATTTATATGTCCCTCCATTTTTCCAAATTACAATCAAGTGGAAGAATCCATCCAACACCTCTTTTTTCAATATCCAATGGAAAAAACTGGCTGTGAGATGATAAATTTTTGGTTTCACTGTGGTACATAGAACCAACACTTCTTCTAGCCCTGCATACATGGTATTGCTTATTAACTAGCATGACTATGATTAGAGATGTGGCCCATATTTCTCCCATTCACTTTCTATGGCATCTCTAGATTGAACAAAATTTGAGTCTTGAAAAATGAATCTCATACTCTCCAAATAATATTGCATAAACTAAAAACCAATATAAGAAGCACTACTTTATCACTTCCTTACTTCGGTGTGCTAAATTCCTATAGTATGTCTGATCGATGGATTTCTTAGGAAATATTCCATTTCACCAAAAATTGAGTTGGTTTATAGTGGATCTCACACTTCATAGGATGCTGCGACCCAAGAGGTTGGTAAAAATTCAGTTTTGATGGTGGGAATTATCAGGGGTGCCCTCAGACACTATTATAGTACATATGCTCATTGTATTATTAAGTTTTTCATGAGCATTAGAAGCTACTTCAGCAACCTTCAAATTTGATTATTTTTCCAAAATTATCCCCTTTTGTAAATTTTCCACTGTAGTTCCAGATTCCTCTCTAGATTCTTACTAGCAATTCATTAAATGACATCACTCTTCTAAGAATCCACGCATTTATTATAAAGTGATAGTTGTTGTTTTCCATAAATAAAAGAATTATTGAGTTGGACATTCAAAACAAATTCTCCCTGGTTGGTGTTAGTTGTAACAAATCTGATCACCCTCTCCACCTACTACTCCATAGTCCCATCTGCTGACTGTAATAGATAGGCAACACCCACTACTTACATAAAGACTACTATACGTGGCTATATTGTACATTATCTAGATTTGTTCCTGCCATAATTGTTAGTGGTTGAAACAGTAGCAGATTTACTGTAGCTGTTTTGCCTTAAAATATCTCTCTACCTATAAATAAATCTCTACATTTTTCAGGTATCCATCCTACAACACCTCCACATCATTTGTTTTTTCAACAGCTACAACACCCTGCTCACCTCATAGACACCACAACTCATAAGTAAAATAGGTTTGCATGGTTATCATTATAGGTTTTCTTTAATATATGGGCTATAATTTAACAATTTTGATTTCTTCTTTTATTGATTTTTTAGTTCATATTTTATTTTTAAGTATTCTTCCTTAAAGAATGCATTTATCAGTTCAATATTGTTAGAATATTGAATATAGCATATAGTAAGCTTAGTATTATAACTAAGTCTTTAGTGAGGATGATATTCTTCTCCAAGATGAGATTGATCAACTTTCCCAGCATCACCTCAACTTTCATAAACATATCTCTGAGAAATGGTTGTAAATGATGGGATCCTGAGAGAGCACCTTCCAGATGGGTTGACTCCTCATACATTGGCTCTAATGTGTGGCCCTCGTAACATGATCTATTTTTCCTTTTTGCCAAATCTTGCAAAAATAAATTGTGACATCAACAATTCTTATTTTTCAATTTTAATATGCAATTGTATTTTTAGTATAGATGGATCTTTAGCTCCGATTTTCATTGTGTTTTCCACTGTAAAACTACTCAAAATGCAATATTTTCCTTGATGTATAATGATTTCATGGAACATCTATAAATTTATTTCTCTTGCATAGTTTGATTATTAGTGAATCAAAAACATGATTACCTTGTTATTTTTTTTGTAAATTAACATTGATAAGACATATTCAAATTACTTTTTGAAAAATCATACCTTACCAATTTCAAGGCATAATGTGGCAAAATGTCATCCTGTGTGGTTATGTACAGCCAAGAAGTGGAAATCAAGGTTTTATCTCGTGTTCTTATTGCCAAGGTGATTTTCTTAGTATGAATGATTATTAAAACTTATTTCCTTCTGTTATAGCAGATAAATCAATATTGTATTGGGTTGAACCAAGTAATAGAATCACCTAAGAAAACCAGTAAATAGATTGTGCAAAACATCAAAATGTTAGCAAATGACTACATAGATCATGGACAAAAATATAGAAACAAATAATAGTCAATCTGAACATATTACCCAAGTAGTGTCACAATTTTTAGAGACAAAGAAATAAAAGTGCAAGGACACTAGGGCACTACTTTCCCAATTACAAGTACATTGATTGAATAATGAACCAAAAAATAATGAAGTGTTTGCACTCAAGCACTTATATTAGCAAAATTTCTTTTTTTTTCTACAACCACCTTGCCTCCTACCTTATCACATTAGTCTTCAATCCACCTACCCTTTGTCTCAATTGCGTAACACGTGAAAATCCTCTAGTCATGTGTGTTGAAATAACCAAATTTGATTTTTTTAGGAGCTTTATTCAAATGCTACAATTTAGTTGTATTTAAGTCAATTAGTGCTCTTTGGTTTATCATTTTCCTATATCTTAGAAAAATTCCAATTGAAATTCTAGTAGTATATGAATACTTGAAGCTTTTTTGGTACACCTTGCAAGTATTCAAAATTTTAATCTAGGATTTGGAGTATGCAAACTCAGATTGTCTTCCTATCACGTCAAAATAATATTATTCTTCAATAACTCTTTTTCTACCTTTAATGCTACACAAATTATTGAAATTCGTAACATATATATGTATATGTATTTATGTAATTGTCAGTAGAAACATGTTTTATATTTCACAAATTTGTTGATATTTTCAGGTACTATGGCCACTCTAATTGGAAACCTGACCATTATCAAAATATCTGATGATACTTCTGGTGGTATTTTTGGGAGCCCACCTAGTGATCTGGTAGCTTCAAATGGGTCCCCACATTCATATATAACCAAGGTGGCCACCGACTAGAGATCAATACATAATGTCCAACCACCACTTGCAACTTATGTGCATTCTTTGGCTAATTTTGTTGGAACTACATGCCCAACCATTTCGATATGGTATCAAAGTCTCTAATCCCATCAATGATAGTTATTGATAGTGATTTAACCACTGTGTTGGACATGATGTAAAAGGTAGATGACACATACCTTCACCTTGAAGCCTTGTACACTTTCCTTCATGCATTAGGATATGACCAATACTACTCTGGTGGTAACGAGCAATACATTAGAGACACATTCAAAGATTACCTTGTGTCCTTATAATTTTAGCACCTACCTCACCCATACTACAACTTTGTAATGCTCATACATATGCCAAGCTCTTTTTTGATAACCCGCAGATACCTATTTTTGATGGACTAACTCAAAAAGCCTATGTTTACATAAATATGGTATACTTGTTGCTCTGTTTTATAACCCCCTATAGATGTTTTGTAAATTTCCTTTCATGAAATATACATTATATTCTTTGTACATATGTTTCCTTATTTACTTTGAATGAGCATGAAAAATTCAGTGTTTTACGAACACCTTCCACATTGTACATATGTTTACGTGCTTATGTCCTAAAAAACAACACTATATGAGGACATTTAATTGGTTAACACTGCCCCCTTTTTTGAGGGTATGGATTTTTTTTACTTCCCTATGGCATTTCTCCCACCATGATTATGTATCCCACACTTCCCCTACTCTTAAACATACAACACATGTCGTACGTACTATTGTTTTAGTTATATAAAATGCATTTTCCTACCCTATGTTGCTTACTATTCTTTATTGAATGTCTATATTGTAAATTATCCTTATCCATATCATGCATCACACTTTTTTATTTAGCGGGTAACCCCTCGCATCCTTAAAATAAAAATATCATAACATATAAGAGCACATTAAATTTGCACACACTTAATGTATTATAGTATGCCAAAAAACTACTTTACGTAAACTCATTTGCTAATTCATTTTCATTGTATTTTATTGTTTAGGAGCCAACGCCATCATAGGATTCACTACCTCCAATGTTGTTCCTCCCCAACTAGCCATAAACATGCCAACACCCTACACTGATACTTTGGCACCAGCTGCTCATAAAGGACACCCTGCAGAATGCATGTAACTCATGCCAATAAAGTCGCTAAATCCTTACCAAATCCTTTGGTCTATTGAAGGCAGGGTCATAAAAAAGGATTCCTAAACAAATATAGCATGGAAAAAAGCACAAGGAAATTATTTAGCTTCAACATCATCGAAAAAGGAAGTGCAGATATAGTGGTGAATTCTTCTTACCAAGCTGCAAATTTATACTACAACAAAATATAACTAGGCAAAACATACACAATCAAAAGAGGCACTTTGCGGACTGCAAACAAATACTACAATGATTCCAAAACTCCTTGGGAAATTATCCTAGACTTGGACTCCTCTGTAAATCTCAATACAAATCAGTGTGTGGAAATTCCTCAATATTTTTACCATTTCAAAACAATAGTAGAAATCAACTCCTTTCACGCCAAATCCACCATTGACCTCCTTGTTATCGCACTATCCATTACTGTACCCTCCACTATAAGAAAAGGTGATAGTAATTTCAACAAAAAATACACGGATCTACTTAGTGATAACTTGACACTATGTATTGAGGAAATGCTATGGGGTGCTTTTAGTGACTGTAACATCCTCAATTTATACCTTAGAACAAGTGAATTTTTTTTTTGATAATTACATCCTGGTTCTAAATACATAATTTAGATCTCACAAATCAAATAACCATTCTTATAACAGACAACCATATGCAGCTGTAATGACTCGGAGTACCTCCAATCTATTCATTCCATGACTCGGTAATCTACCGATCTATTCATGAGTAATAAGAGTTGGCGTTTTTATTTAACACTTCACTCTTGCGGTTCTCTTCCCTATTCTGGGATTCAGAATGCTCTGTCCAAGGAACCTAACTGAATAATTGTTACCATCATTCATCGGCATCTCATCCCTTAGACTAGGTGAATTAGGACAACGCAATCAGCAGCTTGCGATACTTTGGCCAAAGATTTGAAACATACTGTATATGTCTCGTATTCCTTAACGGCATACTCGTCAATCTGGAATACACCCTTCACCCCATTCTTATGTTATGAAGAATGTCTTATACCGACTTCTGTCAGTCCTTCCTATCTCAACTTAATCACTCGGAAATGGATTAACAAGGTGATAATGTTATATGAATGCCCACGAGGATTAGGGATACGATGACATACTGGTTCAACCCAAGTTAAACCAGTGTGTCAAGATACCCTGTATCTCCAAGGCAGCCTTATAACGTGACCACATTTCTAATCGGTTCCGGAGTAACTTGCTTGAGATCAAGTGTAAATCTTAGCGATCAATGCAAAGGGTGCCGTCATAAGTCACCTGCATTGTTGTAACTTTGAGAAGATCCTAATCTTCTCGGAGGTACAACCCTATAGTTGACTTGTTCCGTCAACCTTTAAATCCGCCTCGAAAAGATCTACTTATTAATATGTGTTACGCACGTTGAGTTTAAATTACCTTAAAGACGTTCCCCTAAGGTTAGCCTTTCCTATTCCTGGATTCTTCATCATAAGATGACCTTCCTCAATTAAACCCATTACACGATGGAGATATTAGGCCAAGGTCTCATCAAGGAGTTCTTAGAATATACCTGATTCTAAAACAATGAAATTGGACAATAACTCATAAACTTCACATGAGATTGCCATCAAAACCCCTTTAGGTTTATATAAGTTCTCCTAACTGAATTTATATCATACTTATTAGTATAAAGATATAAATGATTAAGAATCCAATTAAATGTTGTCCTGTCATAATCAAGACTAGGGATTTGTAATTTAATTTAGTTTGAATAGCGTTCTGCTTAAGTTTATTTTAACCCTATCTTTTTGAAAGACAATGATTTAAATTCAATATTGCTATAGATAGAACAAATTAGAACTACTAAACACTCATAAGAATTCAAGCACATTTTCTTGTAGGCTTTCATTGACAATCACAAAATTCTCCAAATTATACAAAGATAACATTGCCCCTTCGGTATATAAACCGAAGAAGGTCAACTATCAAAATAAGAATACAACACATAAGTAGCAATTTCTTATTTCCATTCTTTTCAGAACTATACAAATACATTTTATGCATTCAGCATACTTGATACAATGCTCAATAGAAAAAGAACATCTTTCCTCATATAGTACATATAGAGAATCAAACTGTAATTCTACTTATATCAATTTTAAACAATCTGATCATCTTATCAGATCTGCATGCTTTTACCACTTACGGAAACCATGTGCAAAAATAGTCAACATGAGTCAGTTTGATGAACTGAGCATGATAAGCACTAACTCTTAAAACAATTGCAATCCATCAATTGTTTTCATTAAACACCCTGTTTAAATGAGATCAATTATCCAAACAAGTAAACATATTCAGACTATGCCTTTGTAATACAAAAATGACTACAAATGTGTAACTCTATCATCGTTACAGAATAGTCCTAAACACTTCACAATTATTTCATCAAATATTAGGAATCAAGAATGAAAGTATCCAAACAATTATCTTGAATCCAAGATTAGCAACATTGAACAGATAGTTATTTTCATCAGAAAATGGAATATCATAGCAAATCGTGATTCCACCAATATGTTACAAAAACAATTCCAACTGTTAGACAGATATCAACAAGTATTATAATAATAGAAGAGAAAGAAACAAATCATTCACACTTCCTTTCACACAAGTTCATTACTGTACCATCTCCTCATATGGAAAGCATTCATCCTGCATGTATACGAATAAGTCCGACAAGCCACAAGAAGAATCACTATTTTAATAAAAATCGAACACAGCAAAAACTCCTGTACAGTAGCTAACACGTCAATAGTGATGAATACCAACCAAACAAACTCCACAAGAAGCGTTAAACAACATGGAATTCACCACATTTCCTGTCGAGGTGCATTCGATGGCTTTTAGATCAGTCCAACTCAAGGCAGGGTAGTTATGCAACAGAAGACGAACACGCCAACAATCCCATATATCAACCTATAGCCCAATGCTAGTCCCTTTTATACACAGTAAGGCTTTTCGACCCAAGTTCGAAATCAAAGAACCTCTAGTATATCGCGGTCAACAACAGACTTCATTGCATTAAGCAATTTGAAGTTTCCTTAAGACTATGCCAAGACAATCACACAGAATTTCCGAAACATGCTCAGTCTCAATCGGACTAGAATAAACGGAGAGGAACATAGCATATCTATTCTCACCTGGGCGCATTCAAGTTTAAAGTATGGAATTCACGACTCACTTCAACAGAGCCAGGACACATGATAATTATCCATACTCAAGGAACTCAAACAGTGACAAAAACGATAGTGTCCCAAAAATCAGGTTCAATATGAGACAAAGATACAGGTTACCTTCCAAGGATTCAACTGAATCCGAACAACAGTAACAAGACAAATAATTGCAAATGATTCCATATGAGCCAATCAATGGAGCATATTAAAAAAAATCAGGCAAAGCAAATCTAATTACTGATTTCAAAACAAGGAATCCGACTGAACCCTCAAATCTAGTTACTGATTTCAAAACAAGGAATCCGACTGAACCCTTACCAATTTTTTTTACACAAATTTGCACAGAATGAAGACGTAAAAATAAACCTAAAGAATCTGTACCACAAAATCCTTGCGACACGAAGGTATTCTTACAAAATAACAGAGGTCGAAATACATGTTATTCCCTTAAGTCGCTGGCACATCAATTACCAATATTCAATTATATTTAACTTGAACAGTGGTTCAAATATATATAAATCATTCAATCGACTCCACAGAGTCATTCTGATTATAAAAAATATAAATCTATATATATTGCATACTTTTAACGGGTTTAAACCCATAACCACAAAGCAAGGGAAAAACATCTCCGGCAAGATCATAAAGATTACTGTAACACAGTAAGTTATCTCTTCCCAAAAATTTTAAAAGACAAAACGAAACCCAACAAGTATCAATAGCCACTATCATCAATAACCATGACAGAGCTTACAAAGGTTCAATATAAACTGAGCAGTCAACAAAATTCCATCAGTATTCCTTTCTACGAGTAATCACAACCAGCATTGACGGCAAGTATCAACAACAAGCATTGACTACTAGAATCAATCAACAAGCATCAAAATAGCCTGAACCCAGCAAGGGAATCATGCACGGGTTCTCACATAGCAGGATATGTACCCTTCAAGCATACGTTTCACAGGCTTACGCTGGAATGTAAAACGTAATAAAACAGAATAACAGTTCGAAATACAACACACACCCTTCAAGGGTTAAAATTGAAAATCGAACAGCAAGAAGATACAGTAACAAAATTACCCGTAACTGCCATAAAATCATTTGAACAAAGTTGTTCTAATGAAATCACTTGAAAGACAGCAAGATTTTTAAAGGTTAGGGCCTAACATGCCTGGATATTTGCTCAAAATTCCGAAGCAGCCCACTAAAAGAGCTCGGACTTCCTTTTCCTTTTCCAAGTTAGAGCGACCAACAAAATTTTGCTATCTCCATGACATATATATTTTCCTTGCCAGAGGAAAGAGCTAGTTACGCTCATGCTTGCCATGCAACACCAAGAAGACTGGTGCGAAGAACCAGTGAACAGACAGAAGGAAAACCGGCGTGCATGCAAAACCAAACAAACAATCAACTTTCCATTTTGCATGCTTCCCCAAGAACTCCGATCTCGAAGCTCGAGTGCATTGATTGCATTAATTCCCAGTTTCCCGCTCAAACTCCACTGCCACTGACCGCCATAGTTGGCGATAGACAAATGAAATTCCAAGACCATTTCCAATTTTGGTGACCTGCCACGTCGGCTCAAGATAGCCGTTATAAAACCTCCGCCAAATTACCTGTCTTTCATACTTATCCACGTATTTAATAGCATAGAAACTGCCGCCCATGGTTCGCACCCCTTCCATAGGTCCCCTTATTCTTTGCTCAATAGTTAGGTTAGTAACTTAGGTTAGGATTTAGGATAACACCTAGTCTAACCACTTTACACATAGATACTAACTTAGAACATGAGCTCTTAGCCTAGGTCTAGGTTAGATTAACACTAATCTAACCCCTAGGTTAAGTTTAGTTTTAGGTTACTAACATCAATAATTCCAGTTAGGTCTAACATTTCATATACTCAGAAAAAGACCTACCACTTGCATTCTCGAACAGGGTTCACTCCTGTACTGCCATTAGGCTACAGGATTATATGAAACAGAATTATTACCTGGTCCACGACCAAGACCTTCCAGATATACTTCGATATCGGGAACCATTCCATTTCACACGATCGTCCTGAGTTAGACTCGGGATTGGCTTTAACCAACGAATTGAGACCTTGCAACCTGTGAAAGGTTTAAAATTTTCTTTTAATTCATCACGAATAACTTAAAGCAATACTTGGATCAATTCCACTGATCCAAGGCTAGATCTTATAGATGGATAACTCTATAATTCATTCCGAGATCAGATTAAACTTAGATACAAAATGAAAGAAATAAAAGAGTCTAATCATATTTCGACTCAGTCAAAGATCTGCAATCTGCAAAGAAAATATAGTACATATCAAGCATGATTTCTTAATCTAGGAACACATCCTTTTTACAAAAGAAATCACATATCAACACTTGTATGCATAGGAGGAAGTAACAACAGTTCAGGGTGTTACATGCTTCCCTCCTAAAAAGATTCATCGTCCCAATGATTACATATTCAGTTAACCTTCAGGTCAACTAATTTATTAGTTCACAAATCAATGCAACTATTTTCCAACTTGATTAGTTCCAGAAATTAATGTCACAACACATTTTATTCAACCTGAATAATGTTTGCCTTCATCTGGCTTTCACAAATACTTAAAAAAAAATAAGTTCACAAAAGAATGTTTTGTCAACAGATTTCATTCTGTTGAAAAAGAGAAGGAAAAGCAATTTTCATCTCTTCCAGATTTTCCCAAGTTGCACTTTCTTCGTTAAACTGGTCCCACTGGACCTTACATTGTTGTATTTCATGATTTCTTAAATGCAATTTGTGAGTTTCCAGCACTCGTGTGGGTTTAACCACGATTATTCCTGGGTCTTGGACCTGCAAGGAATTCCAATTTAAAACATGTGACAGATCTGAAACGTATTTCTTAAGCAAAGAAATATGGAAAACATCATGCATGCGAGATAAAGCAGGTGGCAATGCTAAACGATAAGCTACAGGATTGATTATTTCGACAATTTCGAAAGGTCCCACGAATCGAGGTGACAATTTGGCAGCCTTGCCAAAAGTTATGGAACTCCTTCTGGGTTTAACACGAAGAAAAACCTTATCACCAAGCTCAAACCTTCTATCAACCCACTTAAGGTCAGCATAGCTCTTCTGTCTATCCGCTGCTTCCTTTAATCGTTCACAAATCAGCTTAACTTGATGTTCCATTTCTGTGAGAATCTCTGGTCCAATTACCACTCTATCCTCAACACTGTCCCAACTAATAGGAGTTCTGCACTTTCTTCCATAAAGTGCTTCAAATGGTGCCATTTTAAGAGATGAGTGATAAGTATTGTTGTATGCAAACTCAACTAATGGAAGGTACTCCTCCCATTTATACTGTTGATCCATGCAATACATATGCAACATGTCCTCCAACACTTGATTTACCCTCTCAGTTTGTCCATCCGTTTCTGGATGATATGCAGAACTGAAATTTAGTTTTGTTCCAAGAGCTGCGTTAAGCGTTTGCCAAAACCTTGACGTCATTCTAGGATCCCTATCAGATATAATCAATTCTGGTACACCATGCAACCTGAAAATTTTGTGTACGAATCTTTTGGCCAGCACTGGTGAATCATCCTTTAGATTTCCAGCGATGAAATGAGCTACCTTAGTCAGTTTATCTACAACTACCAGGATAACATCATGTTTATTCCTGGACATGGGTAGTCCTTGTACAAAATCCATGGTTATTACTTGCCATTTGTACTGCGGTATGCTATGAGGATATAACAGTCCAGAAGGGTGCATATGTTCTGCCTTCACCCACTGACATTCCAGACAATGAGTCACAAAATTAATTACATCCTCTTTCATACCTTTCCAAAAGTATTGCTGTTTCAAATCAGCAAGCATCTTTGTGATACCTGGGTGTCCAGAAAAAGGTGAATTATGAAATTCAACTAACAACTTCTTTCTCAAATCGTTCAGCATAGGTACATATACCTGGTTTTCATAACGCAAGATTCCTTCATTATCAAAATGAAAACCTTTATACCTTATATCCTTTGGTTCTGCAGCAAGCGCTGCTTTTACTTGTTGGAAGTATGCATCTGATTCTGAGGCACTTTTTACCTCGTCTTTAAACTGAGTTCTTAATGTTATAAGAGCAAAAATGTGCCTCCTACGACTTAGAGCATCAGCTACTCTATTCTCCTTCCCTTTGATATAGCTAATATCAAAGTCATATTGTGATAAAAATTCTAACCACCTTCTCTGTCTGGCATTCAGATTGGGCTGAGTAAAAATATATTTCAGTCCTAAGTGATCAGTTTTCAACTCAAAAGGTTTCCCAAGTAAGTAGTGTCTCCAGACTTGAAGTGCATGAACAATTGCAAGCAAGTTCCAAATCATGAGGGGCATAATTCAGCTCATGTAACTTAAGTTTTCTACTTTCATATGCTATGACCTGATCATTTTGTAGCAAAACACCTCCAAGGCCTTCCCCAGAAGCATCCGTTACAACTGTAAAACTCCCATTAGGGTTTGGTACAGCTAATATAGGTGCAGAAGTCAACTGGTCTTTCAGACTTTTGAAAGCCGCTTCGCACTTTTCATTCCACATGAATTTCTTATCCTTCTTTTGCAATGAAATTATTGGTGCAGCTATTTTAGAAAAATCTTTTACAAATTTTCTATAGTAACCAGCAAGACCCATGAAGCTTCTTACTTCATGCACATTCTTTGGTGCAGGCCACTCAGTTATTGCCACTATTTTTGAAGGATCTACAGCAATTCCTTCTTTACTTATGACATGACCGAAATAGTGAACTTCTGAATCATAGAAAGAACATTTGGATAACTTACCATACAACTTTCTTTTTCTCAAAATTCCCAAAACTATCTTCAAATGCTCATTGTGCTCCTCAACGCTTTTAGAATAAATGAGAATATCGTCCAAGAATACAAGTACAAACTTGTCCAGGTATTCTTGAAAAATATTGTTCATCAAGTTCATAAAGGCTGCGGGTGCATTAGTTAATCCAAAGGGTAGAACTGTGAATTCATAATGTCCGTACCTTGTTCGGAAAGCTGTTTTATGAATATCTTCCTCTCTAATCCTTAACTGATGATAACCAGATTGAAGGTCTATCTTAGAATAAACTGCTGCTCCATGCATCTAATCAAACAGATCGTCGATCCTAGGAAGTGGATATCAGTTCTTGACTGTTGCTTTGTTCAACATCCGATAATCAATACACAGCTTTAGTGTTCCATCCTTCTTTTTCACAAATATTACAGGCACTCCCCAAGGTGAAACACTTGGTCTGATCAAACCTTTAGACAAAAGCTCTTGCAACTGTGCTTTAAGCTCGACTAACTCTGTAGTAGTCATCCGATAGGGCGCTTTGGATATAGGTTCTGTTCCTGGCTTGATTTCAATGGTGAAGTAAAATTCTCTCTTGGGTGGTAACCCTGGTAATTCCTCAGGAAAAACATCCCTGAAACTTTGTAAAAGAGGGAATCGTTTCATGAAATCAACATCTTCTTCTGAAGATTTAGATATCTTTACTGCATAAAGGGTACATCCTTTATTTTTAGCCTTTTTAAGCTGCATAGCTGACAGTTTTCTAACTGAAATTTCCCGTTTCACCCCTTGAATCTCTGCTGATTCCAGCTGATCATCTAAACATTTTATGTTCTTTTCATAGCAGTCTACTTTTGCTTTATGATCAGCTAACCAATTGACACTGATGACAATGTCATACGATCCCAAAGGTGTAACATAGAGATCAACTTCCATGGAAAAGTTAGGTAAGTCAAGGCCTGCCCCAAAAAGACACATACTCATTGTATGAACAGAGTTATTACCATACTGTATAGTCCAAGATTTATCCATTTTTCCATCTTTTCTTTTAAGTTTAGAAGCAAGTTTATTAGATATAAAACATTCAGTAGCTCCTGTATCAAAAATAATAGTGACAGGTATGCCGAATAACTTACCCGGAACTTCTATAGGTGTCACTTGCTTTTTAGCTTGCTTGTCCGCTACTGCAGCATGTATCTTATGCTGCTGATTACGATCATCCTTCTTCAAAGGGCACTGATTTGCGTAGTGATCTTTGCCACAATTGTAGCAGCCTCCTACAGGTCCCTTTTTAGGCTCAAAGTTGCCTCCAGTTTTGTAATTGTCACGCTTTCCTCCATAGGGCTTTTGCCCATTGTTATAATTTTTGACAAAATTATCCCTTACATTTCCAGCAGGCTTATTTACTACTGCTTTCTTATTGTTATCTCCTGGAAACTTACTCTTGGTTCCAAACTTTTTCCATGGTCCTTTTCTGGGTGCAAGAGAGGTTGAAGAAGGGTTTGCAGTCTTCTTCCGCACTTCCTCTTTATGATCAGAAATAGCCTTTAATTTCTGTTCTTGCCTTATGGCCTTTTCAACAACTCCTTCCATAGTGGTTGGACTGTGAACATCGACCTCTCCCCCTATCACGGGATTCAATCCCATGATGAATTTCCGTATTCTGAACTTCTCGTCAGTTTGGTACTGCGGTACATACTTGAGGAGTTTTGTAAATCGCTCCCAGTATTCAGTTACCGTTAGCTTCCCTTGAGCTAAGTTCTGAAATTCTGTCATTTTCTAATCATAGAAAAGTTGTGGCAGCCAACATTGCCTAAAATAGCCTTTAAATTGATCCCAAGTAATATTGGTCTCATCAATGTTTAGTTCAGCTTTACGGCTATCCCACCATGAAGATGCTTCATGGGAAAGCTGATAGGCTCCCCAAATAGCTTTGGTTTCCTCTGAGAAGTTCCTTATTGCAAAGTACTTCTCCATTTCACTGAGCCAGTTCTCAGCTCCATCTCCTAATGTGGTGCCATCATACTTAGGTGGACTTATCCTTTTTATATCATTAGTGAGTTCTGCTGCCAATCTGGCCTTTTTGTTTTCTGGTTAGACAGGTGCATTCCCAGCATTAACATCAACACCCATGTCGGGGTTGTCCTCAGGAGGTTGTTGATTATTATTATCAGCTTCTTCATCCTCCTCATTTCCCATCACCTGCTGTTCAAGTACAACTAAGCGATCTCTTATGTCCAACAGGGCAGAAAGGATCTCATCAAGTTTCTGGGTTGTTGCCACTCCTCCTTCAGGTGGAGCATTATTCGCAACATTCCCCCTTGTTCTAACCATTTTCTGTTACAAGAAAATTTAGGTTTTTATCAGATTATGGACACAATAGGTCCAAGAGCTACAACCTTCAGCTCTGATACCAAGATGTAACATCCTCAATTTATACCTTAGATCAAGTGAATTTTTTTTTTGATAATTACATCCTGGTTCTAAATACATAATTTAGAACTCACAAATCAAATAACCATTCTTATAACAGACAACCATATGCAGCTGTAATGACTCGGAGTACCTCCGATCTATTCATTCCATGACTCGGTAATCTACCGATCTATTCATGAGTAATAAGAGTTGGCGTTTTTATTTAACGCTTCACTCTTGCGGTTCTCTTCCCTATTCTGGGATTCAGAATGCTCTGTCCAAGGAACCTAACTGAATAATTGTTACCATCATTCATCGGCATCTCATCCCTTAGACTAGGTGAATTAGGACAACGCAATCAGCAGCTTGCGATACTTTGGCCAAAGATTTGAAACATACTGTATATGTCTCGTATACCTTAATGGCATACTCATCAATCTGGAATACGCCCTTCACCCCATTCTTATGTTATGAAGAATGTCTTATACCGAGTCAGTCCTTCCTATCTCAACTTAATCACTCGGAAAGGGATTAACAAGGTGATAATGTTATATGAATGCCCACGAGGATTAGGGATACGATGACATACTGGTTCAACCCAAGTTAAACCAGTGTGTCAAGATACCCAGTATCTCCAAGGCAGCCTTATAACGTGACCACATTTCTAATCGGTTCCGGAGTAACTTGCTCGAGATCAAGTGTAAATCTTAGCGATCAATGCAAAGGGTGCCGTCATAAGTCACCTGCATTGTTGTAACTTCGAGAAGATCCTAATCTTCTCAGAGGTACAACCCTACAGTTGACTTGTTCCGTCAACCTTTAAATCCGCCTCAAAAAGATCTACTTATTAATATGCGTTACACACGTTGAGTTTAAATTACCTTAAAGACGTTCCCCTAAGGTTAGCCTTTCCTATTCCTGGATTCTTCATCATAAGATGACCTTCCTCAATTAAACCCATTACACGATGGAGATATTAGGCCAAGGTCTCATCAAGGAGTTCTTAGAATATACATGATTCTAAAACAATGAAATTGGACAATAACTCATAAACTTCACATGAGATTGCCATCAAAACCCCTTTAGGTTTATATCAGTTCTCCTAACTGAATTTATATCATACTTATTAGTATAAAGATATAAATGATTAAGAATCCAATTAAATGTTGTCCTGTCATAATCAAGACTAGGGATTTGTAATTTAATTTAGTTTGAATAGCGTTCTGCTTAAGTTTATTTTAACCCTATCTTTTTGAAAGACAATGATTTAAATTCAATATTGCTATAGATAGAACAAATTAGAACTACTAAACACTCATAAGAATTCAAGCACATTTTCTTGTAGGCTTTCATTGACAATCACAAAAGTCTCCAAATTATACAAAGATAACATTGCCCCTTCGGTATATAAACCGAAGAAGGTCAACTATCAAAATAAGAATACAACACATAAGTAGCAATTTCTTATTTCCATTATTTTCAGAACTATACAAATACATTTTATGCATTCAGCATACTTGATACAATGCTCAACAGAAAAAGAACATCTTTCCTCATATAGTACATATAGAGAATCAAACTGTAATTCTACTTATATCAATTTTAAACAATCTGATCATCTTATCAGATCTGCATGCTTTTACCACTTACGGCAACCATCTGCAAAAATAGTCAACATGAGTCAGTTCGATGAACTGAGCATGATATGCACTAACTCTTAAAACAATTGCAATCCATCAATTGTTTTCATTAAACACCCTGTTTAAATGAGATCAATTATCCAAAAAAGTAAACATATTCAAACTATGCCTTTGTAATACAAAAATGACTACAAATGTGTAACTCTATCATCGTTACAGAATAGTCCTAAACACTTCACAATTATTTCATCAAATATTAGGAATCAAGAACGAAAGTATCCAAACAATTATCTTGAATCCAAGATTAGCAACATTGAACAGATCATTACTTTCATCAGAAAATGGAATATCATAGCAAATCGTGATTCCACCAATATGTTACAAAAACAATTCCAACTGTTAGACAGATATCAACAAGTATTATAATAATAGAAGAGAAAGAAACAAATCATTCACACTTCCTTTCACACAAGTTCATTACTGTACCGTCTCCTCATATGGAAAGCATTCATCCTGCATGTATACGAATAAGTCCGACAAGCCACAAGAAGAATCACTGTTTTAATAAAAATCAAACACATCAAAAACTCCTGTACAGTAGCTAACACGTCAATAGTGATGACTATCAACCAAACAGACTCCACAAGAAGCGTTAAACAACATGGAATTCACCACATTGCCTGTCGAGGTGCAGTCGACGGCTTTTAGATCAGTCCAGCTCAAGGAAGGGTAGTTATGCAACAGAAGACGAACACGCCAACAATCCCATATATCAACCTATAGCCCAATGCTAGTCCCTTTTATACACAGTAAGGCTTTTCGACCCAAGTTCGAAATCAAAGAACCTCTAGTATATCGCGGTCAACAACAGACTTCATTGCATTAAGCAATTTGAAGTTTCCTTAAGACTATGCCAAGACAATCACACAGAATTTCTGAAACATGCTCAGTCTCAATCGGACTAGAATAAACGGAGAGGAACATAGCATATCTATTCTCACCTGGGCGCATTCAAGTTTAAAGTATGGTATTCGCGACTCACTTCAACAGAGCCAGGACACATGATAATTATCCATACTCAAGGAACTCAAACAGTGACAAGAACGACAGTGTCCCAAAAATCAGGTTCAATATGAGACAAAGATACAGGTTACCTTCCAAGGATTCAACTGAATCCGAACAACAGTAACAAGACAAATAATTTCAAATGATTCCATCTGAGCCAATCAATGGAGCATATTAAAAAAAATCAGGCAAAGCAAATCTAATTATTGATTTCAAAACAAGGAATCCGACTGAACCCTCAAATCTAGTTACTGATTTCAAAACAAGGAATCCGACTGAACCCTCAAATCTAGTTACTGATTTCAAAACAAGGAATCCGACTGAACCCTCAAATCTAGTTACTGATTTCAAAACAAGGAATCTGACTGAACCCTTGCCAATTTTTTTTACACAAATTTACACAGAATGAAGACGTAAAAATACACCTAAAGAATATGTACCACAAAATCCTTGCGACACGAAGGTATTCTTACAAAATAACAGAGGTCGAAATACATGTTATTCCCTTAAGTCACTGGCACATCAATTACCAATATTCAATTATATTTAACTTGAACAGTGGTTCAAATATATATAAATCATTCAATCGACTCCACAGATTCGTTCTGATTATAACAAATATAAATCTATATATATTGCATACAGTTAACGGGTTTAAACCCATAACCACAAAGCAAGGGAAAAACATCTCCGGCAAGATCATAAAGATTACTGTAACACAGTAAGTTATCTCTTCCCAACAATTTTAAAAGAAAAAACGAAACCCAACAAGTATCAATAGCCACTATCATCAATAACCACGATAGAGCTTACAAAGGTTCAATATAAACTGAGCAGTCAACAAAAGTCCATCAGTATTCCTTTCTACGAGTAACCACAACCAGCATTGATGGCAAGTATCAAAAACAAGCATTGACTACTAGAATCAATCAACAAGCATCTAAATAGCCTGAACCTAGCAAGGGAATCATGCACGGTTTCTCACAGAGCAGGATATGTACCCTTCAAGCAAACGTTTCACAGGCTTACGCCGGAATGTAAAATGCAATAAAACAGAATAACAGTTCAAAATACAACACACACCCTTCAAGGGTTAAAATTGAAAATCAAATAGCAAGAAGATACAGTAACAAAATTACCCGTAACTGCCATAAAATCATCTAAACCCATAAATCATTTGAAAAGAGTTGTTCTAATGAAATCACTTGAAAGACAACAAGATTTTTAAAGGTTAGGGCCTAACATGCCTGGATATTTGCTCAAAATTCCGAAGCAGCCCACTGAAAGAGCTCGGACTTCCTTTTCCTTTTCCAAGTTAGAGCGACCAACAAAATTTTGCTATCTCCATGACATCTATATTTTCCTTGCCAGAGGAAAGAGCTAGTTATGCTCATGCTTGCCATACAACACCAAGAAGACTGGTGCGAAGAACCAGTGAACAGACAGAAGGAAAACTGGCGTGCATGCAAAACCAAACAAACAATCAACTTTCCATTTTGCATGCTTCCCCAAGAAATCTGAGCTCGAAGCCCGAGTGCATTGATTGCATTAATTCCCAGTTTCCCGCTCAAACTCCACTGCCACCGACCGCCATAGTTGGCGATAGACTAATGAAATTCCAAGACCATTTCCAATTTTGGCGACCTGCCACGTCGGCTCAAGATAGCCGTTATAAAACCTCCGCCAAATTACCTGTCTTTCATACTTATCCACGCATTTAATAGCATAGAAACTGCCGCCCATGGTTCGCACCCCTTCCATAGGTCCCCTTATTCTTTGCTCAATAGTTAGGTTAGTAACTTAGGTTAGGATTTAGGATAACACCTAGTCTAACCACTTTACACATAGATACTAACTTAGAACATTAGCTCTTAGCCTAGGTCTAGGTTAGATTAACACTAATCTAACCCCTAGGTTAAGTTTAGTTTTAGGTTACTAACATCAATAATTCCAGTTAGGTCTAACATTTCATATACTCAGAAAAAGACCTACCACTTGCATTCTCAAACAGGGTTCACTCCTGTACTGCCATTAGGCTACAGGATTATATGCAACAGAATTATTACCTGGTCCACGACCAAGACCTTCCAGATATACTTCGATATCGGGAACCATTCCATTTCACACGATCGTCCTGAGTTAGACTCGGGATTGGCTTTAACCAACGAATTGAGACCTTGCAACCTGTGAAAGGTTTGAAATTTTCTTTTAATTCATCACGAATAACTTAAAGCAATACTTGGATCAATTCCACTGATCCAAGGCTAGATCTTATAGATGGATAACTCTATAATTCATTCTGAGATCAGATTAAACTCAGATACAAAATGAAAGAAATAAAAGAGTCTAATCATATTCCGACTCAGTCAAAGATCTTCAATCTGCAAAGAAAATACAGTACATATCAAGCATGATTTCTTAATCTAGGAACACATCCTTTTTACAAAAGAAATCACATATCAACACTTGTATGCATAGGAGGAAGTAACAATAGTTCAGGGTGTTACAGTGACAATGAGGAAAAACTTCCAAGTGAACTATGTGCTTTACACACACCAATAAGACCAGTTCTTATAATTAAGAGAGAAAAAATCACATCTTTCAAAGGAACAACATTATCCACGAGCCCTAATACACATCTTCATTGATCCTGATATAGTTGAGGCTCAGAAAATGTGTGTATGGTTTACTTTTCTAGGCTCAACACATCCATACCCATCATTGAGTATTGACAAAGTTGAAGAAAAAGATATCACAGGCATAAAATCCTCCTCACAACTTGGTAAAAAAATCACCTTCTCCACTACGAGAACAATTATACACATGAATATGTCCTCATTTAGCTATCCATCTTGCACATCAATTGTTAACAACAACTAATGTAAGAAACAACTTGATCTAACTGCAAACTCCTCTTGGTATTGCCAAAAATGCAATCATGGTGTCTTTAATTACGACTACAAATATGCATTACACTTCATCATTGAGGATGCCACAACAACAACATGGGTAACTAATTTTGATGAATATGCTACATCGATAATGGGTATATCAGTACAGGAGCTTCAAATTCTTGCACCAGCACCTGACATGTTTTGGCCTGTTGCTAAGCCATTTCTATTCCACCACTAAATGTTCAAAATATCCACAAAGCTAGAGGTCTATAACTCACAAGATAAATCCCAGTGTGCTATTGTCACTACAGTTAAGGACTTGGCCTTTAACATGCATGAATCCCCATTAGATGCATTCCTTGCATCCCCGTAACTATGTATTCATGAAAAAAATCCTACACTACCTCACAATAAATTCACACCACTATAGTCTCTCTATTTACCCAAAGAAGACATATTATACTTTACACACACAATGTTAAGTATTTTCAAATATATATTTATTGTATCACCTACTCCACATATAGGTGTTTCCATATATATGTACTTATATGTTTTACATACATTCACTTTCTTCTATACCTAATTTCTATTTCTACTTTTCCTCATTCTACGCAGGCCTAACATGAACTAAAAAAAATGCAAAGGCTCAATTGAAGTATGTAAGGAACAAAAACAATGTAAATGAACATCACCGTCAGATAGCTTGCATCAAATGAAAAAATATGAACACACATGCACCAACCTATATAACCACCCATGTCGACCTTCTCAAAGAACATGCGTTAGATCGGCATTCACTTCAAGATGCACAGTGCCAATTCCGTTAAAGATTAGATCACCTCCCACCTCCAAGCATGTGTTCATGTTGTAATGAATTATATGTTGGGATACATACAAGGGTTTATAAAAGTGGTAATACTTTTTGTAGATGCATAGTTGAAAAATATGATCTTCACTTCTCAATTTGGAATATCATGGACCCAGGCCCGTAACCTAAATTTCTATCCTCACTTACACAAGTTGAGGAAATGTTGATAGCAAGGGTCAACCCAATATTGCAGGTGACTCATGTTATAGGTGGTCAAGAAAAATACAGGGGCCACACCATATGCTTCCCCCAAGATGTTTCATCCATAACTAAACACTTTCCTCGGCGCATCATAGACTTGGACATCTTAATTATCAGAATAATTGAAGAAACACATAAAGCTTACGAATGCTTTGTAAGTAGATCTTGTGTTTTAGTTGCAGTAAAATTAAAAATAGCTCATGGCCCTTACTATAAGGATGTTTTCCTAGACTATAATGCATTGCATTCCCTACCACCTCACAGTACTAATATATCTACTTCCCTACCACATTTCAATTCAACTATCCCAGATAATGCTAAAGTAGAATCAAAAGTAGATATTCTCCGAGGTTCCCCACCACATACCCATGAGCGACAAACATAATCTTTTGTGTCCTCCCTCCCTCAAAACACTACAAAAGTTGACCAAATAACAAATTTCATTCAAGGCAAGAACCAAACTCTGCTACATTCAATTGAGTGGCCACACATTAGTTCATTTGCAGTCAACAAATACAACACCAAGGTTTTTCTCTCTATCGCTTTTCCAACATTATTCCCTACAAGGATTGCATTGTTCCACCAAGCACGTATCAAAAGGGTTCACATGCATGAATACACATCGCACCTAATGCATTACCAAGATAAAAAATTTGGAAGCCATCCACGCCTTTGCTACTTCATTCTCAACATTATATTGCATCATAGAAGCCAAACAACATCTATTGTTTTCACCAACCAAAATATAGGGGACAACTTGCCTACCACAGTCTTAATGTTACGTCAACAACTTGTGCATTTTCCAGACACCCACATTGTATAGAAACTAATGCACTTTGGGTCTAATTTGTGAGGAACAAAATATTTTTTGTGCAAACACAGGTATGAGCTCACATATATGATAACCCAACTAGAAAGCCCTACATTTTTCTTCACTTTAAGTGTAGCAGACACTAAGTGGTCAGATTTACACAAAGCAATGCTAAGATCCCCAACACCACCAAAAATAACTGGCCAATAATGGAGAAACATGAACTTGAATATGCACCCCCATATCGTGTCTACATACATTGAAAAAATATTTAAAATATTTTGCGAGGAGGTGCTTCAAAAAAAATGCATTGCACACACTATCGGTACATGTGAGCTCACTACCACTTAGATTTTCATTAAATACCACCCCTACCCCATTTACCAACATGGTTCCTCTTTGTGAAATTACATGTATGAATGGAAACATAGAGGCTTAGCTCATATCCACCGGTTTATATGGCTTCCAAATTCACCAAATATGGAAGTGCTAGACTAGGACGACCCCACTTCAACTTGGATGTGGACAAATTCTCTCTTTAAACTAAATAGTAAGAACAAGGAATCCAAGGGGCATTGAAAATGTAACATCATTGGATACTTCCCTGCTTGTGACCCTTGATGACCCTTCTTTGCTAGAAACATAGGGGATACTTACAAATTACCGTGCTTCAACTGATTATAAAAACATTGGTGAAACAACATGCGCAATGACACACATGAAATGTCAGTGACGTAGCTCATCTGTTTGTGGCAGAAGGGTGCCCCTCTTCAATGCAGATACAAAACTTGTTGACAACTACAAGAGCATCTCAACTTTGTCCATAAACGAAATAGGAAAAACATACACTCTTGCACAAAATGACACATGATTCAACATACACAAGTCCAACATGCTAATGACTACAATGAGCCAATATCGGTTGCCAACCCGTTGTTGTCTCATGACATGTAGTTCTACATTACATTACAAAGTATGTAACAAAGGAAAAGAAAATAAGTCAGAGATCTATCACCACACGTTGACACAATATATCTAATGATACTGGATCATCGACAACCCTACAAAGGTTGCCTACAGACAATTTCCTTATAAGAAACTGTTACCAATCATGGGACATTGGTGCACAAGAGACGTATCACATGTTACTAAAAAATTCCCCTTTCCAGTTTGTAGTCATACATTTATTTCCCTCTCCGTCAGTAAACAGGAATTCAAGCACATTTCCTCACATACCTAGTTGACAAAAACAACAATACTCTTCATTCACAGATGCATAAGTGAAGAATGCCCTTCACACCTAGAAAACAATATCCTTCTTTAATGTTGCACCTATGCTTGGTCCTTACAAAAATCAACTGTAAGTTATCTCGATGGCTACAAAGGAATAACCTGTAACAATCATCTGAGTATTCCCCTAGATACTATGATGTACCCGTTACCCCAGATGCCCCATACACTATGAAGATTCCTTTCTGGTGGAGAGCTTCTAACTTTACAAACCATTTAGACAGATCCAAACAGAACATAAATGTTATCAATATTTCTAAAATAATTAAAAATGGTTGGAAGAACATAAAAAACTCCTATGTCCCTTTACACGTGCATAGAGAACTAATACTCAGGTAGAAGAAACTGATGCAATAGAATAAGCAGTAACATCGACAACGATTCACAAGGAGATTGCCAATCCACTCCAACATGAACCTACTAGAATGCGATCACATATACCCACGGATGCATCCATATACTTAATGCAATGAATTGATGAACTAGACATGACAGGCCATCCGAGAATCTTGACATTAGCCATAATTTTACAAAGCATAACATCCCCATTAATTTACAACATGCAATGCACCTAAATTCATAGACCAGGTGCGCACTTGAGAAAGCAGCTGCAACTCATTGCTTTATACGACCAACCCAATTAGATGCTCTCCTGTTATCATTCAAACAACATATTACGTACATCAATTTTCATTTGCACATGCAACTCAACGGAAATGAGAAACTTCCAACATTATAAAGACGGTCATTTAAGGTACAATGCTATTACATGAAAATCCTACCTCATACTGGTGCATTAGAAATGGGCTTCAAACAGATCACAAGACAAACAATAACTCCTCTGTTCTCCTACTAGCTCCAACATGTATTGCAACAATCAACATAAATTCATCTACTTTACGCTCTGGCCTTCAAATACCCATTTCACGAAGTAAAGGCCCTTCATGGAAGGTCAAGCCCTAACACTATTCCAAGAGCATATGAGGGTCATAAAATATGCATACTCATAGATGAAATGAGCTTCACATGGCCTACAACTATTGAGCAACATAAACTTTAGACTTACATGAGGCATTCCCCCAAGCAAAACAACCATTGCATTTTGATGGTTTCTCGATGATACTAGGTGGGCGACTTGGGCCAACTCCCTCTTGTTAATGACATGCCACCATATGTAGGAAACAAATTTGGGCAGCTCCCTCTGAGCATGAATTTGACACAGTCATTACCTTAGATAGAAACTTCAGGCAATCAATGGATTCAACCCAACACAACTTCAATTCAGATACATTTGTTGACTAACATCAGAAATGTTGAACCAACAATGTAAGGTTTTAGAATATCCTCGCGTCGTCATGTAAACAGTCGTTCATGCCTACATCAAAGCAAGCAAGCTTTACAAGTGTAGAATCACTTATTCGCAATGAAAGAACCTAGCAAGAACCTCCTACAATAATGTGGATGTTTTAATCCTTACACCTGTGCCAGTTGTGCAAGGAGCATTGCACAAAGGAAAGCAAACATGCAGCTGATGTCAGAGCATAAATGACACTCAACTGGAGCCAATAGTGTTCCTATGCACCAGATAGGAGGTCATGTTGACATCTAACCTATGGGTTAGCTCAGGATTGGTTAATGGTGCACTCAGGAAAGTGATCAATGTGGTGTATAATCCAGAATCACACCCACTAGACTTGTCATCCTTTATTGTTGTCAACTTTAGATACTACCAAGGGCCCCCATGGGACATACTCAACCCAACCCACTTTCCCCTACCTTGTGTTACACGTGTAAATCATCGCTAAATTCCACTAAAAATGTCTTAGAGCCTCACCATCCACAAATCACAAGGCCTAATTATTGGCAAGGCAACAGTAGACATCAGAAATGTTGACCGTCAAGGACTGGCATTCACGGCAATGTAAAGAGTGTGTGCCATCAAAGATCTACAGATCTTACCAACTTTTATGTTTGAACAAATAATGAGATATATAAAGAATGTAAAATCACACAATGAAGAGGGGCACGAACTATGTAATAAACAACTACCACATGACGTACAATGCATGTGTATCCTACTACCTACATTACACCAATAGCAGTGTGTCTAGATCTTGCTTCCAACCTACATATATAAGTAAATTGTTCCCCACACACACACACACACACATACGAAACCCACTTGTAATGCTATACAAATAAAATTCACCTTTATTTTGCATTCAAACCATATTGTACACACAAAATTCAACCCCTCTCCGGCATAACTTGTAACTCATTTGCAATTGCTAGTTTATATTATTTTGGTCAAAGACCATTACTTAGGTGGCCCACTTAAATCATTAAAGTCTCCTTTATTATTTATGTGCCTTGGTCATATACCATGTATATGTAAATGGGTTGATTAAAATTTGTTTGTATTTAATTTCATGTGGATTAAACTTCCGTTGCCCTCCTTTCCGCCTAGGCCTCCATGTGGAGGATTCAAACTAATACAAATCTCCATTTAAAAAAAACCTTGTTTAAATATTTTTATTGCATTGATTTGGCCAAACATTTTTTAATGTTTAATAAAGATATTTAGCCCCACATTAGGGATTTGGATGAGTTTGTTACGCTTTATAATAATTAGCAATATCAAGTAGAGTTGTGGTTACGGCCACGTTTTGGTGTGTTTTACAAAGTATGGGGTTTACCCCCTCTGCGGTCCCACCGAGCTCTGCAAAGTTCTTGAAGCAGCTTGGCCACACTAGTAAGTGTAAGCTTAATGAGTTGGTATTATTTGGAGCTCAGACACTATGGAAATTTGGTGGTTTGTTGATATAGCTTGCTGAGCTAGTTGAGTGGCTCAGCCACTTTGATATAATGTGTTGATAATTGTATGACTGAGCTAACTAGGAGCTCAGCTCCTAAAATAATTTTTGTAGCATATATTGATTTCTAAATTTATTTTTATATAATTTAGAAAAATTAAAATTATTTTATATATAATTTTAAATAATAAAGAATTTTTTATCATTTTTTTTCCAAAAATAAGAAATATTATACTATTTTTTACGACGACTAGGTCATTTTTCTTTTAAAAACTGAAAACAATTATTTACATTTCAATGGAATATGTGAATGTTATAGTCAAATTAATATAGTTTGTTTAATTCTTATTTTGAAAGGTAAATTTTGATGTGAAAGGGGAAAAACACCAAAATATGACTAACACATTCACTTGAAAAATGGCAGGGGGACTTCCTAAAACTCCTTTATGAAGAACCTAGTTTTTTCTCATTTTGAATTATTTAAGTAAAAAAGGGGGTCTAATCATTTTACTATTGAAAAATCACATATGCTAAATGGATCAAATTACAACATCTGGAAGATAAAATTAAAGGAATAATTCATGGCATATAAGCTCTGGACTTTCATTTATGGTACGAAGAAGGCTCTGACTAGCAGATAGGTGACAATAGACAATGTATCCACATATCAACAGAAGGTGCAAGAGGGAATGTATATAATATTGTGGAGCAAGTAATATGACTTCCTACTTCACATTGAGAATCAAAAAAGTCCAAGTGAAGCTTGGAAACATCTAGAATCAATGCATGAAGGTATGCGTTTATCGAAAATCATAAATTTGATTCTTGAGCTAATGACGACTCCTATGAAGGGAGATGCAAAAGCTTTTATTTTTTAGAAAAATTTATAAACATTAAATCTCAACTAGATGGGTGTAATTGCAATTGATTCATGATAAACTACTATATTTTATTATTGAAATGAACATCCATGAGAGGTTTAGTAATTTCATTCTGATTATGAATCCTAAATATCAAAGTGAATAAGATATCCTCAATTTGTATACTCTAAGTGCTATACCTATATAGGAAGAGCAGATCATGTCCAATTTTGATTTAAAAGAGAATTCCACTCAGAAACTTCTCACATAGAATCTAATAACAATCCTTTTAGATTTAACAAGAATTAAAAAGAAAATTTTAAACCTCTTAGCAAAGAAAAGAAACTAGGGAATTCAAGAGTCATTTTTGATGGGAAAATTCATAACTGTGGTAAATTGATTCAGATATCATCCAAAAACACAATCTAATATCCATCGTTAGAACAATCACTTATCAAAACATCAAAAACATGCACTTTTACCTTACTCCCAAGTAGTCTAAATTGTTCTATAACCACCAAATTTCACAAAACGATTAATCCAAGAGCTAAAAACTCATCACACCTATTATAAATAACCAACACATCATGTTAGGACACTTCTTCAAGTTTCAAATCATCATTTTTCCTCATTCCTATTGTAGACTTCAATTTCTCTTTGTAGCCCTCCTAAATGTCATTTCTGACAAAATACACAAAATAAAAAGAATGGTTCTTCATTGGTAAGATTTTTAGGAACTCTTTGTCCGTTTCTAGGTGTTTGTAAAGTTTCATGCACTAATTCTAAGCCAATTTTGTTTTATTCCTTTTTTACCATTTTTTTAGTCTCTCAATGTAGACACAAAATCATGCACTTTGGGTATCTATCTAGTCCTGATCACATACTATTATTCATATGATTCCTAAGTAAGAAAAGTACTAATCAACCATGTTTTTGTCCACCTTTCTTTGCTTTCTATTACAACTATGGGTCTTACACTCTTACCCTCCTATTCTACCTTTTACTTTGGCATTTCTCATTCTTGACACCAGTTCCCAGTCAGGACGCCAACTCTAGGCATCCCCATCACCTCTGGGAACCCCTGACCTCTTTGTACCTTTTACACATCTTTTGGTTCCTTTCTAGCCATTTTTTCATCTTATCTTTTTCGTATTTAGCCTTTTCAAGATTTATTACAAAATTCAAGCAAGGGAACCATATAAATATAAAGTTATGTGGCAATAATAAGGGACCAAGCACTAAGCATTAGTTATCACTACCTAAGGTTGCATCCAAAGGCTATTCAAGAGTATTAAAGCATCCATTCTATAATCCATTCAAGGGTAAGGGAGTGCATTATTGTACATACACTTCATAATAGGGGAAGCAAACTATATTCCATGCACACATCTTCTACATCTAGTTATTTCTCGATATTAAGTGTGACACACACAAGAGACACCTAGGGCAAAAATTCTACACACAGACACATAGAACTACATTGGGTCTAAAATGTAGTGCATTTCTCAGTCGTAAGATCAATTTTTTGGTAGCTGAGGACAATCTGAATCCTCATTTTCATTCTTTTATTTTTGGGATTTGATGTTCTTTTGAGGGTTTTATAGGTGAAATATTTATCGCAGGTTATCATCAAAATTGAAGAACATGGAGCAAAAAAAAGTGTAGGACAATGAACATCTTGTGACCCTCTGAAGGGGTTTTTTGAGGTTTTAGACAGACATAGGTGCACAGAACTAGTCTACAGAACCCACAGGTGCCTCTGACCTATCTTGGGTGCCCTATTATAGGAAGATCATGCGATTACACAATATTTCAGGTATATGTGTGATATTTTTCCCTCTTTTTTATCATTTTGTCATTATGGCACAGTCTTGGATTAATTTTAAAACAACTAAGTCCTTTTATTCCTTCTTTGCAACTAGGGTTTCATTATTTCCTAGCTTAGTTTTCTTGGGTCAGATTTATTTCATTACACACATGTTTATTAAAGTTGCTACATGTTTAGATTAGGCATAAATTTTATTCATAAATAAACATTTTGCTTAATCATTTTAGTGAACAAAACGTTCAAATCCACCTTATAATTTTATCATTTTTTCCCTATGGTTCAATCTTATGGTGAATTTAATGAATCCCACCTTAAATACCTTAATGATCATATCGATGAGCATCCTCAAGATATAGAATTGATTTTATATGCTTCTCGTGAGGGTTCCACCAATCTTGCAGATCTTAATTATTTTACTACCATCCCCACCTCTATTTCTACTCAACCACTTGTTTCCACTCTTTTGCCTACATCTACCATTCATGTTTTAGTTCCTACTCCCACCAATCACTTATCTCCGCCTCTTATTTCTCACACACAAAAAATATATTCTGCTGGCACTCAAGATTTAGCCTCTCTTTATCAATACCTTCAAGCATAAAAATTTCAATTGTAACAGGCTACTTCTCATGCATTTCCATCTCTGGATTCTATGTTACTACTTCATTCTCCTTTTATACCCACCATTTCTACTTATGCACTTCCACATTATTTCATGACCCCTAATTTTCCCATTTTCAATGGCCTTGGTGACCCACAAGATCATCTCTAAGTGTTCCAAGTGGCATGTCTAGATTTTATAGATGATCATGATCTTCTAGCTAAGATCTTTCCTCATAGTATTCACAATTATGTGATGTGTTGATTCTATGACCTACCTATCCACTCGGTAACATCTTTCACGCATCTACCTGATGATTTTATAGCTCATTTCTCTATCAAAATCAGCTCTGAGATCTCATATGCTCAACTTTCTCAACTTAAACAAATATCTAACAAACATCTAGTGGATTATGTATTATAATATAAAAAAAACTTAGCTAAGATGTATAATGTGCTTGTAGAATTTGAACTTCAAGATCTATTTGTACAAATTATATTGCCACCTCTTCGGGAGAGTGTTATCTTTGAGACCTCTCTATCATTCAACCATTTTTTTCACACTCTTAAGCTACATGAAACAAAAATTTAATTTATATGCAAGCTAAAGTATCAGGAACAAGCTTCATCTTCTACATGCTTCCAAAGTAAATAAAATTTTAATCCAACTGCAAAACCTACTGAAGCTAAAGCAACTGTCAACATTGTATCTAACACTAAAGATCTCCAATAAAAACCACTTAAGTGTGCAAATAAAACATTGATTATTTCTCCACATCTTATATTACCATAACCTATTCAAAGCAATATTATTACACTTCCTTTGCCACTTAACTTGGATCCATCTTGTCCAAAAGGTCATAATTACAATGAATTTTTTTGATGTGACTATCATCAATGTGTTAGACTTTGTATAGATAGATTTTTCAAACTTCACACTATTATCCAAGATCTTATCGATAATAAAAAACTTGAGCTTCCAAAGCCCATGTCTTGTCCACCCATCAATGAAAATCATAAGCTCAAAATCTTAAAAAACCCTATTCTAAAGCATGACAAGAAAGTGGCTAACTCTTCAAAAAATCATATGTATCGCACAGTGCCTCCTCCTGCATCTGGGGATATTGATTTTTTGGTTGCTTATACTGAGACATATCCTTTGAATATTACTTTCTCTGATCATGATTATCACGCTACATTCACTTATGATCATTTACAAATTAGTGCTTCTATTGAATCCACCATTATTGATAAAACTATTTTCGATCCATCATTTCATGTTAGTGCATGTTCTATTGCACTTCTTGTCTCTATTGGCTTCCCACTTTCGTAAATCTCATATTCGGTCCCCAATTCATGTGGCGTTGTTAAGCTTCCAATCACTTTCATTCCTATCACCATGTTTGTGCCTTTCCTTATGGCATCATCATTCGAAGGGTGTGACTTCTATTAGGTCTTGCCTAGATCCGTGCAACTCAGACCATCACTTCCATGACTCATTTATGTATAAATTTCATCCACAACAAGTAAGTTATTACTATCAATTGTGTTCTACCATCCACACCATGGTCGTATCCTCCTCTTCAGGTTGTCATTGCACGTGCTAGAGCATCTAGGCCCCTGCGGCCTCTGGAATCTCAATCACAATATGCTCCTAGCTCACTTATTCACACTCGGCCTACATGGTCTCATCAATCTGCTAGTCCATCACATCAGTCTAAATACCTTACTCAGACATATCCTTCACATTGATATACATCACCACCTCATTTTACAGCACATAGGTTTCCATCACCTCCACATTTTTCTTCACATAGGTGTCCATCGCCACCATATTATACTCATCAGTTGGATGCATATAGGATCCATTCACTTGCATAGCATCTATCTCATATACTACCACTCTTAGAGCATGATCACACGCCTTCTTCACCGTAAGCATCAGGTGGAGAACCCATGTCCTTCACTATCATTGGATAACATATAAATTATCATACAATTGGGGGCATCCTACTTATTCCCCCCCCCCCCCTCACTTTTTGCATTACCAATTTTCTTACACCTTATACACATTACATCTAGTATTTTATGTTCATCCAACACATCCTGATACATTTCTATCATCATTCCTCAATGGCACACTCTTGTGATTTGGCTCACACTTGAATTTTGAAGGTATAGTATACACATGAACTTCACACACTACACATTTCACACATCACATATTCATCACATCTATTTCTCGCAGCCTCTACTATACATTTTTCACATGACATCTTCTCTCACAATATTTACTACATACTTTGCATCTTTTTCATTACATGTATTCACACTATATCTTCCTCACATCTACTTTCGTGTGATGCACTCATTTCCCTATGACACACTCTATCTTTGAGGTTCATACTCAACTACTGAGGATTTCAATCTAAAATGAACCTCACCATACTCATTCACTAATGCACTCTCTACGCTTAATTATTTGATGATCATATCTTTCTAGCGCACTCATTCAGACCATTTCCTGATGACACACTCATTCTATATGGTTCATTGTTGACTACTGAGGGGGCATATATAAATTAACCTCACCTTATGAATTCCCATCTGCTCAAGGCGCATGCGGCTCCTATCATCCACTTGGCATTCCATTTCATCTCATCCACAACATACTTCATATCTTGGTCACATTTGTCTGCGGGATTTTCCCTTTGTCTTATGTGCACACTATATGCTTTTGGCCATATCATTCTTGTGTGTATTGCAACATCATGAGTGATGTCTCATGTTTAAAACTCTCTTTTCGCACTCTACATTGTCTTCTTGTCTATTAGCTTACACATTGTCTACTGGTTTGGTAGCATACATCTTGTCTTCTTACATGTGTGTTTTTTATTTTCTTGTACTAACACTTGCTTCCTAGCCACTTTTTTATAGGTTCCTTGGTTTCTACAAATCACACTCCCTCCCTTTGCAGGGAATTAGTTTCAGCACAATGTTCGGTCATCCTTTGGTCTGCATACTCATCAATGACATCACATGCACCCTAAACAAGGGGGGAATCATTTGGGTGAATTAGTCACCCATTAATAGTCTACAATCACAGTTCAACACAACACAATACTCGTATAACATAATCATTTGTCTCAGATAGGGCTCATAATCAAACTTGGGTCCTTTTCACAACACAAACACCAATGCCTAGACCTGAACAATATCTCCTGGGTGCCTATACACACCCAAATTTACACATGCTACATTATTGGAAAATGGCTCAAAGTCCCTAATGATGATTCATGTATTTTACAAAGGTGTTTGAGCTCTTTAACCTCTTTGCAGCTTATATTTATAGCCTAGTTTACCTTACTTAGCAATTTCCTTCTTTTCTATAGCTTCCCACAACATTTTCCCTTATTTTTTGGCCTCTAGTTATAGATCCATTGTCATACTTTTGTGGCGGTTGCGTAACCACCACCCTAAATGGGAGGCAATTGCATAACTGCCACCCTACAGAGGGAAATGGTTTCATGTGAATTTTCCAGAACTCTTCGTGTGTCAATTAGACGCATGTTACTTCACTCCAGTTCACGTTGAGAGCATGTTTGTGAATCAATTTAGCTAATGTCAAGCTTGAATGATTCGTATCAATATCTTCTTTCACTTGTGATTTTTAATTGACTCTTTAACTACCCTTGCATGTGTTAATGTGGCACCTCATGGCTGCCAAGTGTGTTAGAGCACTGCCCAACTAACCTTCTATAAAACAATAACTTCTTCTAAAGAAAATGGCTTGAGAATTTTGTCATGTATTTCTATGTTTATGTTGCTACAATCTTGCTAAAGATTACAAAATCAAGCTTTGTTCACTTGCATTGTTCTTCCTCTGCTTGCATTGCCACCGAATTTCCCAGTAAGACATTACTTACTCCAGCACCTTCTTCTCGCTTCCTCTGCATTCCCATTTCCCTAGACTCATGTGAACACCAAATGTTGTAAAAGAATACCGAGAGGACACAAAAGCACACCACAACTAGATTACCAGGTTGGGGTTGTAATTGGGTTTCATCATTTCTTATTATTTGTTTGAGAAATCTATATGCACATTATTCACTACAGTAGAAAAGGCGTTTCCATTTTCATTATTTCAATCATTGAATAGCTATGGTAGATCATTTCCTTTAACAAAGATTTTTTAGGCTAGATAGCTTCCTTTGCCTATCTCTGTAGATTTGTAAAGAGGTGATTCTGGAAGAAAGCTTCTTCTGTGTTAATTTAGAAATCAACAAAATCATCATCTCATATAGAAAATCCTCTATAAAAATCTTCTTTACTTTATCGGGGAAGTCTCAGGGGAAGAAAAGATTCTTAGAAGCTCTGATTTCTTCTCGTGCCTCTAAGGACAAATAGAGGATTTATTATTTAATCAACATCCATAGTTTAGATAAATTTAATTTTTTAGAATATATTAGAATTCTTCTACAAATATAGACAACTACATCCAGTTGTTTTATTTGTTTTAGGATTTTTTAATTAGATTAGAAGCTTTTATTTCTTCATTTAATTTGGAAAATCCTAGAAAAACAAAAAAAAAATCTTTTAATTGGATTAGTTGCTTTGTATGGTTTTATTTTCATTATATCATAAAATAAAAGAACATAGTCTAGTATTTACTTATTTAGATCAGATTGTTATTTACTTTGATTAGATTAAACCCGCACAAATCCACACATGACAATCACCAGACCAAAACTTGAAAGAATTTATATTTTTGATCCCAGGGTTTCATAACCGAATGGACCTGAAGACCAAGTAGACTTAGATATTGGATTACGAACAAAAGTGTTTAGATCATCCCCACTCGTACCAGACATTGTCAGACAACTAAACATCAGACATTGTCTAATCTATGTTATGTGTTCATAGTTCATAAAAGGGTGATCATGTTTATTTTCACACTTGGAGGTTTATCCCACATTTGTAAGGAATATGGAACATGGTTGGGTTTTTAATGAAGGTGTTTGTGATGGTTAAGTGGAGTTATGTCTTCCTTGTTTAACACTTTTCCCAAGCCAAAAAATGACTAAAGAATGAAGGATGCTTGGTTAGTCATAAGGAAAAATTGATTTGAGCCTGACTGGTAGAGGAAACACCACAAATACTTATTTGTGTCAATGTTCCACATGGTATAATGACAGCCATACTTGGGTCTCAGGGTTTCATTTTTTTTAAAGAGAGCAAAGGTATTTATGTTTTCTTGTCCCTAAGAGCACAACGGTTTCATGATCCAAAGGAATACCCATGAAACTCATAAGGGAAAGAAGAGATCATGGAATGTTATGATTGGTTCATGTGGACCAATGATGGAATTCCATGGTCTCATAGGCTTGAGATCTCAAGGGGGAGTGGCTAAGGAAGGATCACTTGGGATACCAAAATATTGAGATCCCAAAAACACGTGCCACGAGATTGGGCCCTGAAATGTGCACAATCACCTTAGGCCTTGAAAGAAATTAAGGGTCACTCAATCCAAAAAGGTTTTACAGAGTAGAATCAAAAGGCAACCTAAGACCCTGAGGGACCAAAAAGCTATGTGAACACTAAAATTGTGTGATTGGTCCACATGGACTAAACACATGCCATCAAATGCTTAGAAGGGTTAGATCAAGGTGACAATCACCTAAGATCCTAAGAACCCAAAAATTATGAAAGGATATGATCCATAACAAGAATTCTAAAGATCTATTTTTGGAAATTCCTAATATTTCTATTTTTGGTAATTTTTCAGGGAAAGCATTAAAAGTCTATTTCTGGCAATTTTTAGCAGCTTTTGTATTTTGCATTTTTAGGGTGTTTGGAGCATTTTTGGGCTTAGAAAAATTTCTAGTAAGATATTTATTGATCAAATCCACATAATAACTTCGTGCTTCCCTCGTTTTTCCAATGGATCATCCAATTCACAAAATAGATCAACGAGTTAGGAGATATGGCCCTGTCAAGGGACACTAAATAAAATCATAAGTGATAATAGGAAATACTTTAGTTTTTTTCAATTCTATATTTTAAAATTTCTATATTTTTGAATCCACCCTTAAGGTGGATATAAACGGTCTCCCTATAGGATGAAATTTTTGTTCCCATCTGGAACCCTTCAAATTCTTTGTATAGCTTTAAATTTGTGGAATTTTGCATAAAGAGACAGATCTCTGAGCATACATCTCTCTCATGGAGTTTTCCAATTTGTATTCACAATAAAAAAAATTTATTTACTACTCTTTCATTATAGATTATATTTTCATAAGACATTAAACACCATTGTCAGTGTGTTCTCCACTGGGTTGCACTTCAATCCAGATCAGGATACGTAGTTCGGTGAAAAGATATTTCACTAGGTTAAATTTGACGGCCAAACTTAGTAAAAAAATAAAACTTGGGGACGTCAAAATGAAAGGCTCCATTAGCACGATCAATCTTTGGTTTTTTAATCATATATTTCACAGGGAGTTCCAAATTATCTGCAATCAGTGTCATTAGAAAGGTCTTGGAGAGAGATTTGCAATATTTCTAGTTATGAGAGAAATAGTTGAGAAATTTGTTACAGAGTCTTTAGGTTCCTTAAGACTTCATAATTGCATCTAATGGAGATGTTACATTGGCCCTACAATAAAATTCTAACCAATTGAGCAAGTGGCTGGATCTTGTTCATCCATTCCCCTAATTTTCAAGGATGAAAATGTTTTTTCTTTGTAGATATCCATTTGAGCTTCCTCAAGTGCCACTTTTGTGCAAAATTTAACTTGTTTAAAGGAAATATGTGTGTTTTTTCTAGTATAATTTGACAAGAGTAATCTGAGCACACTTTTATCCCTACTCTCATTGGTGCATGATTTGTTTTCACCTAATGTTGATAAATGGATCCTTTCTAACCTTTGATTACCCTTGAGATAATATTATCAGTACGTTTTTATGCATATTTGTAAAGGGAAATTGTATAAAGTGGGGAATAAAATCTAAATATGGAACTTTTGGGCTACGAAGAAAAATAATTTATCCCAATTTGAGCATTATGTTTTCTATATTTCTAAGCAATTGAATAGTGATAATATTTCCTAGTTCAAAGAGAACTCATTGTGGTATTTTGAGCACATTTTATGTTCTTATTAGGATACTATGAAGGTTTAGATAATTGTTTGGTCATTTAATACTTGTTAGTGTTGTGTAGAAATTTGTAAATTGTTCTGAATTACAAAAATCCTTGCATACTTTCACTTTCTTTTTTCCTAAAACATATGTAATATCAGTGTATTGTCATTATATGATGTCTTGTTTTGATTGGTGATGAAAGTTAAACATAGGATATTTCATTATTTATCTAAATTGATGGTGGATTCATAACAATCATGTAGATTTTTGTTCTCTTTGTCTATCACTACTCACTTGATCTAAATCTGGTAACTCCTTGCCAAATGGATTTAGTCACTAATCATAGTTCATCTAAAAAATTTCATTATGTTAAAAAAATTCATTTCACTCCATGCTCATACTGAAATATTTTTTGATTTGTGTAAAGCCTTTAATATTTCAACCATTTTAATTCTAAATTCATGTTTATAAACTTTCATTTGAAATATTTTTTTTTCCTAAGAGCAATTATCTTATAGATTGTGGATATGTTTGTTATTATCATCTATTTGAGTGAAACATTTACCTAGTATTACGTATCTTTATGAATATCCTACTAGTGATAGTAAATTGGGTGAGAATTCATAGTGGTTAGGATGCCTAGTTGGATCTACTGGACTATACATATCTAATCTTTGTTATTTGACATCATTTAGGTTTCTCTGAGGTATCTCCATAGGTCTCACAGATCCTGAAGAGTAGGAGGTTAACCACCCTCCCATTTTTTGATCTCAAATCCATAATTTCAAGTGAAGAAGCACCTCACTACAAAAACAAACCATGTTGCATTAACCTATATCAACCTTGGTGCTGATTTGGGAGCCAACAATAATGCAAAACTCAAAATATTAAATGATCCACTTCTTGATCACAACACTACTAAATCTAATTTTTAAGTCCACTGTTCTCATCATGTTATTCTACCTCCTCCTTATTATGATCATTCATTGGACCCTATGATTGTTATTGTTACTACTATGCCACTTTTCTCATTTTTTACCACATTTGATGATACTAATATGGCTCATGATTTATTTGGATACACTCTACATTCATTCTTTAGTTATTCAACATCTCATAGATAGTATAAATATTAGTGTTAGACATAATATGTGTACTTTTAAGTTACTTATTTCTCTTGGATATACTAAAAAACAAGTGGAATTTGATACTAAGACCAAACATGGGCATGTTTTTATACCACTTACATTTGGTTATAACACTATGGTTATTCTCTTGTTAGTTACTTATTCGATTATATCATGTGATATATATGTAGGTTTCCCTTGGTTATTTTCTTTTAAGGTTATACCATCTATCTTGTATTAATTATTCATTCTCATTTACAATCAAAAAATTGTTATGGTAAATGATATCCCTTCGAAAGCCCCACTACCTAATTTACTTATTCAGAAATATATGGTTTCTACCACTACCCCTATTGCATCTAAAATTTTTAATTATAGTGGGCATATCCCTCCAAGGTCTCCTCATATGTATTCTTTTTCACCCTCTACTTCTAGTGAGTTTCTTCCCCCCAAGGCTCCTATTGGGTCTTCTATTCCATATACTACCACTAGTGACTCTATTTCTCCTAGGCCTCTTGCTAATTATCCCATTTTACACACTTCTTATAGTGGTTTTCTCCCTCACAATCCTCCTACTAGGTCCTCTAGTGCACATAATAATCCTCAATATTATTTCTATATTAGGTCCCCTACGACACATATTATGGCTTCTGCATAGATTATACATGACCACCCCTTTCTTACTACATATGTAACCCATTTGAAGTCCATGTGTTTCCCTTATGGGTTTACAACCTCCTAATTAGTCCCTCATCAATTATCGCTTATTGATTAACTAAAATGGGAATTTTAATTGTTATTGGGCCCTAATAGTTAATCTAAATAGAAACACTAATGAAATAATTAATATGAAATGAAATACTAATGCTAAATGATTTTTATTTGATATTAAATGAATTAAAGTAAATTAAAATAGAAGGGATAAGACACTAACCTGAATATAACTCACCCTGTTGTGCATTAGGCTTGGACATGCTAATATGCTGGTTGGATTAGATGTGTAGATGTTGTTATGGAAACTACCGAAGTTGGAGATTTGATTGAACAATAGTTCTTGGGAGATAACTGGGGTGCCTAGGAGTTCCCTTGTCTGTATTATGGGAACTTTGGTCTACATAAAATCTTAGGGATTGCTTCCAATAGTGGCACTAGGTCTTCATAGTATCTTTGTCTCTATCACATAGTTGTCGCAGTATCTTCACTTATGTTGCTAATAATATGATATGAAGATCTACCTGTAAAAACCCATAAAAATCATCAATTCCTAAAAAATTAAGATACAAATGAAGAGGCCGAATTGACCTTAGTCTCCACAGTGGTGGACTTACAACTAAGCGTTGTACTACATTCCAGACCCAATGTATTTTTGCATGCTTATGTGTGTAATTTTGTGCCTAGGGTGCCCTAGTGCCAATGACACAAAAGTAGGGGGAAATAAATAGATGTAAATATGAAAATGGTGGATGGAATAGAATGAATACAACCCTTTCCCCCTATGCTTGTGTGATACATATATAGAAAATTCTCAAATACAGTCCCTTGCCTTAGTAGCTAGCTACCCTTGACAAATGATAGTCCGCCCATAATGTAGTAAGTATCATATGTTTATACAGGGATATTTTGTTCAAATTTTGACACTAATAACCAAAAACACTGAATATTACCTAGGGGAATGAATAGGGTAATTAAAAAATACCAACCTCAAAGAAACAAATTAGAACCCAAAGTTATGGAAATAAGTGCACCTAAAATCACAGACTAGGGCACCTCGGGGTGCCGCAGTGCTAACCTAAGCGCCTCAGTATAGGATTAGAGATGACAATCAAGAAAATTACAACACCTAAGACTAACTAAAATATGCCCAAAACTCTATAGAAAATTGAAAACTCAAAACAAATAACAATGATGATCAAATAACTAACAACAGGACTAGGGGATAGGTCATTAGTGAATACTTTTATCACACGAGATCCATATATTAAATAACATATCCAAAAGTATAAATGTAATAGTAAGTGCATGATTTTGTGACTACATTTTCCCCCACTTTATGTTGGTGAGCGGAAAGCTTGGTAACATAAAGTAGATAGAGATGCGTACTTGAGAAAAACTCAAAGAATCCCATGTTGTAATAGAATTCGCAAATGTATAGTAGAAGCGTGCCGATAGAACTATAAAAGTAGGCTGAACCATGGATCATCGGGTTGATCCATGTAATGTAATTAAAAATCATAGATGTCGAGATGAAGTTTGATAAATGAAATTGATGATTAAGATGTATGATGATTTCAAACATGGTATAATGAAAATTAGGTGGGTAGGGAGTGATCAGTTCCCAACCCAAACGCTTGTATAAAAATAATCAACCAGAGAATTTAGGCATCCTACCACAAGAGGAATAATGTAGGGACAAAACTATATAATTCTCCAATATTTAACTTCATCCTCAAGATCTAGCCGTTGTAGACAAACTCAGATCAAATTTTGTGGTTTTTGGATCCAAATGATTTCAATCAAATAATTGACCCATATAAGACTGATATAGGGAAGGCACTCTTTCCCCCACTCCACATGTGTCAAAGCAATAGGATGGATTTAAAGTTAGGTCATCTAGAAGAAAACATGAAATGAATGATGGATTCCAAGTTAGGCCATCTGAAGTAGGCATACAAGGTGATAAAGCTTCCAAGTTAGGTCATTTGGAAGCAAGCGCAAAATCTAGGATAACTTCCCAAGTTAGATCATCTAGAAAGCCACACGTAACTCCAAAGTTAGGTCATTAGGGGGACCAATTGTGTTGAACTCATATTGATTGAATGATTTCTATTTGTTAGAAATTTTTAACTTGTTACTTGATTGATTGATCGATGGATTGTTTGATTGGTTACTCGTGGAGATATTTTTATTCAAGTTGCCCCTAGGTTTGGTTATTAGGGGGGGAGGGGAATCGGTAGAGATTTGTGAAATTTAACGTGACAATATTTCTAATCTCTTATTTCCACCAAGTTAGGTCATTATGGGGGAATGATGAAATGTCACATTAGAAAAAATTGTATGTTTTTTGCCCCCAAATTCGGGCGTTAGAGGGAATTAGTGGTTAATTTTCACGCAATGAACTAGTAAATATTTGAAACCTAGGGATTTAGTAAGATTGAATAATCATGTTTAATATATGGGGAATTATAGGATTACCCCAATGATATGCCCCCCTTTCGGTGAAAGACGAATTGATGAAAAGAACGAGCACTAAGACAAAAGTAAGCACAAAATAGATAAAAAGTGGTAAAAATCACTAAAATGTGTATAAGTCAATTGGAAGTCAACATAAAATGAAGATAATGCACATGAAATGTGTTTAATATGGTGGTACATAGAATTCTAAAAAGGATGTCACAAACAAGGTGTAAATCAGAGTGGAAACACTCAAGATATGACAAAACAAGTGTAGTGTGTATTAGTGGTGATAATAAGTGTGAAATAGTGACTATAGTAAAGTAAGGGATGAAAAGGTAACTATAAATAGTGAATTGAAAGAGTATTGAGTCACTTCATTTGTTTTGTATGGGATTGTGAGAGTGAACATGAAGTGAGTGAAAATGCCACAAGAGAAAGTAGCGTGTCCTAGTCAGTTTGAGAGGGTGGCGACTATCATAGCTTTGCGTATGACCACAGAGTTGTTAGATGCATCATTTTTTTCAAAAGGTATGGTGTAGTAGTCATTTTGGTTCAATTTTTGAAAATATGATATTTTTGATTTTATCAGTGTTTGAGACTTAGAAAAAGCAATGAGGGCGCTAGTGACCCCTAAAACAGAAGCACCTAGAACTTGGCGCTAGTGTCCTACTTCTAGGCATCCTAGTCCTACATCTGGGTGCCCTAATCTAGGATATGTGTAGTTGATGTATAATGTTTCTGAATATGGTGCTACTATGATAAATGAATGTATTTGGTCTTGTAATAAATTCTAACACTGTGTTTGTTATCATTTTGTGGTGTGTAAAGGGATATCCACTTAAGGGAGTTCTGTGCTGGGAGACATATGAGTACATTGTTTGGATTAGGTTTGTTAGATGAGGATTGGGATGTGATGGATTATGCCAACCTGTGGCATATAGCACGGATGGTGTATTTGACCCATGATATGCCCATGTTGACTGCCCTATGCAAGAGATGGTATGTGGATACATACACATTCTGGTTACCTACAATGGAGATGATTGTGACGTTGGAGGATGTATATCACATACTGTGATTTCCAGTTGTGGGGGAGAGAGTATGAGTTATGCCAATGACAGATATGGAGTAGTATATGTGAGTCATGAGCTGGTATTTTATGGCGACTCAAGTACCTACTGAGGCTCATATTAGCTTAGATGTTATTCTACGGTCTAGTGTTCTACTCTTATGGAAGTTAATAGAAGTTGTGATTGCATTATGTATAGTAGCAGAGGGAGTAGGTGTAGGCATCTTGTATAAGATCCATGACATATGTCAGTAGAAATACAAGGAGGGAACTAGATATGCATGGGAACAATGTGTGTTGGCCCACCTATATAGAGATATATACCGATTTATGCAGGATGAACATGGTGGAGGGATAGGATCCACCATACTACTGCATGAATGGGCATATGACCATATAAATATGTTGAGACCAGTTGTAGGCGAGTGGAGTGGGATAGGCTAGAGATATTAGCAAGGAGGTGGGTTGACATTTGTGGTAGGAAGATGGATATGGATACCTTCAGGGCACTTATAGATAGGATGGGGTTTGTGGAATTTAAATGAAGGCCATATCATGACTACGAGGGATGGCAAGAGGATGTGATAGAGTTGCGATGTATTCATAGGACTATATGGTTAGAGGACCACTTTCTAGGTGTGGAAGAGATTTTTTAAGTAGAGAGGGTGTCATAGATGAGGTAAATCCAATGACTAGTACTGTCAGGGCTATCAGATCACCTAGGCGAGTTGGTGTTATGCTAGGGCCCATAAAAGAGAAGCTAGTACTGTCAGGGTCAAATGACGTAGATCGAATTAAAGCAGCTATTGACAAAGATGATGTGGGGTGAACCAAGGAGTACCATGCATGGTGGTAATATCATCAGTGGGTATTGTTGTACCCATTATTTTTAGACCCAATTGAGTTACCACCTAGAGGAAGGGGAGAGGGGGAGGCACATTCCCCCCGATCCTATATCAGTGGCCATAGTTAAACGTAAGTATTTTTTATATGCACATTTTATGTGTTATGGTTTTCTAAATTTGTTCTGTATAGCGATCTAATTTGTTATAATGTGTGTGAGTATAAGTGATGTGTATTTGTCATTGATCATGGAAAAATCCATCTACACATTGACGCAAAATGTGCCGACAGATGCCCTAGGTAGAGGAATACTAGATCACATGGACAATATATCGAGTGAGCATGCCCATTTATTTGAGCTAGTAGCCATAGAAGTTGCTACATGTACAATACTACTAGGTAAGAGGGATGAGGCACGTGATGAGGCACGACGAGCTAGGGAGGTGGTAGATAGTGGTTCCTTAGCCTAGGACATGCTTGTGTCATACGTAGATTTCCAACGTAATTTCTTGGAATATTCTATGGATATGACATTATTACATAGGTGGGTTGAGTGGTATCGTGATCATGAATAGTGATGTCGCATTAGTGGAGAGGCATCTAGTTCTATGGCTCTCGTAGTACACGATAGCGATAGCGATGATGAGGTCTGACTAGGAAAATTGTATATGATGTGGAAACCTTGCCTGCCACTTTTGAGAAATTTTTTTGTGATGATGATTTTACTTGCAATATATGTATTGACACTTATTTTTGATATATGATAGATCTATGTTGGGATGCATTTCCGTCACATGTAATTAATAGTGTATGATTATATGGTTATTATCCTAATATATGTAATGTGTATTGTGTGTGTTTGATAAATATATATTCACATGATAATGTTTGTAATGGGAGATAAAGTGTGTATAGTAAAATATCAAATGTGATGTCAGTGATGAAATGTTTATTGAATGGATTGTGTAGTGCATAGATAATAGAATGATGATAGTATAATAGATGAGAATGTATGAAAACTTAATGTATTTATAATATGTTAGTATGATGAAAAGGGTAAGGATTAAGGATGCCCCCCAACATGTGAATGAAGAGGCTCATGTAATTAATACCCCTCAATAGTTGAGTATGAGCCACATAAGTAAGAGTGCATAATCAGGAAATAATTGAGTGTGCTAGATGAGACAACAGAGCACATGATGAAATGTTCTTAGAAAAAACCCTCAACAGTCATGTAAGAACCTTAAGAACACAAGTGTGATATTGGGGGGTAAGGTGATATAAATCACCTACCAAATACCTAGATGGTGTAAAGCGGTGGAAGCACGTGGAATGGGGGCTGTGTGTTAATATGTGGCTGTGGTGGGGTGTGCAAAAGTGGGTGTTGTGGTGGCCAATGTGAAGTAGCAACATGATGCGGTAGATAGCATGAATGTGATGGGTGAGGTGGATGTAATGAATTTGATAGATGTGGTGGAGAATGCGTATGAATAGTAGACTACAGTGGATACATAATAGCCAAAACATCATATGTAGGAGAAGAATCAATCACAGTAGAAACTCTCTGTCAAGGTAGAGGAGATGTGGATTTCTCAAATGGGTGAGAACCAAAGGAGGTGATGCCCTTATCCTCTAATTGTTGTAACCTATCTTTAAGGGAAAGACAATCATTGTCCATATGTCCATTTATGCGATGATAGTTGCAACAAGGTTGGTCATGCTGATGTTGCAACCGATGTTTTGGATGATGTTGGTTAAAAGGTAGGTGAATTAACCACTCGGTAAGTAAAATACGCAGCACATCATGTGGTCGAGTGTGATGAGATAAATGTAAATGCTAGTGTGGATGAGGTGGAGTGGTAGGAGAAGTAGCTTGTCGCAGAGCCGGAGAAGGAGTAAAACATTTTGGTGAAGAGGCTTGAGCTTGTTTTATTTTCTTGGGAGGCAAAGATGGAGACTATGTAGGATGCTCAACCATAGGATTTGGTGGAGAACTAGATGAGGAAATATCCATAGAGGTATGCGGGCGATCTATGATGTGTGTGGAGAGAAGATATCGTTCTAATGTAATAACCTTATAGCACAGGAGAATGAATGAATCACATGTATCATAATGTAATCATTTCTTGAGTGGAGAAATAAGGCCATGATAGAAAATAAATTGCTTCTCAAGATCTATGGGTTGGAAAACAAGCTAATAGATATAAGCATTGAATCTAATAATATAATCCTTAATAGGTTTCATGGAGCCCTGATGTAAATTAGGTAACCTTAGTTCTAGGGACATTGTTGATTATAAATAGACGAAGCAAGGTGTCCTCCATGTCATTAAAATTATAAATGGATCCAAAGGGAAGATGAGTGTACCATTATAATGCCTCATTGGTAAGACTATGATAAAAATCCTTAAGTAGAAATCTATCATTGGAATAGGATGCCATATCCCTAATATAATTTATTAGATGATCATGAGGATCACCTATACCATCAAAACATAATAAAGTATGCATGGTGAAGTCATGAGGGAATGCAAAATTATGAATCTTTTTAGGGACCTGATTTCCATGTAATGAATTATCGTCGATAGAAGCATAATAGAATTTAATTTCTAAGGTGAGAGATTGAACTTTTTATTATAACTAGCCTAACATGCATGAGAGAAAGGATATGTTGTGAAGGGATGGTGAAAGATGGGAATAATGTGTTAAGAGGTTATACTTTTCCATTATGAGTGATCATAGGGATATCTAAAGGTGATGGAGAAGGATCTACTGCTAAAAGCACACTAATAGTAAGTGCCAAAGGAGGTATAACATGTGGTATAGGTGGAATATATGTGTTAATAGTATGACTAATATCATAAGCCTTGATGATAGATGAAACAAATAGTGAGGAAATCATTATAGAAGATATACTAAGAGACATATATGAACTAGCAAAAGGAGATGAAATAGTATGAGAAGAGGAATTAGAATATGGTGGTGAATCATGGGTAGTGTTAGATGTGATCTCAAGGAGAGGATAGTAAATGAAGTAGGTGAGAAACATTCGGTAGTATGGAAGGAAGGATAATCATGACCCTTATTTTACTCGCCATCAGATAGATGGAAATGAGGTTGTTGCTAAAAATACCATTAATATGATCATCAACATAATATAAAGGATAATCTGAGCTAGAATCAGATGTAGCAAGGGAAGTAATGTCAAAAGATTTAGATCCATGAGAGGGAACTATTTTAAAAGCTCAGCGAATTAGTAGAATAATCAGTTTGGATTTGTGAATGATTTTCAATACCTAGCAAGTAATCATTAAGGGACTAATCTAAAGTTTCTTATGAAAGGTTCAGAATGAGGATAACAGGTGACCGTATATCATGGTGTATAAAGATGTAAATTTAATCGAGATAATCAAAAATTGCTAATGCTCATCAGGATAATATGTAAAACTAGTAGGAACGTGTTGTTGGCCGTCTAGGAGTTGTTGGATGTGAGTGGATGTAGCAAGAAAAACACTATATAAGGCCTTGAGTTCAGCTATAGCAACCTTCATCATAAATAGGACTAATGTTGAAATTGAGATATCATGGGCGAATATGATGAGGTATTTTTAGCCATTAGAGTTTGAGTGAATGCTAGAGAAAGCTATTTGAAAAGTACAGGTTCACCGAAATGATTAACTAAAATGGGAATTTTATTTTTTATGGTTCCCTAATAGTTAATCTAAATGGGAACAATAATGAAATAAATAATATGAATTGTAAAACTAATGCTAGATTATTTTTATTTAATATTAAATGAAGTAAAGTAAATGAAATGGGATAGAAATGATGCTAACATGAATATAACTTACCTAGTTGTGCGTTGGACATGGACAGGATGATATGAGGGCTAGAATGGATGTGTAAATGCTGTTCTGGAAAACTGCATAAGTTAGAGATTCGACTAAACAGGGGTGCTTAAGAGAGAAATGGGGCACCTGAGAGAGAATTGAGGCATCTAGGGGTGCTTTAGTCTGTATTCTAGGTGCTCTGTTCATACAAAAAAATCTCAAGGAATATTTCTAACATGTGTCGCTACGTATTCGCAGTATCTTCATCTCTATCACACAGTTGTTGCAGTATCTTTGCTTATGTCGCTAATAATATGATATGAAGAGATTCCTGCAAAAACCCATATAAAGCATCGATTCCTAAAAAATTAAGATATGAAATGAAGGGGTCGGACTAAACCTTAACCACCACAATGGTGGACTTACAACTAAGTGTTTCACTACATTCCAGACCCAATGTAGTTTTATGTGCTTGTGTGTGTAATTTTGTGCCTAGGGTTCCCTAACGCCAATGACGCAAAAGTAGGGGGGAAATAACTAGATGTAAAGATGGAAATGGTGGATGGAATAGAATGAATACAACCCTTTCCCCCTATGCTTGTGTGATGTAGATATAGAAGATGCCCTGTGATGTAGATATAGAAGATAGCCAAATGTAGTATCTTTCCTTAGTTAATAGCTGTCCCTTGATATATGATAGTCTACCCCATTATGTAGTGAGTATGTTATATTTATATAGGGATCTCTTGTTCATATTTTGACACTAATGACCCAGAAACACCAACTACTACCTAGGGGAATGAATGGGTTAATTACAAAGATTGACCTTAAAGTATTAAATTAGAACCAAGAGTTACGAAGAAACTCAGGGTGCCTAAAATCATATACTGGGGATGCCTTAATGCTACCCTAGGCGCCCTAGTATAGGATTGGGGATGAAAATCAAGAAAATTATGATACTTAAGACTCCCTAAAATATGCTCCAAAACTCTATAGACAACTCAACAAATATACCAGAAAAATAAAAATGATGACCGATTAACTGACAAAATAACTAGGGGATAGGTTGTTAGTGAATACTTTTATTACACATGATCCATATATAAAATAGCATACTTTGCGGTACAAATGTAATAGTAAGTGCGTGATTTGTGACTACATTATGCTACCTCCTACATGAATATAGATATTTTAAAAATGCAAAAACATTCCAATATGTGCACAAATATAAAATTAGGACATACATATGACTTGAATTACTATTTATTTAATTTACATATGTAATTTGTCATATCAGTTTGATAGGTGGCATATTTTTTTATACTTTTTACACATAGCATTCAAGAGATGTGTTGATATTAATGTAGCGCATGCATAAATTGATACACTATGACAGGTGTCGACCTCATCCCTTCCTAATGACGTAAATAATTTGGGCGAGTGTCCTACACTATACAATTTTTTTTCTTCATTTCAATTATTTCCACTTCCTCATTGTTCTCAATTACTTATATTATGTATATATTATATTTAGGGATAAGGAGGATAACCTAGGTATCTTGTATGACACTGACCTATCGTACTGTATGTGATTTTTTACTATAGTTTTCTATAATTTATTATTAGATTGTTTTCTTACCAACTTGACTCGTATAGTACGTGTCTTTATCCCTTTATTGTCTTACAACACCATGGGTGTAACAAGTTTTTGGCTCTATTACTCTCTTATATATACGCACTTATTTTTATGCAACATTTTTTCCTTCACTGCGCTTTTCTTGTGAAATCATGGATTTCCCATGTTTTGGCTCTAAACCTTAATATCACTTTTTCCCATAGTATTTCTTATGTTATCTTGATTGAATATTGATTTTCCTTTTTATTTGTTTTATTCTATATAATTTTTCTATTATTGTTATTTCTTATTGCATGTTGTGTGTTATGTTTTTGTATATCATGGCCTCCACCATGAATAACCATCTTTGTCAGAAATGGATCCTAATGGTGGCCACTAATGCAACCTTCCATGTGATCCAATAAAAAATTTAATATTTATCCGACATGGGTACACATAATTTCTTTTTATATGCACAATCAAGTGCTCTATCACACAAGCCTTAAAAGAGTGGGCATTAATCAAGATATGTTATGCATATATAGATGGTACAGATAAATTTTTATCAATAAAAAAGGGTTGTTTATTCCCTTACCTATTTTATAAATGTGATTTTTTGGCATACGTGTATGTTAAAAATCAAATTAATCTAGATTAAAAAACCATATTTAAAAACAAACATAAATACTATCAACTAGAAAAGCAATTAACCTGCAATATATGTATAGTAAAATCCATATTAGTCTTCCACAACAACCAACATAATGGTATATAGGTAAAAATCAACATGTAAAGACCTAAAAATTTTCATTTTTTGTTTGTCTTCCATATGATCCTTCCATATTATTTTTTGTATTAACCAACCCTTTAATTCAAATTCAATGGATCACATAAGGTAAAAATATCTAAGTGGAGTGTGGTGGATTGTTTAATTTTTCATAATATCCCAAATTTTCTTCAAACTCTAACCAGACCGTAGATTGTTGTTCTTTATTTATCACAATTCTTCCTAAATAGTGCATGAGAGGCAACCATAAAAAAGGAAGTTGGAATTTTAGCCCTATCCATCTAACCCCTTGCCTTTTCATTTATCAAATATAAAATTTTACATGTAATATAGCCTCCCATACATTATAAGGTGACATTAATTCTATTTTCCTTAAGAATGGTGAAAGGAGATGTCACTTGGACAAAAAAATATTGCAGATCTGAACACCTAAATTATACACACTTTTTTTGGTTAATTTCCTTGCTTCCCTCTTAATTTATTCCACCTTCCTTCTAATTTTTTCATGTATCCACAGCTTCTTGTAGTTTTGTATTATTTCATCTGGATTTGGGAATTTATCCTGGAACCATAATGTCTAGGTTTCCTTGTTTCTAGAATATTTTTTTCTTTCTTGTGGGATTTCGATCTCATTCTTAAGATAGGATTTAAAAAACCTCATAAAAATGTGAGTAACATATGGTTTTTTTCCAAGTATTATTTATAGGTAATATCAAGTTATGAATACTTGCTTCACAAGTGTGTTTTTTTCTCTTTTTCAGTGGAAATTTTGAGGAGAAAAAAACTTGACATGTAATTTTTACCTCTAGATATCTCAATCCGAATCAATTATGTAAACTACCCAAGTTCAAATTTTATCTAGGATTCCTAGAGAATTAAATAATATACTCTAGGTGGAGATCTACACTCACATAATTTTTCCCCTAACTTACATGCATGGAGTAGATTAATTGACATGACCTTTATTTGTTCCTCCCTTTTGTCTATATTATAATACCTTTAAGATGAATTCCTTGGCATTATTTACCAACCCTTGTATATAATTTTTATCATTTTCCAAAATCATCTTGAAATCATACATATTGTATTTCATCCTTGCTAATTGAGTATACACCTTAACTATTATAGTCCTCATAATAGAGAGCATATATCGTTCATTCCTCTCTATATTTGTTCCATTGTCACGATAGGATTTGGGATCCTATGCAATCATTTTTTTAGTTTTGTTATCTGTAAGTTCCTCTTCTTTAGCTTCTACCATCTCAACATATGTTTTTGTGTTCTAATATGCATTGGGTGTTTGTTCACTTATGTTCATGCTCACATTACCTGTAATTCTTCCATATATAACTTGGGATCTTTTACAATTGTGTTCTCATCCACATTACATGTAGGTACCTCTTCTATCAATTTTTATATATCATAGCACACATATACAAATTTATACAAATTATAAATCCTCAAAAATAGGAAAATATACAGAAAATTGATAGAATCTACATTGGTATAGAAATATTCATCATGGATGAAACATTAGTATGATATGACCAACACTAAATGTTTCCATCTTGGGGGAAAATTATCAGAAAAATTCAACATTCTCATATTTCTACAGGAATTTACATACTTCTAGTACACACTCAAACATAGATGACACAATTTAGAGTAAAATATAAGGGCCATGAATAATTAATTCCTTATTAATTTCATTTTGTAGATACAAATTTTGGGGGCATGGGTCTTCATATCTTTTGTGTTACTCAACATTTACATATTTAGACTCATATGTTATGACACATGGTAGGGACATGGGACATTTATTCCCTTTTAAATTTGTGTTATTTACAAATTGAGGCTAAATCCTTCTATATTTGTTTTGTTTATGGGGTTGGAAGATATTGAGGTGAATAAAACTTCATAAGTTATTCTTCCTTCCTATATCACTTTGTGTGGCAATATATTAAGGTGGCTAGATACTCTATACATTTTTCTTTCCTTGTAACAGGGTTATTTGGTACCTCTCCTCTTTGGTGTTAGATCATGTATGATCCTCTCCTCTCCTACCATGGCTTCTCCTTTGACAAAAATTAGGGACCAATCACCCCCAATCCTTCCACATACCCACATAAGTCATAATTTAAAATTACAACATGGATGAGAACTCCTCCCTATACAAATTAAACAGGTGTATTCCTTACATGGTTTATTTTTACTTTCTTATGTAAAAAAAATATTTTTTCAAATTTATATATGATTTTTTACATTTGATTTACAGTTCAATATCTCCTATAGATATTGAATACACTATATGTTGTAGGTTTCAGTATGGGGCATGACAACACCCATACAAAGGGCATAAACAATTGAGAGAAGGAAAATGTGTGTGCACGCTGATGTATTTTTTTCTTATGAGTATGAAATTTTAATTCCACCCTTAAACAAGGTGAAATGTAGCCAATCAAATTTGGTAACTTGTCCATTAGAAATAACAAGTTTAGATTTGTTCTTATGTTAAGAAAAATTATCACATTATAAGTTCAATTGACATATGTTTCTCTCTCACATGTGGCTTGTTGATATCTACACATTCATTTTCCAATCATCCATGAAAAAATAACTATTTAGGGAAATAATTCATCCCTAGGTATATTTCCAGAAATCTAGCTCTTTCAACCCTAAATGCCTATTTGGGATTGTAAAGAATAGCGTCAAACTTTACTACGGTCTAGGACAACCTATATGGTCTAATACCTCTTTATCTAATGACTCATTTTCTAATTTGAAAATATCATATGTGTTATTTCATCTTACCTAGGTGATACATAATATGAATATATAACCTATGGAAGTCTACATGATCAAGTCAATTACATTTTATAACTTACCTAAATTTTTAGTAAGCACATATTGCAAATATCAACACTAAAGAACTCAAAGATCTCCTAAATCTTCCAAATTATTTTTAGATCCTCTAGAGAATCCACCACACAAGTTTGAAGCACTTAAAAGAGGTTCAACAGTTTATCTTCCTCCATTTCCAAGCATGTAAGGGTCTTAGAGTCATGCATTAGAGAAAATAATGCCAAGAATTATTAAAGGTCCAAGGAAAATTTTAAGGAACCCCCCTGAAAAAAAACTTATAGAAATCATGGTGAATTTACCTGTAACCAATTTTGTGGTTTCAGCAAATATACATGTAACCATTTTCGTAGTTCTAGTGAATATCCCTTCAACCTGTTTTGTTCTTTCAGAGAAAATGGTAAAAATATTTAAAATAGTTGGAAATTAAATGGTGAATCTCCTGTAACATTTTTGGTGAGTACCCTATGTCTATAGTATATCTATAGTCTTCCTTCCTTTTGGTTGGCTTTTGCTCAATATACCCTGCAGTCATGATTGACGAATTTATGTGCATCTTCATGTTGTATCTGAGGTTTGGCCTCTCTCTTTTATAGAATAGGACCCTTCAACCTACTTTAACAACAAAAACAATAGTAATATATATAATGCATTTAAATTATATTAATTCATTTGCATGGCATGGGTGAAAACAGGGGTGATATTTTTTAATTTATTGAAAACTTAAAATTTATTTAAGAAATAGAGAATCTAATTTAAGAAATCAATAATGTAAACACTATATAAATGTGAAAACACTATATTTCATCAGTAATGACATCAACAATTGTGAATTCTATTTAAAAACACCATTTTTGTTAGTTATTTCAATTCAAATAGAAAATAATACTAAGCAACATTTGATTTTATTCATATTCATTTTCTTTAGAAATACTTCCTTTGATCTATTCTCATTTATGGATATTTGGTTTTGTATTTTGAAAATTGAACTTTTGATAGATTTTTAATTTATTGAAAACTTTAAATTAACATATATATAAATCATATATATATATATATATATATATATATATATATATATATATATATATATATATATATATACTCCGAATAAAAATTGAACATAAACTAAACATATATATATATATATATATATATGATGTTTAAACACTTTTTTACCGGAGCTTTGAACCGGAGGGTTAACGGACCCCACCCTTACAACTATACTTCGAACAAAAACCAAACATAAACCAACAACACAAGGCCCTACTGAATTTCTGGTACAGAGAAGAAGGAAACACCATTTGAAAAAACATAAATCGCTTCAAGATAGGGATACACGTGGCTAAAAAACCAAAAAAAAACAAGCTAGAAAAGAGAATTAATCCTCATCCGAAATAACCACTACCCTTGAATTTTGAAACTAGTGACCCTCTTTTTGCCCCCTCCGCAGTGTCAAGCACCACATTTGTCACATCTCCCTTTCTTCCCTCCTCGCCCCGACCGTCGTCGCTGGAAACATTGTCTTCTAATTACTTGGCCTTACCTAGCAGAAGAAGAAAGGCCTCCCTAGCATTATCCCAAAACTCATTGAGGTGATCAATGGCTGAGTAAATAGGTGATTGAGCATAAGTGAGATCTAGAGGAGCCAGTCTACTAGGTTCCAGACCACCATGCTATAATAGAACGTGAACAACCTTTACGTAGAGTAGAAGATCCCTATACCACTTGTCGAGCTAATATTCCTTGCACCCAGTGCCATTCATCTAAGCATCCACCTCCTCCACCCAGAGAAGAGGGTATAGGATGTGGAACCTATCCATTTCTTAGTGCAAAATGACTTGATGGACAAGGTAAATAAATAACTCTTTAAAATCCATAGAATCCTCCTCGAATGGATGGATCAAGAGGAAAATAGAAACGAATGTTACAGCGATTTCAGAGTCGACTCTGGCAGTGTGAGAGTCCTACACATAGGAATATCCTATCACATGCTCAATGGCCTCGACCTCAAGCATATAATCATAGTGAAATAGCTCTTGAATCCTCATGTAGGAAATGGCTGAAGTAAAGGACATTTTCCTTCTCTCCCTACCCAAAGCAATGAAAGGAAACCCCAAAAAAACCATTCTCTCACCAGCCCAAAAACACGAACAAATAGAGGTAGGGAGAGAGGAATGCGAGTGAACAACAATAATAAAGGCCCAAAGTGTGGCATGTGCCACTATTAATTCTTCACTTTTTGTGTGCACCACCCATCATAAATGATAATATCTTCCAAGTCGTGCCATTAATTTCCTTGTTAGCTGGGTGATCGGAAAGATGGTTGTCCTCCCTATAAACATGATTAATACTCCAGCTATGCAATTTTCCAAGACAAAAAAGGATATTTGAGATATATAAATTAAGGTTCCAAGAAAGGGGAGAGCTCTTAGTAATCGTGTGAATGATTACTTGCGAATCAAAACTTTAAATTAATTTAAGAAAGAAACAATCTTATTTAAGAAATCAATAATGTAAATACTATAAATATATATTTATATAATAATATATATAAATATATAATATGTTGGGGACCATCATATATTCCAATTCCAATGTCCATAAATAATAATGAACAATTAATCTAGGAGTTCGAACCAGAAATTATAATTCATCCTGCCTAAATCCAAGAGATTCACTTCAGTGGGGGCACGAAAAAAATAAATCCATGGAATTCTTCCACTTAGTATGGGGAAAAGTGGGGGTATATTCTTTATAATGTTTCAACAGCCCCCAAAAAATTTCAACAGCCAAGTCATTAAATGCCCACACCTATCAGTGCGGACCCAAAACTTTATTATTGAATCGGTTCATTTTGTGGGCCTGGAGTCCAGGGAATGCCTTTGCCTCGAGGATATCCGAGATCCTGCCACATGACCATCTGATAAATAATCTAGATCATTCGATATATTAAGATCAATGACACAAGCTCTATTCGGGAACGAAGGCTTGACACACTCACATTTCAAATGGAAGTTCCCAGAATAGGCCTAGCTAAGGGAGAGGAGCCAATAATGGAGAATGGACCAATAATAGTGAGGGTAGATGTATTCAAGGACTAGTGCATGTACATTTCCCACTTAAAATTTGAAAAAAAAGTAGCAAATAAAATGAGTCACATCAAATCACATCAAACAATCACCCAATCAAATGATGACACATAAGTGAAAAAATATGCATGACATAATGCCCAACAAATGGTCCACGTTAAATTTCTTTGTATGGAAAACTATTTGATTTAAATACCTTAAAAGCCCACTTTCCATTTAATATAAATGTACATTAAAAATAAAAAAATCTATCAAAGGGTTTTTTTTCAAATTTTATGATATTTATGTGGGTGTTGTACATCCCTCAACTTAGGGTGCACAACTAGTGGTTCCTCTCCCTTAAGTGACAACTATCAACCACCGAATGGAATTTGATTAAAGACTAAATTTTATGTCTACAAAGTACAGTGAAAGAACAAATCGTTTATATTAATGTTGACATTTGAAATCATGTTTCTGGAAGGCATACTACAACAAAAGACATAATAGATTCATAAAAGTTGCATACCATGTAAGAATCAAAATTTTCATATTTCTAAGTAAGTGTCATCCTGCATTTGGGTCTTGATTCTTTAAATATTATCATTTTTATAAGTAGCATTGTATAAGCCTTTTCTTTCAAATATTTCAATATAAGGGTTGAGAAATAAGGGTTGAGGTTTTACAGAATCCAAAACTCCAAGCATGTCTACTCCCATGGGATCCCAAAGTAGCAGTAAAACCCAAATCCCATACCAAAAACTGCTTAAAATTAAAACCTCTGGTTTTATTGATGAATATCATGATATTTATGATCCTGTAATTGGCACAAGAGCTTCATAGCTTAGATACACATCTGATACAAAGATGATGTAAAGTAGATTTTTGAAGCAATCAGGTAGACATAAAGTTTTAGGTTGGATAACATGGGGTTCAAGATTGGGACGCATGATGTTCCATGAGGTTTTCCCTTGCCCTGAATTTGTCAATATATGTTCCCAAAATTACAATGAGACAAAAAAATAAATTATTGAAAAGGTAAATGGACAAGAACTTCTGTACATTACAGAGGTACATCTTGGCAGTGTGTTGGGGTTTGAAAGAAAATATTTAGGAACCATCCACATAAACCTAGAAAAAATAGTTAGTGATTATCATGCCACAAATAAAAAAGATAGAGATGTTTTTTTACAAAAATTAGCATTTGATTAAATGGTACCAAAAGGGAAGGCTTTGTATGTAATTCACATATTTAAACCATGGTTTAGGGATACCATTTCTATACTAGTATTTTTCCTCGGCTTCGATAGTGATGAGATAGTGGATGAAACCCTCCTGGAAATGGTATACAATATCCATTACGTTAATCCACCTTGTCAATACAGATTTTTTGTGTACATTTCATAATCTATGCATAAACAATTATTAACAATCAAATAAGGCTTCGGCACTAAGACATTTAGGTTCACTACCTACTTGTGTTATTTAATTCTATGGTGGTTTGCTAGATGGTTTGATAAAAATAAACTTTCAATTGAGCCCTATGTTGTGTTATGTTTGTGGAGCTTATTTTCATGTTAGAGTGTGGTACACCTTCTATGTGTTGCACTCAGGTATTTTTACTTGGGTAATGGGTAACCGTTATGGGCTGTTTTTGGGCCCATGGTTTTTTTCGGTCTTTTTCCCATTGTTTTGATACCCACGGTTTTTTCCCTTGGTTTTGATACCTACAGTTTTGTATCAAAATGCTTAAACAGTTGTCTATTTATATGGTCTTATGCATATGATAGATGTACAAGCAAATGTATTGCAGATGTGTTTTGAATTCAGGTGTGAATTCTATAGAGTTTGTTGAGCATAGCTCCAAACGGATCTGGGTATTGTATTGAGAGAGTGGAAGCTTGTAATAAAATATGAGCAAGTGATTCTTGGTGGACGTATCCCTAATTGGGTGAACCACATTAAATACTATCTCTTTGTGTTGTGTTATTTTATTTTGCAATTTTATTTGAGATCTGTAATAATTTTTGCATATTGGTTTTCTACTGTTGCGATTCTGTGAGGGATTATTCCGCATATTTTATCTCTTATTTCCTAAAAATTGGTATCAAAACCTGATTTGGTTTGCTGAAGTGTTGAATCGCAGGGAAAGTTTTATCTTGAGTGGGAGCTATGGCAGATGATGGAAGATCTAGGGTTGATAAATTCAATGGGCAGAATTTTAGTCTTTGGAAGATGCAGATGGAAGATTACCTTTATCAAAAGGATCTTTATACTCCATTGTCTGAGAAGGTGAACAAACCCTTGAGTATGACAGATGTGGAATGGGATTTTTGGGATCGGAAGGCACTTGGAATGATTCGGCTATGTCTTGCATCTTTGGTATTATGTAATGTTTCAAAGGAAAAGACTACAAAAGATCTAATGGATGCATTAGGGAAGTTGTATGAAAAACCCTCTGCCTCTAATAAGATATTTTTAATGGAAAAGTTGTTTAAGATGAAGATGTCTGAGAATAGTTCAGTAGCAGATCATTTAAATGATTTCAATACAGTTGTGAATATGCTAGCTTCGGTTACAATAGAATTTGATGAAGAAGTTAGGGATTTATTAATTTTGTGCTCTTTACCTGAGAGTTGGAATAGCTTGGTAATGGCGGTAAGTAACTTGGTTCCAGCTAACTCAAAGTTGAAGTTTGAGGATGTTGTAGGGGTGATTCTAAGCAAGGAAATGCGAAGAAAAAGCTCTGGGGAATCTTCTACTTCAAGGAATGCTTTGACAGTGGAAACTAGAGGGAGACAGAAGAATAGAGGAAACCATGGAAAATCGAAAGATCGGGCAAGGTCAAAATCCAAGAACAAGATTGTATGTTGGAATTGTGGAAAGCCTGGGCATGCAAAGAAGGACTGTTGGGAGCTTTGGGATAAGAAGAAACAATAGGAAGAAAACAAGGAGGCAAATGTGGCAACGGGTAATGTATGTCAGGATGCTTTGATTCTTTCTTTGCACAATATTACTGAATATTGGGTTTTAGATTCAGGGGCTTCATTCCATGCTTCTCCACATAGGCATTATTTTGTTGATTATGTTCAAGGAGCTTTTAGGCATGTTTTTCTTGGTGATGATGAGCCTTGCAGCATAGTTGGAAAAATTTATATTCAGGTTAAGATGCAGAATGGGAATACTTGGCTATTGAAGTATGTCAGACATGTGCCTACATTAAGACAAAATTTGATATCGGCAGGGCAATTGGGAAGTGATGGTCGTACTATGATATTTACAGCTAACTCTTGGAAGGTTACTAAGGGTGCTCTTGTGGTGGCAAGAGGTAAGAAGGTTGGAACCTTGTATTTAACCACTGATAGTACTAATGATTATAATATTGTGGCTTCAGATGCAGATACAACATTATGGCACTATAGGCTTGGTCATATGAGCCATAAGGGCATGGACATCATAAAGAAGAATTTTCCTGGATATACAGAAACATGTTTGGAGTTCTGTGAGGACTGCATATATGGGAAACAGAAGCGAGTAAGGCTTCTCAAGGTTGGACCTATAAAGAAAGAGAGTAAGTTAGAGATGGTGCATTCTGATGTGTGGGGGCCAGCTCAGGTATCATCTCTTGGGGGTTCAAGTTATTATGTTACTTTTATTGATGATGCAACAAGGAAAGTTTGGGTTTATTGTATTAGAAACAAATCTAATGTATTTGACAATTTTGTTAAATGGAAAGCCTTGGTAGAGAATGAAACAGGTCTTAAGCTAAAATGTCTCAGGTCAGATAATGGAGGGGAGTATTGCAGCCATGAATTTAATGACTACTATTCTAAGAATGGAATCCACAGGCAAAAGATGGTTCCAGGAACTCCGCAGCAGAATGGGGTATCAGAAAGGATGAACAGAACAATAATGGAACGTGCTAGGAGCATGAGGTTACATGCAAGACTGCCTCTTTCTTTTTGAGCAGAAGCGGTGAGCACAGCTGTGTACTTGATAAACAGAGGACCCTCAAGTGCCTTGGGTGGAGGCATACCTGAGGAGGCTTGGTATGGTAAGAAAGTTGATTATTCATTTCTTAGAGTCTTTGGATGTGAGGTGTTTGTTCATATAGACAAGGATGATAGGACCAAGCTAGAGGCTAAATCAGAAAAATGTAATTTCATTGGTTATGGTGGTGATGACTTTGGATTTAAATGTTGGAGTATTAAGGACAAGAAAATCATTCGGTCTAGGGATGTGGTCTTTAATGAGAAAGTCATGTATAAGAAACAGTTGCAAGAAAACAAGGAAGAATCCAAAAAAGAATATGCAGTGGTAGATGATCTTTTAGATGGGACAATAACCCATGAATCAGTTCAGGAACCGACTCAAAAGGAACCCCAAACTCCTATAGTGAGGAGGTCTTCTAGGGTAAGAAAAGAACCTGAACATTTTTCTCCTTCTCTTTATTATTTATTACTCACTAATAGTGGAGAGCCAAAGAGCTTTAATGAAGTAATGTAGGTAGATGTCAGTAAGAAGTGGGAGCAAGCCATGGATGAGGAGCATAAGTCTCTTATGGAGAACCAGACTTGGGATTTGGTGAAGCTACCAGAAGGCAGAAGAGCATTGCAAAACAAGTGGGTGTACAGAGTTAAAGACGAAGAAGGGGGAAAGAAAATATATAAGGCCCGGTTGGTGGTCAAGGGGTTTGCACAGAAACAAGGTATAGATTTTGATGAGATATTTTCTCCTGTAGTAAAAATGACTTCTATTAGAACTGTTCTTGGAATAGTGGCAGCAGAAGACTTGCACTTAGAATAGTTAGATGTAAAGACTACATTTCTCCATGGTGATTTGGAGGAGGAACTATATATGCAGCAACCAGAGGGCTATGAGGTCAAAGGTAAAAAGGATATGGTGTGTAAACTAAAGAAGAGCTTGTATGGCTTGAAACAAGATCCATGTCAATGGTATAAGAAGTTTGATAGCTTCATGATGGAGCAAGGTTATATTAGATGTCATTCTGACCATTGCGTGTATACAAAGAAATTTGAGGATGGAAGTTATATTATCCTGTGTTTGTATGTTGATGACATGTTGGTTGCAGGTAAAAACATGTAGGAAATAAAAGTACTCAAGAAACAACTAAGTGAATCCTTTGATATGAAGGATTTGGGGGCAGCCAGAAAAATCCTTGGTATGAGGATAACTCAGGATAGGAAGGAACGGAAGTTGAATTTATCTCAGGAAGACTACATTAAGAAGGTATTGGACAGATTTAACATGCAGGATGCTAAACCGGTTGGGACTCCTTTGGCAGGCCATTTCAAGTTATTAAAGGAGCAGTGTCCCATGACAGAGAAGGAAAGAAACCAGATGTCGAAGGTACCTTACTCATCAGCAGTTGGCAGTTTGATGTATGCTATGGTGTGCACTAGGCCTGATATTGCCCATGTAGTGGGAGCTGTGAGTAGATTTATGAGTGATCCAGGTAAAGAGCATTGGCAAGCAGTAAAGTGGATCCTTCGGTATTTGAGAGGGACCATGGGAACAGTTCTATGCTACAGTGGATCAGACACCACTTTACGTGGTTATGTAGATTTAGACATGGCTGGAGATGTAGATAGCAGGAGGAGCACGATAGGTTATATTTACACTGTAGGTGGGACAGCAGTAAGCTAGATTTCACGACTACAGAAGCTGGTGGCTTTGTCAACCACGAAGGCTGAGTATGTTGCTACCACAGAGGAAAGCAAAGAGATGATTTGGTTACAAAAATTACTTGAGGAGTTGGGGCATAAGCAGGAGGAATTTAAGCTACATAGTGATAGTCAGAGTGTTATACACCTAGATAAGAACTCTACTTTCCACTCCAGGACGAAGCATATACAGTTGAGAAATCACTTCATCAGGACAACTTTGGAGGAAGATAAGTTGAAGTTGGAGAAGATTCATACCAGTCAGAATCCTACAGACATGATGATCAAGGTGGTCACAAGGGATAAAATAAAGCTATGTTCAGCTTTGGTTGGCCTTCACGGATGACAGTGAAGGGTTGAGAAGCTTACTCAGTGGAAATCAGTCTCCAAGTGGGAGATTGTTATGTTTGTGGAGCTTATTTTCATGTTAGAGTGTGGTACACCTTCTATGTGTTACACTCAGGTATTTTTACGACAGTCCCGCTTGCCGGTGAGCGGGTCAGGGGGGTTCGGGGGTGAAGCCCTCGAAGCAAATTTTCATGGGTGGTTTATTAACCCATGGGTAATGGGTAACCGTTATGGGCTGTTTTCGAGCCCATGGTTTTTTTCAGTATTTTTCCCATTGTTTTGATACCCATGGTTTTGTATCAAACTGCTTAAGCAGTTTTCTATTTATATGGTCTTATGCATATGATAGATGTACAAGCAAATGTATTGCAGATGTGTTTTGAATTCAGGTGTGAATTTTATAGAGTTTGTTGATCATAGCTCCAAACAGATTTGGGTATTGTATTGAGAGAGTGGAGGCTTGTAATAAAATCTGAGCAAGTGATTCTTGGTGGACATAGCCCTAATTTGGTGAACCACGTTAAATACTGTCTCTTTGTGTTGTGTTATTTTATTCTCCAATTTTATTTGAGATCTGTAATAATTTATGCATATTAGTTTTCTACTGTTGCGATTCTGTGAGGGATTATTCCTCATATTTTATCTCTTATTTCCTAACATGTTACTGAGGTCGAGCCACAAGCCATGCATCCATTAACTGAGTGGACCCCCAAGATAAGGATGTATGATCATATAAGGGACTACAGTTAATTTTTGGATTATTTTTGGGCTCCATTTTATGAAGTAATTACAAAACATACATTGCCTAGATTTCATATGAAATGTAGAGATTTCATTCAACTGGGATAAGAAATATAGTTAGAAAACTGGTACTTCACGGAGGATTATATTGTGTTAAGATTTTATGGATTATGAGTACAACCTTACAAATTTCCAATCCATGTGACAGAGATATTTTTTTCTTTGAATTAATAAAGCAAATGGAAAGCACAGATAATCTCTTTTTTTTCTTAGCAAAATAAGAGCATATTTCCTTCCTTATCGTTCTCATGTAGAGGGTTCACATTTGAAAGAAAAGCATTCTATGTGGCACATGAAATCTTATAGATTTTTTATTTTGATTTTGAATCTCACTAGTTGTATGACCCATGTGAAGTGATTAAAACAAGGTTAGTGGTGAATGAGAACTCTGCCACTAAAATTCAACATGAAAGCAAACTCTTGCTAGAAAATTGAAATCAAGAACTCTTAGGATGTGTTGTCACCAAATCACTACACCCTCCGAATGGCTAGACTATGAGCAGGAAATTCAATGTGATTAGGACACATGGAATCACCTCTCAAGATGTGGGACTTGGGCTCGAGGTGAACCTCCGAAGAAGGCTGGATTCCTCATCCTAAACTAAGTGTTGTACTATTCCTAGTGAAATAAAATGGTTATTTAGTCCTATGTTGTTTTAGGGAAAGAGGTTTACAAGAAGGAAACTATACTAGGGATGGTGATGCATCGAATAAAGGGTTATTTTTAATCTCAGTAATGGGTTGATGTGAGTAGGATGCATACACCATTAGTCACCTTAACCTATTTCAAATTAGAAAGGGTACAAAATACCATAGACCGGAAGTATGCATTACTTTATTAAACCCAAAGTACACATAATAGAGAGACCAAATTTGATTGAACACATAATTAATTTACCATGAGATAAGACACATGCACATGTCAAACTTTCATTTCACTGATTATGGATAACGATACTATAACAACTTTAATGACAGAAGAGAAAATAATATTTCCACAACTAACATAAAAGATGGTTATATCACTATCCTCATAACATGAAATAAGATAATCTTAAATAAAGGTAAGACTAACCACTTCACACTAAGGAATTATGCGTTCACAAAGCATATACTAATCAACCATTCAACACAATAAATCAGGTTCTTCAAGCCAGATATCACTCTAAATATAATTAAAAGGTTTTAAAATCTCTAAAGCACTCTTCCATGCTTAAAGAGAAACTTCACCAAAATTATCTATGTATGTATATTCTTTCAAACACTCCATGCACCTAACTATTTATAAGTTCTTTAGGCTGAGCTCATTATAGTTGGGCCTTCAAACTAACATTTTACTAAAAATAGAAATGTCATTAAATTCAAGGGAACATGCTACCATAAAAATAGAAAGTTTATTGCAAGGGTTTGACTCAGTCAACCCTACAACTTTAACTGATCAATGAGCTTGAGATTTGTCCTTCCATAACCATTCATCTTTGGCCTAGCCCTACAATGCTTTCTCCTTTATGTAGGTTTCTGTTGTGCTTCCTCCCACATGTAGCCATTTGAATGTTTATATTCGATGAAATGCTTGATAATCCCCTGAATTTCTTCATCTTCTAGCCCGTACATGCATAGCGATTCACTACATCTTCTATCTCGATTTCCCTTATGATCTTGGCTGGAGTTATTCTAAGTTTACTCAAAACTTTCATTCAGTCTTCCCATGAAAATTTGGCATAAAACCAATCTATTCAATAGATTCACTGTTGAAATTCTTGGTAACCTCATCATTGCATGCTCAAAAAATCTTTTAAAATAGTCCTTTATCTGATCTTCTAAATGAGCATCGAATGTTTTTGTTGAAAAACTTATAATTAACAATATCAAATTCTTCTAATATATCATTTAGATAATCTATAATTTCTACTCATTTATCATCAAATCTTCTTGATTAAACCCTACAACACCTGACATCGGAATTCCATGACCTTTTGATGTTCAAACAAATTTGAAGCATCGTTGATTACATCTTCCTGAAGGATTAAGTCTAGATATTCTTCTTTAATTTCACTCCATGTTACAAAATTCAAATTCAGGCTATTATTGTCCTTGGAAAAGGCCTCATCCATTTTGCAAATAACATCTCTTCCAACTTGTAAATCATTATATATTTTGAAAAACTCTTTAATTAGAGGGATTGTCTTCTTGCAGTATATGCTCCATCCATCCATTTACCAATCTCCATTTCTATCCTAGCTTCTCAATCTCGTGATAAGAAAAATTGTCGATGGTGGAAGAAACTATCAGAGCCATATGTAGTAGTTGAAACTTTGGTAGATGGAGTTAGTTGTGTTAATTTTCTTAATAATGCAATGATTTTCTCAACAATTTGAATTGAGCTCATCCTTGGAAGTGTTATCCTTGTCATATTTCTCCAGCATATTTCCAAGAGTAGTGTGTACCTTCTATTTAGCTCCTTCATGAGTGGATTTTCCCAATAAAAATCTAGAAATTCGATAATCCGCAGTTGTAATTGTTTTTCTTCGTTTTTCCTTCAATGGGAGTGGAAAATTCTACAACTTGTTCCCCCCGATGGATTCACTGTCAAGGCTAGAAACAATCTTTGGCCTCTTGGCCTGATTTTTTTGGTGTATGCTCTATTATGCTCAGATATATGACATCCCCCAGAGGTACCTTCTTCATTTGTTTTGGAGTCTTCTGAAACAACCAATCTGGAATGGTTGATGTTGATGAGAAGTGAAACAGTAAATTCAGTACCTGGAACACTAGTCAAAAAAATAGCACTAGTAAAATTTGTTGGCACTTGAATGGAGGTGGTAATAATAGATGGGTTGGATGTGAGGACAGCCATAAGAGTGGATACAATTATATTAGGAGATGAGATGGATGAAAATTGAAGGGTTAAGGGAAGTGAAGTAGAAATGGGTGACCCAATGGTTTCCCCAGCTAAGAGAACTGGAAGTGATGAGAATACTTTGGCCATAAAAGGAGATGGAAAAGAATAAATGATTGTAGAAGTGGACAGAAATGATGTAGGAAGTGATAGATGAAGAGGATGAAGAGATGACAGGTCTTGTGAGACACTTAGAGAATCACTCGACTTAAACTATTTATAATACAAGTGCTACAGGAGACATGGCTTTGGAAGCAGGATCCTTGGAGATAGATGAGTTGCCCACTACAAATAAAATATTTTTAGGGACTGTATGGGTCCTTTGGATCAATATTTTTTCCTTTTTGGGTGTTCATTGGCTTATGGTTGATGGGGTTTTTATATTTGTAGCTTGTTCTAACCCCTTGGGTGAGATTCCCAAGGTAACCAACCAACTGTAGGTAATCTACAGAATGGGCCTCACCCTCTCCTTTGTATTACAACATTATTCAACATACCAATCCATCCATGGCAACGGTTGATTGGACACATTATTGTTTTTATATGTTACCCTCCAAAATCTCATCATCATATTGCAACTCTTTTGGAACCTCGACTATACCAAACTGTCCATACATCATCCAAATTTAGTCCTCTCATGTAATCAATTTGTCAGATGATGAATTCATCCTCACATTGAATCCAAATGTCTTCTAACTGAGGCACATGGGAACAAGACCAACCTTGTTTCACTAAATTTACCACAATAATCAAAATTTGTTAGTGGATGAAAGGTCCACAAAATTACTTCTGCCATTTCTGAATCTACGTTCTTTTCTCTATAAATATTTGGGCAGGTATATCTTCCAATTAAAATAGGGGAAGTGAACTACCACTTTGTGTCATTTGTTTTGGATATTTATGGTAGTGCAGCAATTGTCTGAACCAATTATAGAAAGACCCACTTATCAGTGGAACATCTAGGCAGCTTGTCTAGGAGCACCTACAAAACAAGTAATTTGAATATACGTAAAGATAGGGAATTGTACAGTATATAGCTCCCCACTCACGTACTTCCTTGAAGGCTTCATCAGAATTCCTTTGGTTATACAATCTCCTTATCAAATTGATTGAGAATAATAGAAAATAAAGCATCATTAATTCTACGGAAGTTATCTACTTCCCTCAGCTAGTGTAAGATGAGGATAGAAATCATAAATTTGGGAGGTGCTTTGAATACCCTTGGTATTCAATCTAGAGAAGTCTCCCATGATAGCTGCAGCATAGACCAAAAAGGATGTCATAAAGAAACTCTTTGAGGATAGCACCTTACTCAACTGATAGAAAATGGAGCTACTGATATGATCCCCCCATCTGATAAATTCCTTTTTTTTCTTGATGGTAGTGATATATAGGAACATCCATTCTTGGAATTATCTTGCATAGGGAAGGCCTAAACTCTACTCAGTAGCACAATAATATCACTGACTTCTTGAATGAATTCTGACCGATACATGGTCTTGGGTAATTTGTCAACATTCTTGGCTAGATAACTTTTAAATACAACCTTTGTGCATAACTCCATTTCCTTATCCCAATGTTCCACCACTAATTTTGGTGAAATTGTTGTGTAGCCTTCAATTTTTGGGGAGTTTGAGAAAATATTCAAAGAAATCTAGATCCAAGCGGATTACAACCTTGCCATCAACATCCTTAACTGTCCTGGATTCTTCATCAAAGTGGGTTGTTGCTGGCTAAGAAAAACTCTGGGCAATGCATGGATGTGGGAAAAACTGACAGCAAGAACAAGCCCACTATCATATATGGATTACATCCATGGTTTCTTGTTTGGGGCCTTCACCCTTCCCCAGAAGTCTGGAAAATCAATCTTCTCGAGATCAGTGTCTCCTATACTTCCCAAGTCAGAAGACAAACAAGAGTGAGGAGCAACTCCAAGGAATGTATACTTCATCTTTTCCTTGCCCTTGGCTATAGAAGTAGACATCAAGTTTTGAATTTCAGAATCTGATGACCTTCAGAATTCTGAAATGCTGAAGAAGAGAAGTCTGAAAACCAAAAAATCCTCAACCTCTGAAAACCCAAAAAGTAGAGTTCTGAAGTGGAGAAGTCTGAAAACCTGAAGTGGAGAATTCTGAAGTTTCGAAATCAGACAGTTCTGAAAACCCAAAAATTAGAGAAAGTCATAAAACCTAAAATGGAGAAGTTCTGAAAACCTAAAAATTGGATTTCTGAAATGGAGAAAGGCACGTTTCCCAAAAACTAAGAAACTCCAAATAGTAAAAAACCTCGACCCCTAAAAGGAAAATCTTTTGAACTCTGAAAAAATGAGAAGTGTTGAAAGAGAAGATTTGAATGCTTAGGAAGATCTTGAGGACTGTGATAAGATCTTCCTTGGATGCCTGTAGAAAATTAGATTGTGGAATCATTAGGATCAAAAACATCGTCAAAGGAAACATGGTGGGCAATGAGATCTTCATTTTTCAAGACATACAAGGGAAGAACAAAAATAAAAATGAAAATGGAGAAAAAAAACCACAAAGATCTTAAACCAAAAAGAATAACCTAAATAAAATACCTCGAAAATGACATCGAAAAGTACAAGATACAGTAAAAACTACATCATCATTAAATAGAAAAATGACAGGTGAAAATATGAGTTTAAATAGAAAAATTGACATTAATGCCCCAAATTTGACACGTATACAGAAGTAGGTCGGAATTAAATGAGATGCAAAGAACTCTGAAAGTCTGAAACCCAAATTCTGAAATTCTGAAATTTCAGATTTTTGGGGTTTCGAGACTTTGGAGATCAAGGTTGAAAATCATGGAATGTGATGGATGAACTCTGAAACCCAAAATCCTCAAAGTCCAAAATTTCATACGTTTACTTTCAGACTTTGAAAAGTTCGAAGTTATTTTACCCAAAAGTGAAGTTCCGAAACCTGAAAGCTCAAAATTCTGGCTTTGGAAAATCAACTTCGAGAGTTCCAAAACTTGAATTCTAAAATCCTAAAAGTTAGAAATTTCATACTTTCAAGGTTTCGGACTTCGAAACTTCAAGCTCAAAAATTGACAATTTCCAAAAGAAAACTCTGAACTCCCAAAACCCGAAATTCTAAAATTTCAGACTTTTGGGGTTTCAAGCTTCAAAACTTTGAAAACACAATTTCAATTCCATGCCAATTAAACTCCAAAAGGGAAAATCCCTGAAGTCCGAAGTCTGAATTTTTGGATTTTGGGACTTGGAGAATTTCCAATTTGTAGAAAACTTCCATGTGAAGGATTTTCAAAAAATTTATCTGATCGATTTCAACATTAGTTTCTCAAAGTAGATTAAAATGGTAACATTTTTGGTGACCTCCAGGAAATGCTTTCTTGCTAAGATTTGGGATCAGTAGCCTTATACAAACCATTGGGAAAAAGGAGTCTTGGAAGAAAAACTACATTTAAGGGACACCTAAAAAAAAAAGAGAAAATGAAAACAAAACAATGTGCAAAGCACTTGGAGGAAAAGACAAATGAACATTGTACAAGGGTGAAACAATCTCAAAAGCAAGCTTTGAGATGCATCCCATTCACGTGAATGGGAAATTCTTCTCCATTGAGTCTGGATAGATGAAATGAATTCACCTCTTTGCAACTTGTGATGATATATGGTCTACTCCAGAGAGCGTCAAACTTGGCATGCCTTCCTAGTTTGGCTTTGTCTTCGTCCTACTTAAGAACCAAATCTCCCTCTTGGAAATTCCTATCAGAAGATTTCTTGTCGAATTATTTCTTAACTTGATACTGATTTTATACTACAGTTGTCATAACCGTGTTTCTAACCTCTTCCAGCTCTATGAGTTCAGCAAACCTCACTATTAAGGAGTCACTTTCCATAACTTTGAGCTGATGGGCCAACTCTAAAGAAGGTAATTCCAAAGAGAGCGGGAGATTGTCCTCTCTCCCATATACAAGAATAAAAGGTGAAATTCTAATGGCTCTTTTAGGTGTGATGCGATCTTCCCATAAGGTAGTCTTAAGTTGTGTATGTCAGGTCCTTTTGTTAGCCTCCATCATACGTTTGATGATCCTTATGAGATTCTTGTTACTAGATTCAGCCAACCCATTCCCCTGTGGATAGTAATTGGACGAAGTCTTGAGGTAGACCCCATTCTTAACCACCCATTCACTCAACTTTAAACTGAGGAAGGCCATTGCATTGTCAGAGATAACGGTAAATGGAACTCCAAACCTTGTCATTATATTTTCCAGGAAATCAAGGACTACCTTTTTGTTACTTTCCTTTAAAGCCACCACCTCTATCCATTGAGTGAAATAATCCATGTCGCGGTAAGAACCCATTTATGTCTGTCACTAGAAGGAGGGTTGATCATCCCGATAAAATCTAACCCCCATTGAATGAAAGGTTGATCTACCTGAATGGGGTGTAGGGGAATAGTTGTCATCTTTTGTTTACCTGTGAACAAGGCACATTCTTTACATTTCCTCACCCAGAAATGGGCATCTTTGAACAAATTTGGCTAATAGTAACCAGCTCGCATGATTTTGGTAGTAATTTTTCATGCAGAGTAATGCCCCCTAGACAAACCATTATGGAATTCTTCTAATATCTTACTTACATGCTCTGGTTTGATGCAGCACAGAAGAACACCATTCAAGTATTTTCGATCAAGACATATGGAATAGACTAGATATGAAAATTATGTCTTTGGAATTTATCCATATTTGAAGGATATGCCCCTAATAGGAGGAAGTTTTTCATATTTTTCAACCAATCAACTTGACCATCACCTTCGTCGGCATTTAAGAGCATAACATCTTCCACATCTTTGATCTCCATGTTTGCAGCCAACTGCTGACATAACCCTTTGACCCTGATAAGTTTAGTGACTTTAATGTGTACGTCATACTCCATTACTTTTTTGATCCACCCCGCACATTTCTCATTCATCTCTTTGTTCAATAAAAAATCCTTGACGCCAGGATGAGAGACCATCAAGTGAACTTTGTTGTTGGATAAAATGTGCCTAAACTTATTCAAAGCTTGAATGAATGGAAAGACCTATTTATCAACAAAGGAATATTTGAGCTTGTATTCTTTGAAAGAATGAATGAAGTAGGAAATTGGTTGTTCCATCATATTTTCATTTTGTTGGGTGAGAATCCCCAAAATACTTTCCTGACTTACGAAAGTATATAGAATGAAATATTTGTCAAACCTAGGGTTCACCAGCATGGGAGCTTGAGAAATGGTCATTTTGATAGCCATGAAGCTCTCCCTACCTTCCTTTTTCCATGAGAATGGAATTTTATTTTTCAGCATGGTTGTGAGTAGTTTAGCCAACGTTGCAAATTGAGGGATGAATCTCCGCACGAAATTTATGGTTCCCAAGAAACTCTGGAGGCCTTTCTTGTGACTTGGAAGAGATAAGGACATAATTACATGAATCTAGGTTGGATCAATAGACATTCCTTCTGCTGAAAGAACATGTCCCAACAATTTTCCTTCTTGAACTGCAAAAATGCACTTCTTAGGATTCAGTGAGACCCCAAATTCTCTACATCTTTGGAAAAAATTTCTTAGATGTGTGATATGATCTTTGGCATGTTTGGAATATATAGTTATATCATCAAGGTAAACCAAGATGATATCGTTGATTAGTCCTTTAAATTCCATGTCCATAGCTCTTTGGAAAGTAGCCCCTGCATTAGACAATCCAAATGGCATTTTGTTGTAAGCATACATGCCCCACTTAGTGTTGAAAGCTACTTTGAATTGATCAGATTATTTGACTATAATCTTATTGTATCCAGAATATCCATCCAACAAAGAAAACCTTTGAGCCCATGCCACTGTTTGAAGGATTTTTTCCATTGATGGAAGAGGGTAGTGGTCTTTCAATGAAGCATGGTTCAAATCCCTGAAGTCTACGCACAACTGAATCTCTCCATTATTTTTCCTTACACGCCCCAAATTGGCTACCCACAAGGAATGATTGATGGGAAAAATTATGCAGGCCTCAATAAGCTTGGTTAGCTCTTTCCTCATCAGCAGCTCAATTTTAGGATTAATTGGCCTCTGTTTCTGATAAACTGGCTTAGAATTTGGATCCAGCTCAATGGTATGTTGAGCTAGACCTGGATCAAAACCACACAGGTCTTTATAGTTCCATGTAAAAATATCATGATACTCTTGACATAGTTCAATGAAAGCTTCCTTCTCTTGAGCGGTACATACTTTTCCAATCTTTAGAAGTTTTCCATCTCAACTTCTTCAAAATATTCTTCTTTGATTACCATGTTGGTACTTTTCCATTTGACCTAGTCATCTGTATTGAAGATGGATTCAAGAGTAACTAGGCCTTTTGGAAGTTTATTTCCTTTCAACTGTATAATTTGATCACCGTAGGAGTTTTGTAGTTTATCTTGGTGTTTGGTAGTAAACTCCACTTCTTGTTGTAGGAAAAGGACAATCTGTTGATCGCTATCGAACACTTGCCAGCTACTTATGTTATCTGGTACTATGGGATGGACCACCATTTTGACCATCTATTACCCTTCTTTCATAATGTTCATGAGTATATCATACTGTGAGCCGATGGTAGCAAGCATGTCAGCATCTTGATTTTGCTTTTTGGGAACCACATGAATTCCAAAATCTTTAAAATTTTCTATCGAGTCCCAAACCTGATTCTTATATGATCTCAATAGATCATTTTTTTATTTGTTGTGGGATGTTACCTGATGCAAAACCAATTCACTATCACCAAAGATAGTCAAGGATTTGATTTCTCTCTTTTGGGCTAGTTGAATCCCTTGTATGAGGGCCTTATATTTGGAAGCATTATTAGTACAACTAAACTACAACTGAAAGGATGAGAAATATTTATCTCCTTCTAGAGAAATCAACATAACTCCCACACCAGATCCATTTTTACTCCTTGAACCATCGAAGAATAGTTTCCATAGTCCCTCACAACTGCTAGATGTTTTAACCAACTGAGGTACGATTGTACCTTCTTCATGTATGTAATATGTACCTAATCCAGTTCTCTTCCAAAAACAACAATCTAGATTCTTCATTTGCCAATAAATCAGCATAAGGATCATATTGATGATCTATACTTACCTCATCAAGCACTGTATCAGGGACTTTTTCTATGAGAGTAGTTGGCTCGTGATCTGTGTCTTCCTCTTCTGGGTCACAAATGGCATAATTCCCATTTATGGTTTTAGTGGTGTATGGTTCCACATGATTATGACAAATTGGTTCTACTCTTATAGTCACCTTTTTCCCATACCAAGTTCTAAGGATCATATGCAACCAATCTGATGACAAATAACCACCCATCTTGGCAGTGAAATCTCATGACAAGCAAATGGAAAAGAGGGGAGGGAGATCAATAACGGATATGTCCTTTGTGAATGATAAGCTAGGACATACATGGATAGTAAGCTGAAGTCCCTTAATGACTCCAACAGTCTAGACTGTGGTACCATCTAACTAGACAACTCCTTTTGAGATTGGAGTATATGGGATTCCCAGTACATCTGTAATTTTCTTAGGCATTACGGAACTACTGGCTCCAAAATCAATCATACTAATTGTGCACCAAATGATCACCAATGATTAGGGAGATATAGAATGGTGGTGGTTTGTTGCCTTAGGAATCCCCTTCACTTCTGGTTGACACAGATTGGTCGCTATTATTGCTCCATGACCTGATGATCTATCAGTAGTACCAAAATTGTTCAAATCCTCAAGCAGTAAATTCCTTTGAGAAGGAATTGAGAGTGCATCCCACATCATGACGCTCAAATTGGTTTTCTTCATTTGCTCCACAATGTTGAATGGAATTGCCCCAACTTTGTTGATACCCTTTTGGGCATTAGAGTCTTCTTTTGGGAAATGCCTATTGGGCACTGTGATACCTGAAGATCGGTCTTTCTTTGTAGACTGATCAACAGATATTTCTGGTGAGTTCTTTCATGTACCCTTATTAGCCAATGCTTGTGCTTGAGGCTGTGAAGTAGATTCCTGATCAGTTTTGGAAGGTTGAGGATCTATTGCCCTCTTCTTAGAATGTGTGTTTGACGTTATAGTGGAGGCATCATTGTTCAAACCAAAAAAATAGTCTGTTTGCCAATTTAGTAGCGTAGTTTCATCAGAAGGTTGGTCTTGACTCTCTTGGGTAGTTGGTCTGACTGATGACTCATGTGGGGCAGATATACTTTGGACCATAAGGGCCTGACTCAATACCCCATTTGGGAAAATATTTTGGTTGTGAGGCTAAGAACAAGGATAACACCATTCATAATCTTGAACAAGGTTATTCTGGACAGGTACTATGGCTCTGGATGAACTGACAGTAGAAGGGTTCTGAAATTTTAAAGGATTCACATTTACAGCTTGGCTAGTGACCTGGTTCTGGGTCTGATTATTTCCTTGAAAAGGAGGACAACCCGTTGTATATTGGGATTGAAATGGGCAAGCATATTGGGACTGCTACCTTTTAATCACCACGAGCTCATTTCTAAAAGTCTGTAACAATGATTTAACCTCAGCTAAATCATTTGAGGGGGTTGACGCAGGCACGGTTGATTGATTGGAAGCTATTGGAACTAGAGTAAGGATTGGTTGTTTTCCTACAATTTCTGCAAACAAAGGCATATGAGGCCTAGGAGTAATTTTACCCACCTGAATTAGGGAATTTTCAGCCCTTATGGTGATCTCGTAGACATAAGGAATGTTGGTTCCCCCCATAGATTGAACCATCACTGCTATGTCATTGTTTAAAGCCCGTAAATAATATAAGAATGTGTTATTAGGGGATGGCCTTACGAGCGTCAAAATCTTGTTCCAATTTTTGTCAAACCCAAAATTAAAATCACTCATATATTCTTGAGGGGCTCATTTTATGGTAGTGAGTTGTTCCATAAGTGATAGGTGATCACTTTTTTCCTCAAACTGCTTGCAGAGCTTCGTGCCTAACTCATTCCAAGTAGTAATGGAACCAATAGTTAAGATTCAAAACCATTGGAGTGATTTACCTTTAAATGATGTAGCAAGAAGTCTAACTACCATGTTATCTTCTGTAATACTATGCACTACACAAATACTAGCCACATCTAAAATGTGCTCTCAGGGAGTAACATTGGTTTCACCAGTATAAAATGGTAAACTTTTCAAATCAGTTGCTGGTATGGCATACCTTTGGGCTAAAAACAAGGGGTTGCTAGTGTTGAAAGGTGGACAAGCATTGGATGCCATGGAGACCAAGGGTCGATTGTGCCTTGGTGGAGGGAATCTTCCGTTAGGAGGAGTCGAATGACCTCTACAAGGTAAAGCTGCAACTGGTGATGTTGAAATACCTCTTCTCCTTCTCTTTAGAGGAGATAAAGAAGCTTGAAATGATGATAATTTTGTTACTTTGAAGAAGCTCTTGTCTAGATTCTTCGTATAAGTAACTACACTGAGACTCAAAATCCAGAGAAATGGAGTTGATAGGTACTTTGATTCATGAAAGTACGAAGAGAAGTACTAACTTGTCACACCGGTGTGCTAAAAACTGTTGTCACCAAATCACTGCACCCTCAGAATGGCCAGACCATGAGTAGGACGTTCGGTGTGATTGGGACACATGGGATCACCTCTCAAGCAGTGTTGACTTGGGCTCAAGGTGAACCTCTGGAGAAGGTTGGCTTCCTTGTCCTAAACTAAGTGTTGTACTATTCCTAGTGAAATAAATGGTTATTTAGTCCTATGCTAACATTGTCATGGGTTTTAGGGAAAGAGGTTTACAAGAAGGAAACTATACTAGGGATGGTGATGCACCAAATAAAGGGATGTTTTTAATCTCAAGAAGGGTTAATGTGAGTAGGATGCGTGCATTGTTAGTCACCTTCACCTATTGCAACTTAGAAAGGGTACAAAATACCACACACTGGAAGCATGTGTTCCTTTATTAAACCCAAAGCACACATAATAGAGAGACCAAATTTTATTGAACACACAATTAATTTACCATGAGGATAAAACACATGCACATGTCAAACATCCAGTTCACTAATTATAGCTAATGATAACACAACTTTAATAACATAAGGGAAATTTTTTTTCCATAACTGACATAAAATATGGTTACATCACTTCCTTGTAATATAAAATAGATAATCTGAAATAAAGATAAACTAACCACTTACACTAAGGAATTACACATTCACAAAGCATATATTGATCAACCATTTAACACAATAAATTAGGTTTTTCAAGGAAAGATATCACTCTGAATATAATTAAAAGGTTTTAAAATCCCTAAAGTCTCTTCCAAGCTTGAAGAACAACTTCACCAAAATGATCTATATTTGTATGTTCCATTTAAGACTCCATGCACTTAACTATTTATAATTTCTTTAGGCTGAGCAATTACAGCTGGGCCTTCAACCAACAATTACTAAAAATAGAAATGTCATTAAATTCAAAGGAACAAGCTCCCATAAAAATAAAAAGTTTTTTCCAAGGGTTTGACTCAGTCAACCCTGTACATTTGACCGATCCAGAGCTTGAATCTTTCCTTCCATGGCCACTCAGCTTTGGCCTGGCTCTGCAATGCTTTCTCCTTCTATAGGTTTTTGTTGTGCTTCCTCCCACACAACCATTTTATGTTTATATTTGATGAAATGCTTGATAATCTCCTAATTTTATTTGTCTCTCGACCCACATGCATAGTGATTCACTACATCTGTTGTCTTGATTTCCCTTGTGACCTTGGCTGGAATTCTTCTAAGTTTACCCACAACCTTCTTTAGTCTTCCTATGAAATTTTGGCATAAAACCAATCTATCAATAGATTCACTGTTGAAATTCTTGGTAACCCCATCATCACGGTTCACCAAATATTTGAAATTTTCCTTGATTTTATCTTCCATAAGAGCATCAATTTTTTTCATTGAAAAAATTACAATTAAGAATATAAAATTCTTCTGATATATCATTCAGAGCATCCATAATTTCTACTCATTTATCATCCAATCTCTTAATTAAATCCTATAGTACTTGACACTGGAATTCCATGGCCTTTTGATATTCAAACAACTTTGAAGCATCGTCGATTACATCTTCTTGAAGGAGTAAGTCTGGATCTTCTTCTCTAATTTCACTCCATGTTACCAAATTCAAATTCAGGTTATTATTGTCCTCGAAAAAGGCCTCATCCATTTTACAAATAACAGCTCTTCCAACCTGCAAATCATTATATATTTTGAAATCCTCTTTAATTTAAGGATTGGCTTCTTGTAGTATACTCTCCATCCATCCATTTACTTATCTCCCTTTATATCCTATCTTCTCAATCGCGTGAAAAGAAAAAACATCAATAGCAGGTGTAACTTTCAAAGCCATGGTAGTTGAAACTTTAGTAGATGGAGTTGGTTGTGTTACTTTTCTTAACAATGTAGTGAGCTGCTCGACCTTTGCTTTAAGCTCATCCTTATAATCTTTATCCTTTTCATATTTCTCTAGAAGATTTCCAAGAGCATTGTGTACATCCTGTTTAGCTCCTTCGTGCATGGCTTTTCCCAGTGAAAATCTAGAAATTCGATAATCTGCAGCTATAATAGTTTCCTTTTTTTTTCCATCAATGTGAGTAGCAACCTCTACAATTCGTTCCCCAGATGAATTAACTATCAGGATAGAAAAAATATTTGGCCTCTTGGCCTGCCTTTTTGGTGTATGCTCCAATATGCTCAGATCTATGACATCCCCTAGAGGCACCTTCTTATTTTGTTTTGGAGTCTACCGAAACAACCATTCTGGAATGGCTAATGTTGATGAGAGTGGAATAGTAGATTCAATACCTGAAACATTAGTCAAAATAAGAGCACCAGTAACATTAGTTGGCATTTGAATGGAAGTGGAAATAATGGACAGGGTGGATGTGAGGACGGCCATAGGAGTGGATACAATGATATTAGGAGATGAGATGGAAGGAAATGGAAGTGTTAGGGATGAGTGAAGGAAATGGGTGACCCAATAGTTTCCCCAGCTGAGAGAACTAGAAGGGATGAGAATACTTGGGCCATAGAAGGAGATGGAAAAGAAGAAATGATTGTAGAAGTGGAAGGAAATGATGTAGGAAGTGACAAAGGAAGAGGAAGAAGAGATGACAGGTCTTGTGAGACACTTGGAGAATTACTGACTTCAACTATTTCTAATATGGGTGTTGTAGGAGACATAGCTTTAGAAGCAAGAGCCTTGAAGAGAGATGAGCTTACCACTATAAATTAAATTTATTTAGGAACTATATGGGCCCTTTGGATTGAAATTTTTCCCTTTTTGGGTGTTGATTGACTTATGGTTGAAGGGTTTTCTGTACTTGTAGGTTTTTCTAACCCATTGGGTGAGATTTCCAATGTAACCAATCAATTGTAGGTTCTCTGCCGAATGGTCCCCATCCTCTCCTTTGTATTATAACATTCTTCCACATACCAATCAATCCATGGCAATGTTTGATTGAAAACATTATTATCTTTATATGTTACATCAAAAACCTCATCATCATCTTGCAAGTCCTTTGGAACCTCAGCTATAAAAAACTTCTAAACCTCATCCAAATTTAGCCTCTCGTAATCTCTTTATTAGATGATGAATCCATCCTAAAAATGAATCCAAATGTCTTCTAATGAGGCACATGGGAACTAGATCGACCTGTTTCACTAAATTTACCCCAGTAGACAAAACTGGTTTGAGGATGAAAGGTCTGCAAACTTACTTCTGCCATTTCTGCATCTACATTCTTTGCTTTATAAATATTTGGGAAAGTGTATCTACCAATTGAAATAGGGAGTTGAACTCCCACTTTGTGCCATTTATTTTGGATCTTATGGTATTCTAGTAATTACCAAATCAATTCTAGCAAGACCTACTTGTCAGTGGGACATCTAGGCAGCTTGCTAGGAGCACCTAGGAAACCAAGAATCTGAATGTATGTAAATGTAAGGAGTTGTAAGTAGATAGCTCCCCACTCACATAATTCCTTGAAGGATTCATCAGAAGTCCTTCAGTTATACAAATCCTTATCGAAATGATAGAGAACAACAACAAAGAAAGCATTGTTAATTCTGCGTAAGTGCCTACTCCCCTCATCCAGTGTAAGCTGAGGACAAAAATCATAAATTTGGGAAGTACTTTGAATAACTTTAGTATTCAATCCATTAAAGTCTCCCATGGCAGCTGAAACATAGACTAAAAAGGATGTCATATAGAAACTCTTTGAGGACAACACCTTACTCAAATGATAGAAAATGGAGCTACTAATATGCTCCCACCATCTAATAAATTCCTTATTTTTCTTGATGATGGCGATATATAGGAACATCCACTATTAGAATTCTCTTGCAGAAGGAATGCCTAAAACTCTACTCAGTAACACAATAATATCACTAACTTCCTGAATGAAGTTGTGATTGATACATGGTCTTTGGCAATTCAATAACACTCTTGGCCAGATAACTTTTCAACATGACCTTTGTGCATAACTCTGCTTCCTTGTCCCAATGTTCCACCACTGACTCTAGTGAAATTTTCACATAGTATTCAACGTCAGGGAGTTTGAGAAAATCTTCAAAGAAATCTTGATCCAAGTAGATTACAACCTTGCCATTAGCATCCTTAACTGTCTTGGATTATTCATCCAAGTGTGCTGATGTAGCTAAGACAAACTTTGTGCAATGCATGGACATAGGAAAACTTGAAAAAATAACAAGCCCACTGTCATATATGGATTGTATCCATGGTTTCTTGTTTGGGGCCTTCACCCTTTCCCAGAAGGTTGGTAAATCAATCTTCCTGAGATTAATGTATCATATACTTCCCAATTCAGAAGACAAACAAGAGTGAGGAGCAACTCCAATGAACGTATACTTCATCTTTTCCTTTCCCTTAGCTGTAGAAGTAGACATCAGGTTTTGAATTTTAGAATCTAATGACCTTCCAAATTCTGAAATTCCAAAGAAGAGATGTCCAAAAAACCAAAAATCCTCAACCTCTGAAAACCTGAAAAGCAGAGTTCCGAAGTGGAGAAGTCCGAAACCTAAAATGGAGAAGTCTGAAAACCCAAAATGGAGAATTAGAAAACTGAAATGGAGAAGTCTGAAAACCCAAAGATTAGAGTTCCAATGTTATGAAACATTAAGTTCTGAAAACCCAAAATGGAGAAGTCAGAAAACATGAAGATTAGAGTTCTGAAGTTCCGAAACAATAAGTTTTGAAAACCTAAAAAATAGAGTTCTGAAAACCCGAAATGGAGAAGTCCAAAAACCCAAAATGGAGAAGTCCCAAAAACTTGAAGATTGGAAAGTTCTAAAACAATAATGTCTGAAAACCCAAAAATCCTCAACCTTCAAAAAACCGAAAAGCAGAGTTCTAAAATTTGAAAAATTAGAAGTGCTGATAGAGAATATTTGAATGCTTAGGAAGATCTTGAGGACTGTGATAAGATCTTCCTTAGATGCCTCTAGAAAATTAGATCGCGGAATCATTAGGATCAAAAACACCATCAAAGGAAACATGGTAGGTAGTGAGATCTTCATTTTTCAAGACATACAAGGGAAGAACAAAAAGAAACTAAAAATGGAGAAAAATAAACCACAAAGATCTTAAAACAAAAAGAAGTAACCTAAACAAAATACCTCAAAAAAGATGTCAAAAAGTACAAGATACAGTAAAAAACCAGATCATTGTAGCAAATTGTCAAGTGAAAATGATAGGTGCAAATGTGAGATTAAATAGAAAAAACCTGACATTAATGCCCATAATTCAACACATATGGAAGTAGGTAAGAATTAAATACGCAAAGAACTCTGAAAGTCTAAAACCCAAAATTCCAAAATTCTAAAATTTCATAATTTCAAAATTTCAAGGTTTCAGACTTCAAAGATCAAGAGATGAAAATCATGGAATGTGATGGAAGAACTCCAAAATCCGAAAGCCTGAAAGTCTGAAATTTTCGAATTTTAGACTTTGGAAGTTCGAAAGCAAAAAAACCCAAAATGGCTAGGAGAGTTCCGAAACCCATAAGCCCGAAATTATGAAATTTTGGAATTTCAGGATTTTGGACTTCGGAAGTCTGAAGGTAAATTTTCCAAAAACCGTGACTTAGAATCTGAAACCCGAAAGCCCAAAATTTCAAAAATTTGGACTTCAGGATTTTATACTTCAAAAGTTCGGGCTGAAAAATTGACAATTTCCAAAAGAAAAATCTGAACTCTAAAAACATGAAATTCTGAAATTTAGGACTTTCGGGGTTTCAGAATTCGGAACCTTGAAAACAAAATTTCAATTCCATGCCAATTAAACTCTGAAAGGGAAAATCCTCAAAGTCTGAAGTCTGAATTTTTAGATTTTTAGGACTTGGAGAATTTCCAATTTGTAGAAAACTTCTGTGTGAAGGATTTTCAAAAAAAATATATGATCGATTTCAACATCGATTTCTCAAAGTAGATTAAAAAGGTAACATGATGAATTAAAAATAGCAATGGATGAAATTTTTGTTGAGAAAGGAATTATTTTTCAAGAGTTGTCAACATAAAATTTTGGATTGCCTCAGCCTCCACAAAAATAGGTAGAGGATTTTCAATCTACCAAAGTGTACATAAATTTTGATAAAAAGTCCTCTAAAAGAATGCCAACGGAATTACAAAATAAATTGCGAGAAAATAATTAGACAAGATCAAAAAATGTTTGCCTTTTGGTATAAGAGGTAGAACCTAGGCCATCCAAAATTTGTTTCAAAGTATGATTCTATTCCAAAAGATGAAGTGTTCAACAAGAAGTGGAATGAAGTGCATCCTGGAAAGAAAATTAGTGATAATGACACTAACTTTGAGGAATTACAAAATCCAACTGGAACATAAAAACCAAGTCTCGATGAAGGCTTAAAACAAAGATATTCTACAGGAGCAGTTATTGTTGAAAAGTTGGGTTTTATTGGTGGTTTTTTGGGTTTAATAGGAGATGGAATTTGGGTTCCACCAAAGGCACAACCTTTGAAAAAAAATCAATAGGTCAAAGCCTTGTAGCTTCAAATTTAGAGAAAGGACCACTACATACTTCAACATCTATAAGTGCTAATCCATTGAAATTTACTCTAGAGTCAAATCCTCAGCGAACAGTTCAGCCACATGTTGAAAATCCTAGAGGATAAGTTGTCCATGAATATGTTACTACTGTTAATGTTGGTGATTCTAGTGATGATGGTAGTAGTCAACAGAATATTGGAAACATAAAGAGGACAATAAAGACAGTTGAATTTGTTAGGGCTATTGTCTAATAAGGAAATACGAAGAGGCAAAAGATAGAGGTAAACACAAGTATAGTTACTCTTGGCTCAAGGAAACTATTTATAGAAGGTGGAGATGGCACTATCATCCCTAAACAAACTACCATTCCACAGGGAAATTCTCCCCAAAATTTAATTACTCCTTCTCCATTCAAGGTGGAATAGTTCATTCCTACGAATACCTCAGGTATTGATTACCTAGCTGAGTTTGACAATAAATCAAAAAGAGATAAAAGAAACAAGAAGAAAATTCTACAGGCTACTAGAACTTCAGAACCAACCACAATTCAGGGTATTTCCTATATATAGCCTAGACACAGATACCATGGAATACATTTATGTTACACCCAAATTTGTAAAACCAGAGAATGAAATGGTTTCCAGTGACTACAAGATGACCTCCCTTGAAATGGATCTTAAGGAAATGAAACCTTCTGAAAAAATCAATGTATCAAAAAGGAACAATGATGTGGTTTACACAGTATTACTAAAGGTAAAGAGGGAGAAATATAATTCAAATAATGAGATTTAAAATTTAGAGGTAGACCTAGCAAATGAGAAAGCAAAAGTAAAAGCAGAATTTAATAGGAAAGGTGAGTTGGAGAGGAAGATAAAATCATCTAACTCTATAACTGCAGTTGCTGTGAATGTATAGGCATAGGTATAACTAGAAGAGGCAAAGAAAAATTTATAGTAAACAAAGATTATGAATTATATATTACAAAAATCATTAGGAGAATTGAAAGAGGTTGTGAAGGAAGAGAAATAAAAGGTCAAAAATGGGAAGAAAGCCTAGATGATGAGAAAAAACAAAATGGAATATTGGAACAGGAATTTGTGAAAGAAAAAAAAGGAAATACATTCTTCCAACATCAAACTATCTGTATTTCATAAAAAATCATTGATTAATATGATAGATAATGTTTGGGTGCAAATAAACCACAAAATCGATGATTTGATTAAATTGTTTGAATTCATGGCTGATCTACATAGAATCTTTGATAAGATTTGTGAATACGTAACAAGTAGCAGAAAAGTGATGGATTTAAGAGAGGATAAAACAAATAAAATTTTGGAAGTTATCTACAAATTTAATGACACGGAACTAGCATCCAGAGGAATTCAAAACTAGTATGATGCCTCAATAAAGGTATTATCTATCATTTAAAAGTGTGTGATGTTGGACGAAGCACAAGAATTATTGAATAAGTATCAAAGAATGTTACAGGAGCTGCATGGAAAGGTACTTGAGTTCACAAAGCTTGGTTTTCCAATGCCTTTTGACAATACACACCAATTCATTAAGAAGGATGCATTCCAAAAGAAGATGAAAGAAAAAATGACTCAAGATAAGGATTGAATTCCTGAGAAGCAAGATGATAAAAACACTTTTGACGTTTTTAAACCATTGATAACCTTGTTAGTAAGTTTGCATAAAATAGTAGAAAAATGCTCCACTATTAATTATGAATTGTTAACAAAGTTACATGTCAATCACTCTGATTTACAAAAAAATTCAATTCCAACAGATGAAGAGTGGAGCATGTTACAAAAGATAATATAATTTTTTGAAGTTACCGATCATGATTCTAAGTTGAAGTGGAATTTTGGTTTTGTTGTTTCTATTATTTGGGAGGAAATCATGGTCATGGATAAAAATACTAAATTTTCTTATTAATAGACTAGAGTCATTTTCATGTTTATTGTATTAATAAACATGTGATATTTAGGTTGCTTGTGGTTGAAGAAAACTTTTACAAAGAGGTGCACAAGTTAAATATATATGTGCATGGATTTAATCTTTAGTGTATTTAGATCCATTTTGAAAATTGTTCCATTTGTTGTAATGACAATCTTTAATTTCTTCATACAAGGCATGTCTCAAGCAAGTTGAATGAGGAATAGTGTTATTTTTAAATTTTCATTTTAGTAATGATTCAAACAAAACCACTTATTATATCTCAAAACTAAGCACCACAACTCTTATATGCCTAAAGTATATAATAATCTAAATGCATTGTGATTTAATAGCCAATCATTCGTGGTGTATGCTTTGTATAAAAGATATCAACAACATTGTATGTGAAATATATTAAATACTCATTAAAACATGACTTTGTAATGTTTCTGCAATCAGAATGGAAATGGAATTAATATGATTACCTTTAGGAACATGTAAGATTGGGGTGAGTTTCAATCCTTGTTTTAGATTTAGAACAATGTACAGAATATTTGAATATGTTAATTATTAAATGATCTATATCATGGGATATCCACCAATAGAAGCTTCCAACTTGATGGACCTGGATCATCTCTATCATTTGATTCACCAGATCTCTAAGACTAGCTCTCTTTCTTGACATTCAACTACTACAATAGGGTTGTATGTTGTACTTGTGCCATTTTTTTCAGCCCCTCTCCTTTCATTAATCGACTTCCATACTATTATATCCTTATCGTAGGGAAATTTATCCACTTCGTACCTTGATGTATAAATTCTCAAACAAATTTTCAATTTTTTGTCAATCTTGTTTCGCAATTTTGACTTTATAAAGTCCAAGGCACTGAAAATTCTCTAATCTTCAACTGAACCCAAAATCATTGTTTGACATGGATCAGCCAATGAGAAAAACTCAGACATGGTTTGCTGTAAAATAGTACTCGCCCCAATTTTTTTCCATAGTCGGTTTATTGCTCTACACTATAAGGGATTATCCAAATCTTTGAATTGCTTAATCATTGTAGTGGCGAATTCATGAGATTGAGTAGTCAAACTGTCCTTGCTTAAAATACCTACAATATACATTCCATTGATGTCAACATGCTTACAAAAATGTTGAATCAATGTAGTCAACCTCTTAAAGTAGTCTTCTTGTATATGTCTTCCATTTTGGAAGCAATTCCAAAAGGTCGGATTTACTATAAACATTTCTTCAAGTAAAGCATCCCTTCTAAATTGATCCCTTATTTATTATAGTAGGGACACTAAAATTTCTCTTAATCTCTCCCGTGTTGATGATACAATGTTATCAAACAATGGCCCTATGACTTTTACCTCCTCAACCTTATCAGCTACTACTTTAAACATATACATTGATATCTCATATCCACGTACAGAAACACAAACTTCCCCAAACATGTTTAGCTTCAAAAATCTACGTGCATTTCCAATATTTATCAAATCATTCCAACCATCAAACATTGGACCTGTAAAATCAGTTTCATTGAGATACAAATATTCTATTGTTATACAAACTCATTTCCTCAAACTAGAAAAATCAACAATATAGATAGTTCTTTCATGTGCTTGTTTAATTAAATGATGCATTTCTTCCAACATGGGAATGAGACCACACAACATCAACAATTATTCTATATCATTCAAACAATATATCAAATCCTAGACCTTGTCCACTACCATGTGATTCTTCCACATCACTCCTAATAAGGATTGATACTCTTCGTACACCCTACGAACTGGTTGGTACAATGAGATCCACCCGATATCGACATATTTTAATAGTTTATGCCCATTTTTTAGTCCTTTTGCAAAGATTTGAAATTCCATGAACCTTTTAGGACTATGGCAGAAATAAGCATGTAACTCTCGAACAAGGTATTCGACTTTTACTATAGGTTTAAATTTTCTAGCTATTTTGTAAGCTAGGTTTATTCTATGAGCCATACAATGAAAGGAAATCATATAAGGGAAATGAGAAGTTTGGAGTCTTACGCACAAGCCATTACGATGAACTTGCATTACAAATGCCCCATCTACCTTTACACATACCAAATTTCATGCAATTGCAGCATCATCCATGTCACCGGTCTCCTTCAAACTTTTTATCACCAACTCACAAAGGCTTTCAACATTGGAGTTCTCTCTCATCTTTTGAATGGTAAGTGAGGTTGTCTCACATAATTCTCAACAGTATACACATACATATAGACCCAAGAAATATTATCTAGTGTTGTAGCCTCATTAATAGACAAAGATATGTAACATGCAGACTTCAGTTTCTCTTTCAAGTCTTCTTTCTCAACCATAGCTAGGCATTTTTCCCAATCCCAACCACTAATTTCTGACCAGTGAGAATGAGGAAAGTATGGAACACCAAGGAAAGACAACATCTTCTTTTTTTAGGAAAATTTTTTATAGGATGACCTCATTTCAAAATGTGAAAAATAGTATCTATTTGAACTGTTTTACGTAAAAGACTATTTTGAACGATTTTGTTGAATTGAGAGGTAATTGTCCCTTCATTCGCTATAACTATTCTTTCATTTCTCTTATGCTCTTTAAATTTATTTTCATACCTAATATGCAAACAATCATTTACAGTTTTCCATCCAGCAACATTCTTCTCAAAGTCATCTATAATTATGTTTTCATATATTTTTCCTACATGTTTCTCAATAGTATTCAACTTAAGTTGCATTTTCTTGTCCCTGCCCAATATCCAGCTATAGATTGTACATTTTTATTCTTTGGGAGGTTTAGATTTATTCTCATTTTCAACAGGTTCAATAAATGGAAACTTAGAAACCCACTCTAACCTAAAACTCCTTCCCAAGTCCCATTTTCTTTCCTTTCTCTTTCTTCCAGAAATAGGTGTCCGTTGAGTATTTTCCTTAGTGGAATTTATACTTTTTTGACTGAAACTACCATCATTTTCACCTCCAACATTCACTTGGGAACTGACAAGTGATGTAGTGTTATCTTCATTCAATTGGGAGGTGGTACAGTGTCAAAAACAACATCATCCAATGGAATATCTTCAAGGGGATTCATTTCATTTTTGTTATCATTGACAACATTGGGCAAATAAAAAATGAACACATTCTCATTATGAGTTTCATTTTGAATGTAATTAGTATCCCTTGATTGTGATAATCCTGTTGGAGAAGGATGAGTTTCTATAGATGGTTTCTCAAAATAAGATGTTATTTTTTCGAATTCCAGTACCACTACTAGGAGGGGTTGGAATAGCATTTTTTCCTGAGGCTTAGCTTCCCTTTTTAGGTGTCATTTTGCTGAATTAATGAATCTTGTAGAATTGAAAGAAAAAAGATACATTCAATACATTATGTTTATGTGGTTTAAAAAGTTTGAAGTACATCACGGTGAGGAAAATGGTGGTAACAAGAAACATGATTTTGACAAGTTGTGTGTACTTTTCCCACTACTATTTTCTATCTTTTATTTTTCCAAATGCTAATTATCTAGATTTTGGTTCATTGTTGTAACTTTTTTTCCTTTTGCATTTATTGTATTTTTCATTTTGGACATCTATGTATGGTTTCTATTTCATAAATTATTGTTTGTTAGCATTCAATTAACCTCCCATTCCAGACCAAATCCTCCAAGTGGATGTGAACCCTGCGGAATGAGTCACAGTTGATATAGTTTTGAGTCTGAAGCAGGTCATAGCTCCCGGGAGGTCTATGCCATGCGTCGTCATTCCGTCATTCTCCAAAGGAAATGCCCCCTAGTGAACGTGAAACCTACGGAATGTACCACATTCTATATATCCTTCGGGTTTGCTATGGGATGAGGCAGTGTAAGTAGACAATGATAAACAGTCATGGTATTGGTCATGGAATAAATAGAAAGTGAAACTATAGTATGTGTGTGTGTGTGTGTGTGTGTGTGTGTGTGTGTGTGTGTGTGTGTGTGTGTGTGTGTGTGTGTGTGTGTGTGTGTGTGTGTGTGTGTATACATTAACAAAAAGATTCAAAGAAGATACACTGATAAAGTAAGGAATATACAGAGCAACAATTTGTGGAGATGTATGAAGTGATTTTAAATAAAATATATTTATTTATTTATTTTATGTAGAATTTAGATGTATCTAAGATAGGAAAACTAGTTATGATTCTCTAGAAGTGGAAAACTATTATAGATGACATGAAAAATCATAGTGGTTATGAGGATGAGGATTTTAAGGATTTGTAATAACTTTAAAAGGTGGAATCGCAGATAAAGCAATACAAAAAGAAAGAAAACAAGTCTCAAATAGAGTGAGGACTCACCTGCAGTAAGTGCTTCCAGGATGTGAAGTCCAACACACTAGCCAGGCACTGACAAGACCTATATTTATTTGAAATTTTGTAAGAAAATTGCAATATGGTGATTCACTAAATCCCTTTCTACTACTTCACAAATATGCAAATTGGAAAATCGCAGGAGAACATCACTTCTATGTATACATTAGGAAAATTTTGAGAATGTTTTCTTGGCCAAATAAGGTTTCGTAGATTTATTGGTGAAAAATTAATGTTTTCAAATCCCAGTGTGTCAATTTCTTGAAGAAACATTAATGTTTTCAAATCTCAGCGCGTTGATTTCTTGGAGAAACATTAATGTTTCCAAATCCCTATGCGTCGATTTCTTGGCTAAACATTAATGTTTTCAAATCCTGGGATGGCGATCACGCGGGAATTTAATATAAAAATATACATTGGGATTGGAAATTCCTTGGCAATTCATATGGTACAGATTATTGTTTATGGGATTTTTCAAGAAAACTTGGGCACTGTCGTTGTTGCAATATTTACCAAAATCAAATTCACATAATTCTACTATTCATCAAACTACGAATATTTGCCACTAAAATTTTCCCTGTAAAGGTCTTAAGGGAAAAAGGGAAGTAGTCTTAACATCAAAATCACACCACATCACGCTACTACCACACTAGGTAGATTATTATTTTGTCTATAGTTATTACCACTATCTTTATATTAATATATTTTTAGGGAAAACATAGGGGGTTAGATTACATTTTATACACTACTTGCACCAATCGTAGGAGATCTACATGAGGTTTACTCTCACCCGAGGGAATATAGTGTAATGCCTAGATTGGTTTAGCATGGGTTGACTTCCAGAGTTATTTTTGCCTCGCCAACACATGGATTTATCTTTTTATTATCCAAATGCTTCATGATTATTGATCTAGGTATCAAGGGTTTTGATTTTTCATATATAATTATAGGTTCCCTTGAAGTTGTGTGATCCCTAGCAATAGACAAAGAAAATTATTTTTGTACTAGCAATGGGAAATTTATTTCACATAACTCCATTGTACACAGGTTTTAAACTATACAAATAAGTTCCAAAGCTTACTGTGCTCTAATAAGAGCTATACGGTTTTGTACATGATAATTTTCCAAGATCATTTCTAGAGATGAAGCATTTCTATATCAAGATTAGCCTTTTTACCTAGTTTACACACATAGATCACTCATTTACTACTTTTTATAGCTAAGTATTGATTCCTTCTTAGATTTTGGGAAATCATTATATCATTTTATCAAAGTGTAAAGTATTAAAAGCTTTATTATGGATTATATGATTAATTTATTTAGAATATTCAAATTGTGACTTATCTTGTACATTTCCTGATTACCATTTACATTTATTTCTAAGAATTTTTTAAAAATAGTAATAAACTAAATATGTTACAAATGGGTCCATTGATAGGTACAAAGGAAGGTTTGTAGTTAAAAAATCACATATTAAAGGTGTTTATTAGCATGAAATTTTTTTGTAGTTTCCAAAATGAATTCTATTCAGCTAGCACTTACCTTGGCTATGAAACATGGATGGGAAGTCAACCAAATATATTTCAAAAGTTCCTTCTTACATTGTGATTTACAAAAATAAATCTACATGTCCTAACCTCCATGTTTCATTGATAGTGAGAAATATAGTTATTTGTATAAATTTAAAAATACCTTGTATGGATTGAAATAAGATCCTCGAGCTTGGTATGAAAATATTTACATGTTTCGTATCAATTCTAGATTTATATGGTGTTTCTTAAACCCTATATTCTACTCTAATAAAAAGGACAAAAAAATCCTCATTCTTTTCTTCTATGTATATGAATTAATCATCATAGGTGATTCCACATAATAGATTCATAATTTCAAAACACATTTAAATGAGTCTTTTAAGATGACTAGTATGGTTTTTCTATGTTTTTTCTCAGGTATTCAAATTTCACAATCAAAAAAAGGTATTTTCATCCATTATTCTAAATATGCTCAAGATATTCTCCTCTTCAACATGGAAAATTACAAGTGCTCCTTGACTCCTTTTCAATTTGGGGTTAATATTTGTACCAAATGTTATAATCATTTAGTTGATTGGGACAATCTAAAGGTAGCTGGCTGGAATCCTACTCTACTTGAATCCTACATTTTATGATATTTGTTTTGTTGTGAATCTTATATCATACTATCATAAATACCCCAAGGAATCAATTATAAAGATATAAAACACATTCTATAATGTCTTTATGGTTTTATTAATCATGAGATTAAGTACAAGTCAAGTGAAGCAACATCAATTTCTAGTTACACCGCGAGGGAGAGTAGAAAATGGTCATGTTCCTGCTTAAACCCAAATTGTAGGCTATTCATATAGTGACTGAGTAGGAGATAAAAAATATTGCAAGTTAATTGCATGAAATATCTATCATCTTGGAGAAAGTTCCTTGACTTATTCATGTAAAAATTTAAAACAACATTGATTTTTCCACTGCAAAGGTAGAGTGTATTATAGTTGTACTATGTAGTACATGATTCAATGTGGATACAATGGATGCTTTCTGAATTTGGGTTTCTCTAGTCCCAATCCACAATACTTTGGTAGGATAATCATATTACTATCCACATTTATCATAGCCATGTGAAAAAATAACATGAAGAAAATTAATAAGCACGTGAATTACATTCGGTAACTGATCCAAAATAAGGTTATTGAGTTTTTCAAAATAGAAAATCATGTTTTAGACATCTTCATAAATCTCTTTCTTATGGCCTAATTGGTACAACTTAGGTTAAATTTTGGCAGTGAATGATGGTGTTTTCAAGTGGGGATGGCTATATGATTCCTCCATCCATACCTTCAACAAATTACCATTAATTTAAAAAATAAATTCAATGGGAGAATAAGAAATAAAAGGATGCAAATCATTGCAATGCATAGAAGCATCATTAAATACACAATTAATATTTTCATTAGATACTTCATACATCATTCTTATGACTTCAGAAAAATAATATGGATTGGTCGTGACATGTCATAATATTTTCAAGAAGTTAATCATCTAAAGCATGTAAATATTTATCATTGACATTGCATGCATCTATTTTTATAATATATTGTGAGGTAAGGTAAGAAAGATCAAGCCTACTGATAAAGCACAAAAATAAAATGGTTTATAAAAACCCTAGAGAAATCATATTTCAGAAGAAAAAATGTCTACACATTATTTTTACACTCTTATTAAGGATTTCTCTTAGTAGGTTGTTAGCAAATTAGTCTCCATAAGTATGTTCCTTAATGGGAATATAAATAATATGTAGGTTAGTTAGCGGTATCTGACAAGAGATTCATTTTGCACCTCATTTTCCCTAGATTTATCTAACATGTCTTATTACCCTCTTTCTACCTCCTTATAACCACTTGATATCCTCATTTCTATTACATTCATACATACTCATAGAACATTCATATCTAAGTTTAGATCACCTTTACACCTTCTCCAAAGTAACTATTCTAATCTCATGTCCCCCCTGCTACCTATGTAGAACTATAGACACTCAAATTTGGCAAGCTATCCTTTGACACTCTTGATCTTGACATTACAAACTTGCATGTACAAATGCATCTCCTCAATCTTACTTAGCACACCCTGATAGCTATCTAATTACTTTCTTGTATTTTCAAACCTCCGTGTCATCAGTTTCTGAATTTTAACAACATAAAACACCTTTTAAAACATACATCCTCTAACCCATTAAGTCAAAATAAGATTTTTCTCTCCCATTCAAAACCTCCTTTTTTCACTCAGTTTTTACAAATATACAAGTTGACCCTATCGTATAGTGTTTGACCAACACATTTTACACTCAAACTTTCAATTCCATCATCTTCATGTGGACTAATATTCCCCTTTGGTTATATTTTCATGACATAATGACCTTTGAAATTTTATATAAGAAAGTAAATCATACTTCACTTAAAAACTTGATACTTTAAGAACTTTGAACGTGTAAAAGTAATTACAAAAGGCACTCCAAGCTCCCTAAAATGTGAAACATAGCTCATTCAAATCCATTAGGGAATAACCCTCTACATGTATAAAGTATCCTTACAAGAAATGTATAAATGTGTTAACACTTAAAAGAGAATGAAATAGGAATTCACAAAAATTTGATTGCATAAAAGTGTAATCATTTAGTGAACCCAACCTCTAATAGAACATCATAAGCCCTAATCCTAGTGGCCCTATGTTTTATTTTTCAGAAGCATCTGTTGTTTTTTTATTTCATCACTTTTCATTTTCTATATTCTTTCCTTTTATGCCCTATCAGCATAGTGCTTAGATTTTTGATCAATCTATTAAACATTTTGAGATTTCACCTCCCACTTGCAAATGTCATAGTGCAATGGCTCTATCAATTCCTACTTCTAGTTCTCTTCTTGATCCACATGCACACAAGGTTTACTTTGATGGCATTGAGACCCATAGTGAACACTAATATGATTATGACCATAATGAGGAAACCAATGTAGATAAAAAAAATTGGATCTCCTATATCAATTTTGTACTCAACTCTATGTTAATCCACATCATATTGAGCCTATTATTAAGATTATACTTGTTTCCAAGCTTGGTCATGGTCATAAATCTAATGACACGTCTTTTATAGATATGTCTCAGCCCACATATATTGTACCCACATATGTTGTGTGTATCTACTTAGGGGCACCTCACGTCCCTATGAAAAATGCATCTATTCATATTCCCAGTATCACTATTTGTAATACATCTATCTATCATCATACTAGCTCACATGTATCTTCATCTAGCATGCATGATCTTGAATCCCTTGTTCATTCTTTATAAGAAAAATATTACAATTACAACAAGGTGTTTCTCATAATTCTAATGCTAAAAACTCTTCAAAATTACTGTATAATCCATTTGCACCTGAAGTTATCTCATATACTTTACCTATTGGTTTTATTACACCTAAGCATCCTATATATGATGGAAAGGTTGATCCACAAGATAATCTTATCATTCATTGTTTCTTTCTTTGACTATCATCTCATGATATATTTCTTATTAATATATTCAATAGTATCCTCAAGGACTTTACTTTGTAATGGTTTTATGATCTCCACACACAATCTGTGTGCTTTTTTACTATATTGAAAAATCAATTTTTGGCACAATTTTCAATCAAAATTGGGGATAATTTATAGTATGCGCAAATTTCTAAATACAAACAAGGATTTTATGAGCATATAAATAATTATGTCTTGCATAATCACATAATTCTCGCTAATATGAACAACATATTAGCTAACAATGAATTGCAATACATTTTTTGTTCAAAGCATACTTCCTCCATTACAAGAATCGATAATTTTTTATAAGTTTCAACATTTTGACCATCTATATCATACAAGTAAAGAGTATGAAGCTAATCTATTACACATGCACAAAATGAAGTATGTTGCTAGCTCGTGCCTAATCCATCCAATGTGAAGTTCTAAAGAAAACCTAATTTTAAATAAAAAATTAATGATCTTAAGGTTGTTTCTATTATACATCGTCAATGTGTTTTCTCAACCTACTAAGCTCCAATTACAACGTACATGATGAATATTACATGGTTACATTGTCCTCCATGCATGGTTTTAGAGAAATTACTTGAATGCAATCTCGTGTCTCTCCCTCCACCATTTGAGATTGATACAAGAAATCCCCAAATTAAAATCTTTGATGCTAATGATACTTGTGATTATCATAGATGTATTGGTCACTCTACTTTTATATGTATTAAGTCATGACACATCATTTAGGATATTAATGTAATTGAATGGGATGAACTCATTGAATCTTCTAAGCCTACAAATAACAATTCTAAGCTAAAAATTTTCAATGATCCACTTCTTAAGCATACTAATGACACATTTGCTTCAAAATTTAATTTCACTCATCATGCAATGCCACTACCTCCCTCTTATGATCATCCACTTTGATGTTATGATTGGAACTATTACTCACACACTGTATTCTACACCAATAATTTATTCTAATTATTCTAATATAGATGACTCACTCATCTCAGACACATTATCCATTCCGATCTAGATATTAATCATATTCCTATTCAGATTGTCTTTGTTACCCCGAATTGCATAGAAAACTTTTGTGCATGGAAATTACTTCAATCTCTTGGCATTCCTTTTGATATTCTTGAAATTTATTTTGATCCACATTTTCAATGCATTACCCTACCAATCACAGTTGGATCTATCACTAAACAAACCTCATTTTTAGTTGCTAAGTCAATTCCTACTAGAGTATTGCATCATGGTTTTCTTTGGCTACATGCTCTTAGGGATGTTTTTATATATCATTCATCATTGCATCAATTTTATTATTCATCAGCAATTTATCACTATTCAAGTCATTCATTTACAATATTTCTCTCTTAGAACACTTCTTTCTATTATAGTTTCTAGTGCATCTACAAACATATTTATTGTTTCACATACCGCCTCATATAGTATTAGTCCTCTTAGGTCTCCTAATAGGACTTTGGTTGTAGATATGGATTCAAAAAATTATTGGTCTCATGATAGGCCTTTAGTTGCACATGTTGCATCACATAGTTCTAGGGCCTCTAGGTCTCCTCCTATCCCTTCTTCCATGCACATTGTCTATGTTGGCTCACACTCTCACAACACTTTACACATATCTTCTAGTTTTCATGCTTGTTCCACAATTCCTCAGTGATCTTATAAGATCCCTTACTCTTCTAATCCACCACATAAGAATAACATATCACATTATACTCAATGATATTCTATTTTCGGTTCTCCTCATAGGTCTTTCTTAACACATATCACCACTATGATTCTACTAGCACATGATTTAAATTTTGTGACACATTTGAGGCTTGACCCTCTATCATCTTTGGAAGTTGTTTTACCTCCTCATAAGGTTATATTAAGTTATATCTCATGTTCCTCCCCCCTCCTTTCCTGATTATGAACTCTATTTATAGGTTCAACATGGCTATTGAGGGAGTGCTTCTACACTCAAACCTCGCTTTTCACACACACTGGGGGGAAATATTTCTTCCCAGTTTTAGTTACATCATCTTTATTTATTCCCCTCTAGGGGGGGGATTCTCTTATCACCTTTTACTCTTTGAATAATATTTTTTCATCTATTCTCTCAAGGAGGTCCTAAAAACAAAAAAAAACATTCAAATATTTGCAAAAATATAAAATCAAGACTTTTTATAGCATACATTGTTTACACTTTATAGTATACATGTTGTTTATTCCTTTGATTTTATTGATAACATTTATTCTTTACAAAAATTAATTCACATAGTATATTGATCATGATGCAAGATATTCAAAGAGTGGTACATGATGATAGGTTTTGGCCAACCCTTTACCCAGACCGCTAACCTCTAGAGGAATTTACTTTTGTATACTAAATCCAGGTTTTATGTTTCCATTATAAGTTTCTTTCTTTCATCATTACTCTTGGTTACACACACACACACACACACACACACACACATATTGTATTTTTTAATCTTTCAGACTAAAAATCCTAACATGTGTCTTGTGTAGTTCTTATAATTATTGTTATCTCTCTTATATCATATACTATGTGCTTTTCATTAAAATTGTCTACACTTTCTTTTCATACATTTTTTCTAATTTTGGGTGTATACTTATTTTCTACTCTGATTATGGCCTAAGGGCCTTGATTGTCTTGCGACATCGTGGGTGTCCCATGTTTGTAGCATTATGCCTTGTGTGTGATTGTGTATCTCTTGTTTGTAGGATCATGGGCAGTGACTATCTTGTGACACCATGGATATCCCATATTTGTAGATATTTTTGACTTTTGTGTGACATTAATTGACATGTTTGCACTTACTTCTATATTTCATTCACTTGTTTTCTACTAACACAACATTTTTTATTGTTGTTATTTTTGTTTTGTTGCATTAACATTGTTCTTGTTATCATGCTTCTTATTCTTGTTGATATTGTTTTGCATCATGATTTCCACCATGCACATCCCTTTTACAGGTACATTTTCTTCTTGGTGGCCACCACATCAGTCAATTTACAGGGTATATATAGATTTTTTAGTTACTCATCTCTGAATGTACATCTTTTATTTTGAGTCGTGTGCTCAAATTATTCATTGTACATGCCTCAAAAGAGGGGGAAAACATATAGGGTTTTATTTTACACTTACAATAGTCTGGGCATTTTCATAGCATAGACATATGTAGGGGAAGACAAAAATTCCTTAGAATCATACTCAAGCACAAAAAATTACCAAAATCTACATAAGGTCAAAAATGTACATCCTCTTCAGAACCATACAGATGGTTCTAACCGTACCATACAGTCTTTCCCATGGGTATTTTCTTTATATTTTTCAATATTATCAGGCATTTCATCTCTATTATAGTATTTTCATATGCTTTCATACTCAGATTGAATTATTTTGGCATAGATTCAAGGGGGATGAAGTATTTCATTATCTCTTTCTCCACGATACTCAGTTATACTTCCATTTTTGGACACATTGTGGGCATGGGTCTCCTTTCTCCAATCAAATTTTAGCATGCAATCAATTCTACTTAGTTATGTAGAACATGGGAATAATATGGGGGAAATTATTTCTCTTTTCTAATATGTGTCCTAATTTACAAAATTGATCTTATATCTTTCTACAATGGTATGGTCCATGGGGTTATGAAATGTAGCAAAGTAGCTAAATTCTTCATGGGCATACTTTCCTATCCTCTTTTCATAAGGGGAATATATCAAAATTGTTAAATGGATTTGATACACAGTCTTCCTCACTTTTACTTAGCACACCCTGATAAATATCTAATTATTTTCTTATCTTTGCACACCTCTATGTTGTTAGCTTTTGAATTTTAACAACATAAAACACATTTAGAAACATCCATACTCTAACCCATAAAGACAAAAAATAATTTTCCCTCCCAATTAAAATTTCCATTTTGGGTCGGTTCTTACAAATATACAAATTCACCATACCATATGGTTTTGGATCAATGTATTATGCACTCAAACTTTCAATTTCATCATCTTCGTATGGACTAGTATTCCCCTTTGGTCAACCTTTCATGACATAATGACCTTCGGAATCATATGTAAGTAATTAAATATCAGGAATGCTAAGGATCCGCTAAATCAAAGAGTGAACCGGTGAGAAATGTGAGATGTGAACTGCACAAATGCAAGACTAGGCATACGCACACAAAACAACAAGTTATGAAGAACAATGAGATAATTGTAATACAACAAGAAATGGACCCATCTCTATACTCTACTCCATATATTAGCTTAATAATTATATGCACATATATAGGAGGAGGAAAGTGTAACTATCACCTAGATCAGTGGTGAATAATTCTCACTAACTGATACTGGCAGTAGAGGTGAATCCACACAACTAGTAAGCTAACTCAACACAACTGGTAATATAGCTCAACATAAATGGTACACCTAAGAAAGATAACACAAGTGCAAGAATTATCCTAATAGTCAACTAAAAGGATAAATAATAACCTACAGTAACAGTAAATCATACTCCACTTACAAACCTCGCACTTTAAACACTCATGTAAAATTAAGCACAAAAGGAACTCCAATATCCCTAAACTGTGAAATAACTCATGCACGTCCATTAGGGTACCACCCTCTATAGATATGAAGTCTCCTTCTAGGTTTAGGAGTCTTTATCTTCTCTCTACAAGAAAGTAAAGTGACCCTTCCCAAGTATTTGAGCAAGTGTCAAACTCAAGTTGAAGCATTGTTAAAGCACGGTTTTCAAGTTCTGATTACACTACGGTAGATATAAAATGCTAAGAGAATGATGTATGATTAAATCCATCTTCATAGTAGTGGTGATTTCAATGGTACATAGGGGTTCCCAAAACCCACTAAACTTTGTTTTGCGGGAACTCCTTGCACTACAAGGGTTATAAGGTTTGAGTAGAGTTTATAGAGCCATTTTGAACATGAGCAAAGAAGATAGAAACACAGTGACACTCAGGTCCAGGAATGTGGAGCATTCAAAAAAATTCAGAACTATATTTCAAACAAGTCCAAGACTATACAAAAGGGTCAAAACAATACATACGCTTTGGACTAGGTGTAAATCAGGTTCTAGTTTCTGTAACGAAGCGCTTTCAGTCTCATATCAGCTTGTTCTTGTACTCAGATCACTTAGAATCTCCCAAATCCACACAAAATCAACTAAGTGTAATCCTCCCTTGTGTTTTCATAGTTGATATATAAATAGTGACTTTCAAAATAATTATTATGATTTGTGCAATTAATGTTGGGAATTAATAAAATTAGAATATCCACATGTTGCATTATTTCATCCTTTTTATGTATGTTAATTATAAATACATTAACACTTAAAAGTGAATGAAATAGGACTTCACAAAAGGTGAAATCAAGAACCCTTTATCCAGATAGTTACAAGTTGAAAGAGTCAACCATGTTCAATGCCAACTGTATGATTTTCTATTATATAATTGCATCAACCAAGATTGATTCCATAGGAAAATATAGGTTTGAATCCAATTTATGTTCCTATAAAAATATGCATCTTGGTGTCATCTCAATAAACTCATATCATCACAATATTACTCTGCCTAAACTCGCCAATATACGCTAAAAGATTTTAAAGGGTAAGTTTTAATGGAGCTTATACTTGGAAGTCTACTTTTGAGTAGTAGGTTATTATGAACCACAAGAGTAGGAGTTTCACCATCAAGGTTTGTGAATTATTTCGAGTCCCAAAATTTATTCCATCCACCCAATAAAACTCTCTCATAAGGTGATACTAACCATGGGTTTGGTTACTGTACCAATTTTGTCTTCAAAATATAAGTATCCTTAACCTTTCATTTTCCTTTATACTTTGTAAGATTGATTATTCTAATATATCATGTATTACACTAGTATATAGTAGTATATTATTTATCTATTGCATTTCCCTTATTATAGGCCCCGATCTATATATGCCACTTGGAATTTATAAACCTGCCTTAGATCTTTAGCACACATTTAACTATTATCCTTGTTCTTACAACCTAGGATCCTAGTAAGACAATATCCCATATCTTAGCCATATATTTTTGAATCCTACACCACTTATAAAGTATGGATTATTATATTATAGATCCATAACTCATACCTCTTGGATTCTATCTTTGCTTATGCGTTGATCCTACAATGGTCTTCTACTTATATCCCAATCTATATTTCTGATGATAAATAGGATAAACATATTGACCTACTTAGCCCACATATGAAAATAAAGTCATATATATATATATATATATATATATATATATATATATATATATATATATATATATATATATATATATATATATATATATATATATGAAATACTAAAGAGATATGATGAACACCTTCATAGAAAGAATTGGGTTTAGCAATCTATTTTATATGTTTTAAGTATTGATACCTAAATCTGAAAAAACAAGACCTTAATTAGACCTTAATATGAAATGTAGTAAATTTTAAGTCTAAAATGGGGGAAACAAAGTGATAAATGTGAAGTAATAATGTGATGGTGTAGGTTTTACCTTCATGGTCTAATTATCTTGCATAGGTTAATCATAGGTTATTAGGGGAATGTACTTTATGTCATTTTCTAATTATGAGTTGAGTTAGTTATCTTTTGGGTGACCTAATTTCTCACTATATAATGCAACATCCTAAGCATATTTTTGTTAATTGGCTTATTCATGAATGAATGAAGAGTTTTTTCTTCCCTTGAGTTTTTATGGATATCACTACTCCAAACAAATTTCTACTATGTGCATTTGATTCTATATAGTCTCAAGCCTCAATTGTGGACCACTCCAATATAATGAATAATTGAATTGAAAGAACTCTAGTATAATTTGTACCTTAAATTAACATACATGATTGAAAATAGAATCTGAAAATGCTAAGAAAATACTCAAGAAATATATAAGAAATGACAGTTTTGTGATATAGCTTTCTAAAAATGTACTACATTGATTGGCATTAGTGGACACTACAAAAACAAACACCGTTCACGACTTAGGTTCACTGTTGTTAGGCATGTTGGTTAGACTAATTTGATTTTTTACGTGTGCCTTCATCTTCTCCTACATGACAATAACCTTGTACAAAATGTGAATTGGTGTGTGAGGATGTCAAAATTTCTTCCCCCTTGCAATCCAACTTCAAAACCTTAACATCTCACACAAAAAAAGACAAAAATGTGATGATTAATTGGCCCAAACCACCCACCCTTGGTGGTTTCTCTACATAGTAGGCTAGCAATCAAGGTTGATTTAGTTCTATAAAAAATTGTATCCCACCTAATGTGAGGGAAGCCTAGACTCTTTCTATTCCTATAACATAATGCAATTATATGCTCTTTCTCCTAAGCTTTATTTTGGTACAAGCATGTAAAATAAAATAGATTTTTTTGAAATTATAAATAGTCGCTTGATAAGATCATAATCGTCCCTTGTGATGATATATTTTTTGTTGAAGTAACTTTTTATTAAAATTCCTTTGGAGGGATTTGTGTATATAGATTTCTCATATTTAAATTACGAACCAAGTGGAATGTAATTCAACCCAAAAATAATATGAAAATCTAACAAAAGGATGCCCAATCAAAATCAAACTTTCAAAATACAACATAACTAGAAACAAAATACTTCAACCATTAGATTGAGCATCATTGGTGGTCAAAGACTAGTTATGGACACCAATAATAGTTGAATACTATAAATAAATGAAGAATAAAAGGAGAAGGGTCTCATAGTAAAACATAGAGGTGAAAGAACATGGAGGGAGAAGAAACGTGGACATGTGAAGAAGAAGAGGGACAAAACCAAAAGAAAAATATCAATAAGAGCCTTATCTAAACCAATGATTCATATGCACAAACTTATGCTAATGAAATGGAAACAAAAAGTTTTGTAGTTTTAATGTCTATAATTTAAAGTATGAAAAATAAGCTCTTTAATTTTTTTGTTGGTATGTGTATGTTTCCATGTATGGAATTTCCTCTAATAGAAAGATGATGATTCACCTAATCAAAGTGCAGAAGGTTCTCTAATAGGGTAAAAAATATATTTAATGCAGTGAGAAATAAATGCACTCATAGGTCGAAATAATTCGTATCAATAGGATATTTCTCTTCACTTCATCTACAAGTTCAAGGGGGATGCCCCATTGAGAAGAAAATAATTCACCATTGTGTAAACACTCAAATTTGGTAACTTATCTTTTGGCAACGACAAGTTTGAATTTGTTCCCATGGTAAGACAAATGCTCACATTCTAAACTCAATCGACATATCTTTTTATCTCTCTCATGAATTTCTCATCTTAACACATTGCTCTATCATTAATCTAGGAAATACTAAATATCCAAAGCAATAGTCCATCTACAAGAATCATTTCCAAACTCTAGCCCTTCCTTCAATAATTTAATATTCTGGACCATACAACATAGGTCTTGGTTGTATTACATTCCTATAAAACCTATATATGTTCACATACCTTCTCATATAATGACTATTTTCTAACTTAAAAACATTATGTGAGTCATTTTTTCTTCTTTAGGTCAGTCGTAATGCAAATATTTTACGTATGGAAACCTATATGAGTAAGTCAATTAGTTGCACTTTATAACTAACCTAACATTCTCATAAGATTCTATTAAAAATATTAACACTAAAGCACTTAAGTTACTCCTAAATATTCTTAAAGTATTTGTACATCATTTAGAGAAGCCATCACATAGGTATAAATCACTCAAACTAGGTTCAAGAGTCTAGATTCCTCCATTTCTAAGAATTCAAAGGTCCTAGAGCTATGTCATAATTGTTGTTAAAGGTTTTCAAGGGATAAAAGGGATTATTCTAAGCATTTGAAGCACACTACATCTCTCGAATATAAAGATGGGTACATTTTATACTCTATAGCTAGCCTAACCACTATCTTTGTGTTAAGAGACATGAGATCGTCAATAGGGGTTGGATTAGATATGCTTGCACACTTGCACCTACACTAGGATAATTATATGAGGCTTTCTCCCACTCAAAGGGATGTATTGAAATACTTGGATTGATTTAGAAGGGGTTGAGTGCCAAGGGTAGTCCATCCTCACCCACATTGATTTATCCTTTTGTTATCTAATTCTTTATGAAGTTTTTTGCAAGTGACTAGGGTTTCTATTTGTTACAAGACATTATATGTGGTGTTAAAGTTGTATGATCCCTAGTGAAAAAACAACACTTATTTTTAGAAAATTGAAAGATAAGAAAAGTTGTAGAACCCCATTATGCATAGGTTGACCACATAGAAATATCCAATACCATACCACATTCCAAGTAGAGCTATATGGTCATATATAAGAGAATCTTATGATTCCATATTCAAAGACAAAGCATGTCTATACTTAAAAGAGATATTTCACCAAGTCTACACTCCAAAATCAACTTTGCACCACTCTGCATAGCTAAGTACTTATCCCTTTATGTATTTTAAGAAATCATTTTATCTTAGTAAGTATTAAAAAAATTATCTTGAATTCGCATGGTTAATGTTTATTAATTTATTCAAAATAATCAATCTATAACACTCTTTACATTTTCCTAATTTTCAATATTCTATTTAGTAATTTGTAGAAGCATGTTACACCATCGACCATTGCTTGAAATCAACAAAAACTTTCTGTTGGGAAATTACACAAATTGCATAACACCATCCTCCATACATAGCTTGGATTTTTTAGTTCAATGGATGGCATAGTTGTTACATTATATGGAAATTTTGATTTTTTTCCTTTTTTGGTCCCTATAAAAGTTTGAAGGGTATAATATTTTGTCAATAGATACTTCAAGAGGATGTAAAGATATTATCCTTTTGTAAATAATAATAAATTCAAAGACAAAATATATTATAAAGGGGAATATGTTTCACAAGAGGCTCATCTATACATTAACGAAGGTTTAACGCATTATGAAATATTACATGTTTTACAAACAACACACAATTTGTAATAATGAACAGAACTCCTAGTTGTTTATTTTAGGAGCATCGAAAACTATATACCTACGATAAGGTATCTTAATAGATTACAATGTTGATGTAGTTATATGATGAATTTTTTGTAGCATAATTTCATTGCAAAATGTTGCAATGTATTATCTCCTATATTTATCATTAATTTTCCCAAACAAGGTATCGAACTTATCTCACATGATTCTTGGAGTTTTGCAACCCATGAGATGGAACAACATATTATCAAAAACATGCATATCAATGAGCCCCATGGATATATCATGTTTTTCTCATTTATAAATTGTTCATATTCATTATAAAAGGTGATTGTTGCACATCTAGCATTGCCACCCTTTAATACTTCGACGTGTGTGATCCCATAACAACCTTGCATGTGGAATGTAAAGTGTTTACATGCATCATTCTATCACACTAAGATACGAACCTTAGTATGCTCATCTGAGGCATGATAGAAGTTGAGTCTTCATCATGTTCAATATTGATATAATTTGGTTTGCATAATAATATAATCAAAGCAAGAACATTAGATCATAAACCATAAACAACACACAATTACTTAGGCTCAGAATTAACACTACAATTCCATAAGATCTTTCTCTTCATTCATACTAACAATCATCAACTCATACATTGCTCTTACACAAGCTCTCTTGCATTCTCGTTCTTCTCTATCTCTTACATCAACCCCTTAAGGGGGTATATATACTAATAGGGACTTGGCCTTCGTTAGTTGAACAAGAGTTATAATTAGCCATTGAGTTCATTTTATAATGCACTAACTATTATATTGAGGTGGCGTATATGGGCCACATGTTGCAATATCCTAGATTTATATCTTGCATGCAAGTCTTGATATTCTGCATGAAGAAGCTTTTTCATTCTTTGGGTGGTCGAGCTAATAAGTGACTTGACCTTCTTAGATTGTCTTGTGCACTACTTACATTCCTTGTCATGTGTGTACTTTGTGTTTAGTTAACTTTAGTTGAATCTGCATTCCCTTTGTACCATTCATCTTATCCTTCATGCATATTTCTAACCTTTACATGTGTTTGTTAGAAAAAATATATTTCTCTATAGTTAATTTTTCTTTAACTATAATAATTGGGTACTTATTATTAATTGTAATAAGGTTATATTTATATAACCATCTAATTGTCTTTATTCATAACACTACATGAGTTGTTATATTGTTTTAACAATATTATTATGTGTATTTGATTCTTGGTTGTAACTGTGCAACCCATTTATCTGTTTGTATATTGTTGTACAATTCCTATAAGAATTCCAACACTCCATTGTAATGGTTGATTGATTTCACATTAATAAATTATACAGGGTTTTATCCCTGTTTGTGAAATTACATTTGGTACCAGAGCTGGTTGAAGCTCCTGGAAAGGTTGGAGAGAGGTTGCAAAGGAAGAACAATCGTGGAGAAGAAATCTACATCATCAGAGAGCCAGTGTTGCCTCCAGCAGCTTCCCACATCTCCCTGCAGTCCCACAACCTCCTGTGTGATATCCAGGTAAATGTAAAGCATTTTTTTTTTCCTTGGTGCCCTCTACACCAGGAAAATTTGCTCCCTGGAAGATAATCATATTTAGAAAATATAAAATATATATTTTTCCCCATCCAGGGGTTTTACCTCTAATTTAGAGGAGCAATTTTATCTCTTATAGTTTTTATCAAACCTTGGAGGAATGCATTTAGAGGTATATCTAGTTTTGGAGGTTGAGCCTTGATCACACATTGCTTGAAATTGGCCGAGTCGAGTTGATCATAGGTGAGTTACAGTAAGTGGAGCCAAGTTTTAGGTTCATTGCATCCACACTGAGTTGTAAACTTGGACGGTGAGCTCCTCCCAAAATGCACTTGCAACACCACATCCGAGGTCTCAAATCAACGACCGAGCCACGAGCCGTGAAGGCATAAGTAAGACATTAGCAAAGAAAGCTAAAGATTTGTTTGATTGATTGAAGCCGAGATTATTTGCATCGACCAAGCAATCTCTAAACAAGCCAACACCGAGCTCCCCTACCTATCTACATCAACCCTGCTGCAAGCTCATACAAAATGGCGGATTAAAATCAATCTCACATGGTGAAGTAAACTCAGGCCGATCGACCTCCGTCACAGCAAAACACGCAATTAGAGGCATAAATCCTTCGCAATCCACTGCAACAACAAAAATGGTGGAGACTCTCAGCGAACCTACGACCACAAAAAAAGGTGGAGACAAAAGCGGCTAAAGCCGTCAAAATATACACACAACACTGCACAAGCAAACAAAATAGCGGATCTTCTTTAAACCTGCGACCTGCACAAAACAAACAAAGTGGTTAGCAAACAAAAAGTGGCGGCAGAGAATAAAAGAAATTGTAAATTGCAACAGTGAATGATTGCTATAAAGCGGCAAAAGAAAGGAATTTCGATCCGGTTTTTGATCATGCGAAAGTCCTAAACGCCCTCCTCCAAGCACGCGTCCATGTAGAGCTCCACTTCACCCAGGTCACATTTTTTAAAAAGGTGAGTCAATCAATTTGACTTTAAATGTATGCATTTCTAATTTATTGCATATGCAATTGAAGCTCTATAATGGATAGTTAGAGAGTGTTGGGTATGCTAGGTTAGGGGTTTGACTCCCGCCCCCAGCTTATCTTTTGAAACAATTTTGAAATTTAGTGGCTCTCACCCAAATCTTGCCGCAAAAATAGCCAAAAACCACCACTAAAAGCCTTAGTAATGACTAAATAGGCTTCTAAAATTTTTAGTGAGAAAAACCTTAATATATGGCAAAAAAAATCGTAATATGCCTTATTTTTTATTCCGAGCAACTTTTTCTAAAGGAGGTGTACCAAAAAATTACATTTTCAACTATTTTTTGCAATTTTTGGCGTAGTGGGTCATTTTGGGATCACGGGGCCACCAAGGCCTGTAAAACAAAAAACAATTCCTATCATTCAATATTTTCAGAAAATTTGAATGTAATTGTATACTTCAATAGTTTGAATTTGCAGGTTGTCATAGTCAACTGTAAACTTTGTAACTGCTCAGAAATTGGCAAAATATTGTACTAAAAAATAATAAAATTTGGTTCTAAAACACTCACAAGATCCTAGATCTCATTCGTATCGTTCGGTATATACAATTCCTCTAGGAAGCGCTTACGGGTAAAACCATCACAACTACTACTTCACTTAATGCCTAATATAGCTGCAACAATGTCATTTGGGCATTGACTCTTTAAATTGATGGGGAGTAATAAGGTCACAGTGCACACACTATGAACCATCTCATCCGTCTGTGAACGATTGCACGACATAAATCAGGACTGAGAAATTATCCAAGTATATAGTGAAGTTACATGCACGTATGAGGATATTTCTTTGAGCCGGTGTCAATAATTTCACAGACCCCTTTCAGTACTATCTTGGTACCACATATCAAATTCTTTCACATATGTTAATGCCTCTTTCACGTACCATCGGGTATATAGAAAGGGTGAGCTTCTTCCACGTACCGCCGGGTATATCGAAAGGGCGCATATATAGAAAGGTTTGGTATATCAGACTGATGGTATATAGATTGAGAGACCTTATACCTAGAGTGATAAGAGCCTAACCCTGTCAGTGATTTATGCAAAATGGGCACCAATGCCCCCAAATTTTTTCTTCCAGATTCACAACTACTCAGAGGAAACAACTATGTTGCATGGAAGACAAAAATTAAGACACAGCTTGAGTTTCAAGAGATCTGGCCTATTGTGAATGGCACTCTAACCAGATCCACTACTGATACAACATAGCAGTGGTAGTTTGATAAAGCAGTTCAGAAGGCCAAACTCATCATCTTGCTTGGAGTGTTTGAAAATGTGCAACCCCACATTCAAGATGCCAAAACAACCAAAGAAAGTGTGGGATAAGTTGAGCACAATATATGAGGCCAAAAACAAGAATGTCATTCTAAATTTGCAGAGTCAGTTACATACACTGAAGTTGAAGCAAAATGAAAAAATTGAAGCTTTCTTGAGAAGAGTTGTAGAGTTGAGGGCTTCACTTCTAGCCCTGGGAGAAGCGGTCACAGATGAAGCTCTCATTCCCATTGTTCTAAGAGCTCTCCCTTCTTCTTACCACATTTTTGTAACAACACTAAACTTTTTAGATACGACAGTTAGTTTTGACAAACTGGTAAACCTACTATAGCAAGAGGAAGTTATGCATAATAAAGATGATGAAGAGAAGCATGCACTTTATTCACATCAAAAATGGAAAGGAAAAGGTAAAGGAAAACCTAATTCCTATCAAAATTCCCAAAATCAGTATCAGCATCAAGGGGACAATCAACAGAAGAAGAAATGTCTAATTTGTAAAAGAGGACATGACTTAAAATATTGTTGGTATAATACTTACAAGAAAGGTTCATCAAGAAACTCTGGACCTTCACTACAACAATCTCACAAGGGACATTCTAACTACAATCAAGGGCAAAAAAAGGGTAAGTGGAAAAGAAAACCCTATCAGTAAGGAAATATTTTTGAGAAACAAGAACAGTCAGATAATGAAGACTACTTGTACACTGCTCGATCAAGTGAACCTTCCATGTCATCTAGTGATGTCTGGTATGTTGATTCGGGAGCCACTCGACACATGACCGGCCATAGAGACTAGTTTACTTCAATGAGGGACACGCCTTCGAAAAAACCATGTTTCGTTGGGTGATGATTCTTCATATACAGTTCAGGGGATTGGGAACATTTTAATACCCCTTGGTTCCCGTAATTGTAGACTATCAGATGTATTATATGTCCCTGGGTTGACAAAGAATCTGTTTTCAATCATTCAACTCCTAGATCACAACTTAAAAATTGACTTTGATAGTCATTCCAGCAAGAAAACATGTTTAATTCGAGACAAATCACGAGGCTCAAAAATAGTTGCAAAAGCCTCCAATGTGGGACGCATGTTCCAGCTTGATTTTTTCCATAGAGATGATCAGGAACTTGTGGTTAAGAGCTCTACCTCTGCACAGTTGTGGCATCAAAGACTTGGTCATGTTAGTTTCAAGTATCTCGAGACACTTCGCCAACGCAATATGGTACATGGGTTACCAACTCTTTAGAAGGATACAGACAAGTGTCCTCACTACCTAGCAGGAAAACAACACAGAGCTTTGTTCCAGAAGAGTACATATCAAGCTCATGGTAAGCTTGATCTGGTTCATACGAATATTTATGGTCTGATGCAACCAAGTCATTCTGAGTTCCAATACTTCATGCTTTGTGTTGATGACTACTCACGGAAAATGTGGATATATTGTCTTCGCAAGAAAAGTGAAGCTTTTGAAACCTTCAAAAAGTTTAAATTATCAATTGAGAACGAAACTGGTCATCACATCAGAACTCTCCACTCAGATTGAGGGGGGGAATTCACCAGTGATTAGTTCAAATACTACCTACAAGCTCACAGGATTCGTCAACAAATGCCTCCTCCACACACACCGCAGCAGAATGGTGTTGTTGAGAGAAGAAATCGTACTATCATGGAAATGGTGTGATGCATGATCGATGACTCTGGACTTGCAAAGACATTCTGGGAAAAAGAAACAAAGACAACTATGTATTTGTTGAATAGAGTCCCACTGTTGCTCTTGATGGAGTAACACCACATGAAGCATGGTCAAAGCAAAAACCATTTGTTGCACACCTAAGAGTATTCGGGTGTAAAGCAAGTATGCACATACCCAATCATAACAAAAATAAATTGGACATGAAGTCACAGAAACTCGTCTTCATTGGGTACAGTGAAGAGACTCTTGGGTACAGATTGATGGATTCAAAGACCAGAAACATTTACACTAGCAAAGATGTTGAGTTTTTTGAGAAGAAGGAAGCAGAGTCTCCTCCTTCAGACTCACCTGATGTAGATTATTCACCAGTTGTAAAAACTAAATTTGATGTTGCCACTAATGATGAAATTGATGATGGGGATGTTGGTGATGATCTGATAGAACCATGACCCACGGGAACGGTTCAACATATGCTTAAGTGGTATACAAGCACATTATGAGATGCAAGAATGGATTCTCTACCTAATACATCCACCCCTGGACCACAGACTCACAGTAAAGCAAGAGAAGAAGTTAACTTTGCTTTGATGAGTATATTTATTGAGTCTGACGAGCCCTCTACAGTGTAGGAAGACCTATATTCAAAAGCTTGGAAAAATTCCATGGACCCTAAATATCAGTGAGTAATGAAAAACAACACTTGTCAGCTTGTCAATCTTCCACCGGGGAAGAAACCCATTGAATGCAGATGGATATTCAAAATGAAGTACAAAGTATATGGGACAATGGACAAGTATAAAGTGAGACTAGTAGCAAAGGGGTATGCACAAAAGGAAGGCATTGACTACGAGGAGACATTTACTCCCACAGCTAAGATCAAAATGATCAGGATGATCTTTACTCTAGCTACACAGTTTGGTTGGAAAGTCCATCAGATGGACGTAAAAAGTGCCTTCCTTAACGAAGATTTACAAGAAGAAGTCTATATGACTCAACCTGAGGGTTATGTTATACCTGGTCAAGAAGAAAAGGTATGCATACTCAAAAAATCTCTATATGGCCTCAAACAGGCACCCCGGGCATGGTACATCAAAATTGATGAGCATCTTATACAACATGGATTTGTTAGAAATCCATATGATCCCAATCTTTACCTCAAAAAGCAAGCGGGGGAGATTTTGATTGTCGTTGTCTATGTCAACGATCTAGTCATCAATGGCAGTTCAGTGAGGATGATCGATGCAATGAAGAAAGATCTTAATCGATCGTTCGATGACAAATCTCGGGATAATGCACTATTGTCTTGGATTGGAAGTATGGAAGAAAGAGAATCACATTTTTGTTTCTTAGATGAAATATACCAAGACAACGCTCGAGAAATTCAGGATGATGGATTGCACACCGATTGCTACACCCATGGAGAACATATTGCAGTTATCTCGTTCAGATCCATCTCCCAAGGTGAATGCCACTCTCTATTAGCAATTGATTGGGAGTCTCATTTACCTAACCTACACTAGACCAGATATAAACTTTGTAGTGGAGCTATCTATCCAGGTTCATCCAGAAACCCAAAGTTTGTCATTGGAAAGCAACAAGGCGCATCTTGAGATATCTCAAAGGATCAGTGGATCTTGGTCTAGAATATAAGAAGAATGCCCAACTTCTTCTTGTCAAGATATTTGGCTTCAGATCATGCAGGTAATATTGATGACAGAAAATCCACTTCATGGATTTATATTCTTTATGGGATTTGGACCAATATCATGGGGAAGCAAGAAACAACACTTTGTTTCTCATTCTTCCACAGAATATGAGTATCATTCTGCAGAAGAAGTTGTCTGTGAAGAAATTTGGCTACGTCGCATACTTGAAAGACTTGGAATACCACAGGACAAACCAACCACCATGTATGTTGACAATGAAGGTGTTCTCAAACTTGTTCGCAATCCAATTTTTCATGAAAGAACAAAACACATTAATAAAGTTATACAGGCTTCCATCCCTGTTTGTGAAATTACAGTGTTTTCCTATTTTCTTGCGCACCCGCCTCTTTTGCCTTACCCCTATTCTTCTAAGTGTATACTTATATTTATGATATATTACATGTGAATGCAAAATTATTTCCAGTATGTAAAATGATGTGTACACCAAAACTTTAGCCAAAATGATATAAGTGTTTCTTTTAACATAAACCACAAAGCTTTAGATTATAACAAATTTTGCATCTCTTTTTTCCATGTAAGATATTTGTATAGAGTTAAGATATCAATACACCTAGTTTCAGTTATTGTGTGGTCAAAAAACTTGTAGGTCAAAAATAGTTGAAGGACAAATTTTTTTGGGTAAAATTGTTCTAGAAAATGCTTCTAGATTTAAAATGACCATCTTAATGACGGGATCGCAACGATATAGCCACTTGATGGGCTAAAATTTATTTTAGAAGTGCTTCCAAAGTTATATACGTTAAAACGATCATCTTTATATGAGGATCAAAACAAACTAATTTTTTCAAAAAAGTTTTTCTTTGATTGACTTTGTGTCCTTTGTGGGCCAAAATTCAATAAGAATTACAAAGTTCCGTAAGGATCAGGTGACCCCCTAATTTTATGTCCTACTAACATGACATGTAACAGTGCATGTTTGTTGCTCTACACCTAAAATAAGGGTTATGCACGAAAAATAGAGATGTGTTACACCTAAAAGTTTTATGGACTGAATTTAAACTAATATTTGTATTGTATTTGATCAAGGGTTTTGACCTAAAACCAAACCTGAGCACTTCTTAAGTTATTGTCACGTGGCAATAGTGGACTATAGAATTAGTAAGGTGCAAGTTTCAATTTTAATTAATATTATTTTTATACATGTATGCTTTAAGACCTTTAGGAATTTGTTTACCTACTTAGATAAACACTCAAGTGATCTTACATAGATCTTACAATTATACAATTTGTTAAATAGGCTTTGGTATATTTATCTCGAAGCCTTTTACAATGAACTCCACATAAATGCTTTAGGCCATTAACTAACATTAAGGATTCTATAGTTCTCAAATAATTTTTGAAATTGATTTTGAAGCTCTGAAATTATGTTGAGAGAGACTTAGACTATGATGGATTAATATAATCCATCTTTTCTTATTGCACCATTAATCAAACAACTAAATATACTATCCTATTCTCTATTAAGTCAGATACTTGGGAGCTTCCTCATATACATCTTGAGGTATATAGAAGTGGAAATATATTGTGCTAGTACCTTGTGTGATCTCCCTAACCAAAGACTTTGAAGAAAAATATTAAGGTTTAATTCACATCACAAAATCTATTAATCAGGTAAAACAAACCTGAGCACTTCTCTCAAGTTATTGATGGTGGCAATATGGACTATAGAATTGTACAACAATGCGAGTTTCAATTTTAATCTAGGGATATTATTTTTTACATGCCTATGCATATAAGACCATCTAGTCCCCCGCTTGTTTCACCAATACTTAATAAACAACTAAGTATCTTATGAAGAGAAAGGTACAATTATACAATTGGTTAAATGCTAGTAGGCAACTAGATTTGGATTCGAAGCCTTTTAAATACTCCATTCATAAATTGCTAAGATATTATAACACCTATAGGATGTATTACTCTCAAACTAGATTTTTGAAATTGATTAGTTGACATGCAATATGAGGTGAATTTGTCTAAGAGACTTAGAATACCTGATCGGATTCCTAAATATAACTCCATCTTTTCGTTATTAATTAATTGTCACTAAATATATGCATCTTTCTCATATTAAGTCAGATATTGCCTAAATCAATGACATCTTACTTTGAAGTGGACAATATATTGTGCTAGTACCTTTGTGATAACATCCCTGAGCAAAGATTTGAAGAAAAATAATTAAGGTTTGAATTTGCCAGTGTACCAATAACGTATTAATCCACAATGAATACCACAAAACACTGAGCACTTCTTCCATGCTTATTGTGGTGGCAAGTATGAGACTATTATTAGGATTTGTAAGAGTAGCAAGTTTGCAATTTTAGTTAATATTATTTTTACCTCTATGCTTTAAGACCTTTAGGAATTTGATCAAATCATACCTACTTAATAAACACTCTGTATCTATACATAGATCTTATCAATTATACAATTTTTAAATGCTTGAATATTTTTCGAAGCACTTCTTAAAACTCCACATACAATAGTGTAAGATTAATTATAACATGCTAAGGATGTGTTGTACTCTACAAATAACTATTTGAAATTGATTTTGAAGCTTGAGATTAAAAAAGAACACATGTTCAAGACTATGATGTTGCGATATGTAATATAAGGTGGGCATCTTAAACTTATCTAATTAATTGTCACTAAATATATGTCTTACTCTACTGAAGTTAGCATATGCCTTTTCAATACATCTTAGCAATTTCGATATCAATATAAATGTTAACATGACTGAATGTGCATTAAGATTAATAATCCAACAAGTCATTAGTAAAGGTCAAAGATATGGACATGACATTCATGCAGCTAAGGGTAAAGTTCTACGTGGTTCAGACATTGACCATTTTTAAATCAACCTTTAAACATTATCATCCATTTGTACCCAACACTTTTAAAAGACCTTTTTCTTTTATCTTAACGGGGTCAACCAAAAACTAGTAATACCATATAAGTGAGTATCAAATCATGGGTCAAATTCTATCGTAGTATATACCACTTGCCCAACTAGATCTATGATGTAGTAAAGTTTGAGCTCAAGTGTCCCACATTTGCATGTAATTCTAAAATACCTTAAAGCATTTTTGAACGAAAACCAAATGCTAAATCATATGGTAGAATAGTCTATAAGTTTAAAGTTCAACCATGAAGCAAATGCCAGTTGTGCTAACAACTATTACTAGCCATCGCATGTGTACAATGCAATGTGAATGCCGAATGATATATGTTAATTGATTTAGAGGGATAGTTATTACTTGTGTAGTTGATGTTGATAATGAGTGTGATTGAATTTCTTAAGTGTAGGAATATAGATGAACCACTTCATTTAAAGGTTCCATCTCTACATTTCAAACTTGTTACAAATTCGTACATATACATTTGCAATTCTCATATCATGAGTGGTAGCACTTTTCTATCAATTTTATTTGTACTAAACATGTTACATGAAGACTTTCGTACATGTGCAGATTTTATATCATGAGTGGTAGCCTTTTGTGGCAATTTTTTTTGCACTAAACTTGTGTATGAATACATTTGATATTTTTTTTGATAGTTAATTACTTTTATAGTTGATGTGGTTTGTAATTATTTCATGGGGAAATTATGTACTAAACATGTTGCATCAGTTGTTTGGTTGGTATTTTGTTGAAAAACCCTTTTTTGTATAGTCGATAATAGTCGATAATGGGTGGGATTGATAGTGGTAGTGTAGGAATATCGATGAAACATTACATTGATTTGTTCTATGTGTACATTTAAATTTGTTACAAATTCGTACATGTATAGTTGCAAATCTTATATCACTACATTTGATCTAAACATGTATACATGAAGACCTTTGTACATTTACATATTTTATATCATGAATGGTAGCCTTTGTGGGCAATTTTATTTTCACTAAACATGAATACATTTTATACCCCTTGGACGACACTGCCGCTTTGGATACAAGAAGTTTTGAATAGAGTAGTAGTAGAGGGTAGTATTTACAATGGGATGAGTGATAGTAGTCTTGATTCCTCCTTTCTTCCTGCTCCAAGTGTTGTTACGTGCACCATTTTTGAGTATCTTTTAAATGAAAAAGGAGGTGAAATCCAAAAAATTGCAAGTGAGGGAACTCTGGAGAAAGGTGTGAATGTTAGACCTTGGCTTTTAGTGGTCCCAATGTCAAGAGTTGCTCTATGCAAAGTAAGTCCCTGAGACTTATGGATAGTTATTCCCCAGGCCATTTTAATAAAAAATTATCTTCGATTCCCTTTCAAAATAGGGTGTATGGGAATATGTAATGGGTTGGAGGGATCCCAACATGGGTCATTGTATCAATCAATTTTGACAACAAAAAATAAAGGTAATGTTGGTGGTGGCATTGATGCATTGTAGACATTGTCACTGATTTTTCCTGTAGAACCATTTATGAGGCCTATGTCAACCCAAAAATTTGCAATGCGGAGGCCTGCCTGGATTGTGGATGCAGAGATGTTGAATGTTGAAACACCGGTAGGGGAGAGCAGAAGGAGAGGTGAGGGAGATGTGTGGTTGATGCTGTTGTGAATGAATTCTGTATTTTATTTATCAGAAATTATTTTCATGTGCCAGTTGTTCCTTGAATGATCAATCTTAATGGTGTAGTATGGTATCAAGAGCTAAACAAGAGAGTAGGACCACTCCCAATTTCTGTCCCAATGTCTTCTTGATGTTGTCCAAGTCAGAGTCTCCATTACATTAGTGGAAAAATGATGAACACTCAATGGGTTCTAATCAAATGCTTAGAAAATATAGTTTTAAATTTGGATAGCAACATATCTTTATATGGGAGAAATGTCCACAATTAGGGGATGCTTCATTTCCTCCATTTATCTGAATATAACAAGTGAGCATCCATTTTTTCAGATATAACTTTACATTCTCTAGCAGATGTGGCTGATAAAGTCAAAAGCAACCAGAAATGCAAGAAATAGGGAAAATTTAAGCAAAATTATTATTTTGAATTTCCCTTCAGCAGAAGTCCCTTCTACAAGCATGCGTACAAACCTCACTGAAAAACAAAAAACTGATAATAAATAGCAAGAGAAGGATAAATTCTCACATGTATACAAAAACAAAAATATTCTGGAGGTTACAGATGATGCTAACTAAAAATGTCATGGTCCATTTACAATCATTAGCTCTAATTCAAAATCTAGTAGCTCAAGCTGATAGTTAGGGCACAACATTTATGCCTGAAAATAACCTCAATGGCCTTCTCAGGCATAACCCCAACTGACAATATGATTTTATGAAATAATTGACAATAAGAAAAACAGGTTAAAACTTGCATCCTGGAGATATAGGATGCAGGAATCAATCTTACAAAATGGTTGTCCACACCTGAACAAATACATGTTCTAGGTTACAAAGTAGAAAATTAGGGCTATTGTCTACCCTTAAAATCTATACAGTCTTGAAATATGAGTTTGAAAAAATCCACAACTTTATAACGGTATTTTTTGCAAGTATTGTGTACAGAAACACAGAAGCCCTCCCATGGAGAAGATCTGCCAGCACTCCCTTTGAACAGTTTTATTAGAAACATTTCTGTTTCCAGGTTGAATGAGAAGTTTCATTCTTGACAGCCATCTAAACCTTTTGAAGTTTCTTAGGCTCCCTACAGCTCCAGTGGAGTACAAGAAAAAGTTGTAATAATTTTACAAGATACCAAACCTAAACAACAGCAGTTTCCAACTCATTGGGTGTCTTTTCTTTGTCGGTAGCAATGACATTACCTATTACCTCATCCACATTGTCAGTTATTTCAATATGTGTTATGCCTGCCTTAGAAATCAGCTACTTTGTCAGTTTTGAGAGTTATGTAACTGCCTTTTGTATCATTTTTAATTCTTCATCCCTCTCAATCAACCTTTGTTTCAAGGCAACAAGATCTTCCTTGGAATTCATCTCTAACCCTCTTTTCTGTGCTCCTATTTTGACACCCACATCTACCATATTATTAGGAAGAACAATATTATTTGTACATTGGTAAAGAGATGCTTTTATCTCTATAAACAACTTCTGACTCAAATACGCAAGGTTTCTTAGTGCACCCATTGCAGCCTCAATTTCTAGATGAGCTGCCTCAAGTTCTAGCTTCTCTAATGCCATCTCCCCTAAATTCTTTTACCCTATTCTTTTTTGCAGAATAGCATGTAAATTATTTAGTCCATTTGCCTCTTCAATGACCTCCTCGCGCATTTCAATAAGTTCTTTTTCCTTGACATCCCATTGGTTGAGAAATTTTTTAATTTCCTCATCTTTAAGAGCCAAGGCTCTATGGGCCTCCAAGAGTTCTTTTTCCTTTTTCCTGAGACACACTTTCATGGAATCAAGCTCAGCTTCTGATAGCTTCCATTTCGTTAGATCTTCCAGTGATTTTTCCTCAATATGCTGAAGCTGCAATTTGGTTTCTAGTAAAGCACGATTTGTGGCAAATAGTTCACAGTTGGTTTGCATCAATATTGAGTCCTCATCCATCGTCAAACCTTTACCTTCTTTGGCAGACTCTACCAAAGTTCTTGTAAGATCTGCAATGTGTTCCACGATAGAAGCAACTTCTGACAACTTAAGTTTGTTGTCATCTAAGTTAAACTGCATCATCTTCACTTGTTCCTCCTTGTCCTTGAGCATAAGAGTTGCTTTGACGAGTTGATCTTCTTTGGCTCTCATGAGGCACTTGAGCTGCGAAATTTCTTCATGTAATCCCTCCAGATTCTTCTTGGCAACAACAAGATCATTATCCTTATCAGTCAGGTTCCTTTGAACAATTGCAACATCAGACCTCAAATGCTGCATTTAAAGCCTGGCTGCTAGTCAGGTTCCTTTGAACAATTGCAACATCAGACCTCAAATGCTGCATTTAAAGCCTGGCTGCTACCCATTCAGATTCTTTGAGCTGCAGTAAAGTTTGAGCATCATTAAAAGACACATTCTTTTGTTCCATTTTTTTCTTAAGAGAGCTTACTTCTTCAACAGATTGATTCAGAAAGCATTTCTCTTGCTGCAACTCTTTCTGCAATTTTTCTACACATTCTCTCTCATTAGCTACATGTCGTTCCAACTCCTGGCAATGAGTCTTCGCAAGCCTCAGCTTCTCCCTCTCATTTTCAACTTCCAAGCGGGCATGTCTCAGAAATGTCTCATATGATTGTGTTTTGTTCTACACAATTTTTTATATTAAATTACTTTCTAAAATCTAAAATTGTAGGTGTCTCAATGACCAAAATGAGGGTTAAATGCATACATATTTAGTGCTAAAAATATAGAAGAAACAACAAATTATCAAGCCACCTGTGTAACTGTAACAGCATAATAACTTACAGCATCACAAAAATACCTCAGCTAATAAATTAGTTTCAGTGGCTTTGGATAGTCCCTCACGACTCCTCGACTACATTCTGGAGAAAAAATTGTTGCAGAGAGTGTAAAAGAGGAGGCAGAATAGATTGGCTATTTTGATTGAAATGGGTACCGTCGACCACTCTCGTAATATTGTCAGGAACACTATAGGAAAGAAAACTGGGGTAACTTACCTTCAGAATCCACATGCCCAATACATACCAGAGCAAACATCCGAGCGGTAGGGGTTTCAATGTGATGGCGGCGGCCTTTGGATCCGACTTTAACCATATGCTCGTGAAGGCCGACTTATTCAGACAGCCGATTCTCACTTAGTGAACTGGCGAGCAGGTATTGTCACCAGGAAATAACCGTTGGATCTGGTACATCTCCCTCGCTGAAAATCTTCTAGACTTGTCGAATTTTCGGTCAGAAAGCTAAAGAATCTCAATAATTTCAAAATCTGTCAGCGGTAGGGGACTCATCTCATTAGCGACGGCCATTGGACTGCAAGTATAATGTATGCCATGAAGGCACTCTGTTCGGAACAGACTACGGTGAACTGGCTGGGTATGCAAGCATCAAAAAACCATTAAAAATAGTAGGAAAATGTAAAAACGTTCAGACGGCTGTCAAACCGTCAAATTCAACATCACTGTAAAAACATCCAGACGTCCTTTACCATAGGAGGAATGCTTGGGGCGTAATAAGAGGTAAGAGGGTCAAGAAGATTTAAGACCAAATTAATATTCCCCCATACCCTCTTGTGCTTAGATAAATAGGTAAGGAAGTTTTTGAGCGTGAGAGAATTTCTTTAATTTGTATAGTACTAAGATTGGACAATAGTGTGATTGAGGATCACTTCTAATTATAAGATTCTCATTATTAATGACAATTGTCAACTAAAAACAAATATAGATCATGTAAAGTAAGTGTCTCTTAGACCATACAAAAGCACGTATAAATCTAAATATATAGTAATATTAAAGATAAAATTAGAACACGAAGCAAATGCTTTATACAAAATTGGAACACCAAGCCTCACAAATTCATACAAAATTGGAAACCCTTTTAATGTTACCATGTAAACTCTCATATCATAGTATCAAATAGGTGGAGCCTTATAATTGTATGCCTTTTATCGGGAAAATTTCCATCCCAAACAAAAATTCATTTTAGTAATAGTATCTCACCTTGAAATTTTAGGTCTTACAAGTCAAGCCCTGCTATCACTCTTGGCCTTGTGTTAATACTCCATTTTATGTCATGCATTTTTCTTGCCATCTGGCCATAAGTAATCTCTCACAATTTTGTGCATCATCAAAATGAGAATTAATTCTCATTAAACAAGAAGCAAAATAATGTTTTCTAGATGTCAGCTACAAACTTCAATGTTTGTTTCCTGGATGTCGATTATAATAATGTTTTCAATGTTTGTTTCCTAGATGTTTTAAAAGAGCTAGAACTATATCAACTCAAGGACTAATGGCCTTCATTTTTTAACTTTCTCTTCAAGCTGCTATGATGTTTCCAAAGCCACTATTTCCTATGGGTGACCAACCTTTGTACTTGCAAAAGGGTGAGAACTTAACCCGGCATGAGAACCAATGCCTTTGCTTCCTCTTGACCTCTCCTCTTCTCCTTGGAATCTGGATAGGGTTTTTTTCCTCCCTTTTTTGCCAACCATTTATCCTCTTTTTCCTTCCCGTCCAATATCACCACACCGATTGAGGATAAAACTCCACTTGCAGTGCAGGAATGTTGCAATAGGAATAAATCTCTACACCCAAGTGTAACAAATCCTATTGTTGTGTTTTTCCTTTCATAAAACATCCAGACTCCACCATATTAACTTTCCTTTCCATTTTACACCAAAAATACAACTCATTTCGTGTCCATGAGAATGGATATCCATTTTATCTTCCCCCTCTTCCACTATGTTGAAATCTCCTCCAATCACCGAACAGATTATTTTAGTGATCTCAGTTACTTGTCGGTAGGTCCACCTTTTGAAGTTGCCTTTCCTAGAAAGTGTCAAAATCCGGCAATGTTTTTCCATTAGACTTTTTCCAACAATATTATTTTCTCCAATGCCAAAATAAATATCTAAATATTTAGATCCGGCGTGATTTGCAACTCTTATGCAATTGCTAGTCTAGTTCTAGAGATAGTCTCTCTTTTGATAATCATTCAGAGCATACACTTAACATTATCCACGTAACTACTCATTTTCTACTTTCAAAATCATCCAGACTGCCCTGCTACGTGGGAAGATTCTAGTGTCTCCAGTGTTATCTGTCCACTTCTTATTGCACAGGATAATAGTACTTACTTTTCCTTGATGAGGTTTGTATGATACTTGGAACTGACCCATTCCAAGTATGGTTCATTATCCATTCCAATTTATTTCCTGTAACTTTTACCTCCTACAACAAGAGGAAATATGGTTTTCCCTTATAATTGCTGAAAAATCTGACAATACCTTTTCTATTATATAATTTACTCTTACACCATCTATGTCAAAAGGAAAAGTTCTTGCGTTTTAGATAACACCACCTGATCCATCATCACGAAAAATCATATTAGGAGCCTCTAGCCCTCGCACATTCCAGCTACAAATATTCATTTATAACTAATATTTGGCTTAAACAACATATCAAAATATCATGGGATCTTGGTATCTTTTAAAACTCTCTTCTCCTACTTGCCTTCACTGGCAACAGGTGGGTCTTGCAGTTTTCTCTTATTTTCCTCATTCCAACTTCTTTTCCCGCCAAGTTTGCACTCTACAGACACTCCCAGACCTGGTTTCCTCTTCAACCTTGTTTGATATCGATTCAGGTTTTCTTTTTCCAGCATTTCCTGTTTAGAAAGTTGACTGTATGCTCTTATGAGAGCATGAGAACCCTCTTCTTTGGTAGCATCATGACTAAGAGTTTCAATATTAGATTCGCCTCTTTCTTTATGAATATTCATAAAGTTCATTTTCTTGGCCCTCAACATCCTTCCTTCTTCAACCTTACCCTGGAATTTTTCAATGGCTAGGTCTTTTGTTTCTTTTAGGTCACTTGTCAATCCTTGCAGAGTGTTGTTTATAACAACCATGGCTGATATTAAATCCTCTTCTTGCTGCTCAAATCTACTTTGGCTCAGTGGCACGTCTACATGAGGCTGCTATTTTCTCACTCCCTACAAGTAGGATTTAAATTTTTATTTTATTTTTATCTTTGTAGAAACTTGAGCAATCCCAAGGTTCATTCTTCACAACTAAAACCTTTCTACAAGGTATTATTTAATTCTGGTCGAACTGTCTTGGTAGCATTTTTTTCCCCTTAATTTCATAATCAAATCATTGATGCATTTGTTTAAAGATGAAACCCTTTTTACTCTACTTGATATATATATATATATATAGGTTTTATCAATGTCTTCTTTCCATTTCTTTATTAATTTCATATTCAAATCATTGATCCATTTGTTTGATGAATCATGATATATAATAGTACGTTCACCTAGTAGCACCGTATTTAGATAACTTCGGGTCAATTCCGGACTTTAGGATGTACTCTGAATTCTTCCCACTGAATTGAATTTTTATGTAAGGATATTTTTTTGAAAATTTTTCTTTATAGAAAATCAGACAATCCTTAAGTTCATGCTTTGCGACTAAAACCATACCACTTATATTAATATATTCTTATCAAAGTGTCATCTTAGCAGTTTTCCCTTAATTTCATAACCAAATCATCGATACATTTGTTTGAAGATGCATAAAACCTTTCTGGTAAATATTAATGGATTCCGGTTAATGTTGTCTTTGCATTTTTTTTCTTAATTTCATATTCAAATCATTGATGTATTCATTTGAAGATATATAATAGTGTGTTCATCCACTGTCACCATGCTTAAATACTGTAGACTTAGGGGTGCATGTCAGCAAGGCTAATGTGTTACCATCTTCCCTCTCTTACATACGAACAGGCTATGGTGTCATGCATAATATACGCTCTACCTAGGTGGTTATTTGTTTGATACTTATGTGCAAGTTGTTTACTTTCCTTCCTGGCCAAAAGTTATGGTTATAAAGGAGAGGGTACACTCTTGATCTCCTGCCTTTCTTTTAATAGGTTATCACTTATATTAAGTATCCTGTTACTCGCAGCATCAATGCTAATCGGCTGCCAAGGACATATGATTCTTTTCAAAGATCTTCTGTAGCCTTTCCCTCTTCTCCTGCTATGGAATCATAATCCCCAAAATACCTTGTCCATTTGCCTCTAAATATGCCATGCCAATCCAAGTTGGATATGCCTCTGTAACGCATCTTGGAATTGATTCTAAATCTCTAAAATCCTCATTCATTCATGCATAGTTTATTACATATATGTGGTAGTTGTATTCGTTTAAACTTCAATATGATGTTATCATTGGATAGCTATCACGTCTCCTGCATGGACAAGGAATTTGTGGACAATTATACTATCCCATTCTCAAGGAGAACATTACGTAGAAAAAGGAAATAATAAGCTTAGATGGGATTTAATTATAAGCTAATTCTTTGGAGGCCACAAGGATTCTGATTTAGAATATATAGTGAACTCCTCATATTGGAATAGACATGCAATTGCTACTTTTTCTAGTTCACATTGCGGAGACAGCTATTGGACTCCTCACTTTATGAATTCCATCGTCCCTACTTTTGCTAGTTCACAATGCGGAGACAGCTATTGGACTTCTCACCTTATGAACTCCATCATCCCAAGTGTAGGATCCAAACACATATTCCTGATTAAGAGGCCTTTTAAGAGTGAATTTGACTGTAAAATTCTGTTTCTCTCCAGTAGATTTGAAGCATAGCGTTTTAGGGTGGATATGTATGGATACACCTGGTGGTTCATCAATATAAACAGTGTATTCACTTGTACCGTCAGCGTTGGTGACAGTTCTGGTGATGGTTTCTGTCGTACTCATGTTTGAAATGACAATTGATGGATGGTTCAGTTCATTAGTTCTTGGAGGATCTTTTGGGCAGGTGAATGTAGTGTGGAGTGCTTTGGAAACATTAATTCCACTGCTGCAGAGAAACAGCATGTAATCATCTATTGTAGCATCATATAATAGGCCTGGATCTGATGCATGATTGGGGTTCACTTGGCCTGAACCATATTCAAAGGGTGTAGCTGGATTTCCAGATGCATCTGTCATTGGAAGACCCTCATTGTTTGTAACAACAGCTGTAGAGAAACAATGCAAAGCCCAAAAGATGTCATATGTTGCCAGAAATGTTAAAAAAAAATTAGTTTTAACTTTACCAAAAGCTTTCAAAATGAAATTCTCACCTGTAGTCATGAGAGCTGATTTGATAGCAGCAGGACTCCAATCTGGATGAATGTTCTTTAATAGAGCTGCTATTCCTGCAATATGAGGACATGACATTGAAGTACCAGAGATGATATTGTACTTTACGCGACGTTCATCCGCTATAAGTTGGGTGGGTGATGCTGCTCCACTCCAAGCTGCTAGTATGTTAAGACCAGGTGCCGTAATATCTGGCTGCAAAAAGCAATGGCAATAGAAACTCCAATTAATTGATCCATGTGATAAAAAAGCCCTGTTCTTTGAAACAGGTGGAATACCTTTTCGTTTGCATAAGGCCTAAACTTAGGATCAGTCCTATAAGCAAACAAGTTCACTCCCCTGCCAGTATTATTTGTTTAGTCACTAGTGGTGTTCAACCCCAGTCAAATATTGCCACCACACAAATGAACTAATTGGACTTGGTCACATGAATAAAAAACAAAATAAAATCTAAGTCTCAATTATTGAGTGTTCCCAATTGATTTTCATTTTCACACAATTATCTAGTAAAAACTTCTGTTCCAGGTAAGCTAAATTATTAAACTTTTGGGTTAAGAAATACATTTTATATTACTTCATCGAACAAACAACTATATCAATCTAAAGACGGTTACAAGGAAGACCTTGCTCTGAAAAAGTGAACTCTTGTCTCAACAGTTTGAACTCCCCTAAGCTGGGAGGAGAGGGGTCCTAATGAAAAGTAGCCTTACACCTTGACTTCCACCAGAATCCAATAGCAGTCACTTTAGCTGTGTTCCATTAAAACTTGCAGGTGTCCCTATTCATCCGTGTGTCCGCAAGGAGGCGGACTCTGTAAGAGAGGGGAGTGCTGATTTAATAGTTTGTTTTGGTAGAAACCATTACTAAAAGTTTGTGATGGAGGGATATCTCCAAATTACATGATCAACAATTTCCTCACAGCAAGATAGACTGCATTAAATATCTGTAATATCAATATTTTGAAGCCCCGTCTTGACTGCAAACTCATCAAAAGACCTAGGCAAGAGACCTAGCTGACTTCTTGGTGAATGAATCATCAAAATAGGCCTTGAAACTAGATGCCAGACATCATGTAACCCCTCAAATTGCCATTAAAGAAAGTCGAATACAATCTATCATGCAGCCCACACTCGTTTAGGTGGAGCAGGCCTTGAGAGTGTGAAAGCCTTAGCATTGTCACATGGTTGAAAGGGACATCTAATACCCTAAATTAAGTAACAAGGTTCAAGTTCGCATTTATGTTCGATGAGGATAAAGTTCGGTTCAACTTCGCCAAGGGATCTAGTTTGAGAAAAAAACGTCTTTAAGTTCGAACAATTTCTATCATTTTTTTTTTGGAAAAAATGCATAAATGTATCAGAGGGACAGAGACAAGAGAGCTTTTTGTCCGCTACTTTCAGTCAGTATATGTATATATACACACATTTGTAAAATAATGCAAAATCATGTCAGAAACTTTCCATGAAAAAATAGTGGATAAAGTTCGAGTTCATGTTCGACAAAAATAAAGTTGAGCAAAATTCAAACGTTTTCGAAAAATTTCGGAGAACCTTGTGACATAGACCCTAAACATGGTGAGTAGCTTGGATGTCTTTACATAGCCAATTGCCTTCTGCTCTCACTGCAAACTTTCCAGCAAGAGCAGCTCCTTGATCTCTTATGTTGAGAGTTCCCAACCTCCCTTAATCTGTTCATAAAGTTCAGATATCCTGTGCCGTTAAATGAATCCCTTTCCCCCTACTTTGTTTTCCCCATACAAAGCTTCCAAGCATTTTCTCCAATATTTCAAGATCGTTTCCAAATGATTTTCACCTCAATGAGCCTTGATCCTTTGTGTAAAACTGCATGGAGCTTTTCAAATAGGTTGTTCCTGAGAAGGTTGAAACTAATGAGAGGATTTATCTATCAAGAGAGATAGAGTTGTAGTTGGAGCTGCTTCTGAAGGATCTCAAGAACAAGAAGTCTCCATGTCCTGACGACGTACTAGTGGAATTTCAAAAGAGGATGTGGCATGTGATTAGCCCAAACCTATTTGAAAATATGTCCCGAATCGATTAGATGTGTTAATATGGGGGAGCTGGTCAATGCAAGATTTATCAAGCTCGTCCCTATTACCATCCCTTCAAAATTCTTGCAAAATCGTTGCCAGTAGGCCCAGGTTGTTGGTTGCTTGAATATCCACAAAAGGCAATCTTATAGCAACCTTGCAAGGTCTTAGATGAGCTCATGATTCTAGCCAAAAGGCCCTCTTTCAAAAAATAGATTTTGATGAGGCTTGTGGCAGGATTGAATGGTATTTTAATGCATATATGTTACAGTGGATGTGGCTTTGCTTCCTTTTGCACATATCAACGGAGACTCTGTTTTTGCAGGTCATTGCAAGGGTTAGTGTGTGAAACTCTTCCCGAACCTATCCTCTCACAAAAATCTATTCAGAAAGGCTTCCCTTCAGCCCCATTTCTCTATGTGATTGCAGCAGATGTCATAGACAGCTAAAGCACAAGGAAAAATTAGATGAAACTCTTTACCAGGACGTAATCAAATTCTTAATGTTCATTTTGATGATGCTTCACCAATTCAGCAATCCATTGATTCATGGCTTAGAAACCTTTACAAAATATGCTGGAGCAGTAGTAAGTGAGGTAAAAACAGAGCTAAAATATATTAGCCAAAGCCCAATGATTTTTTTCCAATCATACCACACATCAGAGAAATTATATATATGCTAGCTGAAAGCAGCTGTAAGCTTCCAGTAGGGTTAGATTCCATATACAAACACCAGGATTACAAGAGTTGGCCTACTACATTTCAGGAAGTGCCAATTCAAATCTTATATGACAAAAAGATAATTCATTCATGATATCATGCTTAGGTACTTGTAAGTACAACCAAATTTCATCAAAAATGATTAAATCAGTCCCTAAATAACTAGTAATTATATAACCCAACTCCAACATGGACCACATATAGCTCTAACAAAAAATAAACGCTTTCTTTTCCATCATAGAGGTGATCCTTGGTGTGGCTTTCATCGGAGGGCTCAACCGTTGAAGTAATCACATATTCCAGTTGCACAAGCTAAAAATCTAGGAATATAATGGCAGTCTCTTTTCTGTCGCAATTCAGCTGAATTTCTCACTCTTGAGGTACTTTATAGCCTATAAGTAACCCAGATGTTACAGTGAGTTGGTAGTGTATGATTTTACTAAAATGATGGAGGATACTTCAGATTATGTGATTGAATTTCTTAGTCTAGTAGTAGTATGTTATGTAATTGCAGGTCCTTGTAGTCATTGCTTCTGCCACTGTTTTTGCTTACATCAGTAGTTGTTTATTGTAGTGGTAGATTTGCCTCTGCCACTGTTTAAGTTGTCGTCGGAAGCGCCGCACCAGAAATTTTAAGTGAGTAAATGAGTAAAGTTTTAGGTAAAATACACATTCCATTATTGGCTAGTCCCAAACTGGAGACAAACCCTGTGTATGTTTGTTTGATGAATAAACACAAATTAAAGTGGGGTTCTGCACAAAACAACAAACCACACTGGTTTAATTGGACCCCAATAGGAGATGGATCTATCTAGACATGCTAATCTGTATCAAACTCACACTGGATTCAAGTTCTGCAATAACCAACCAGCCTACACTAATCGTAAGAGAGATGAATCAGATGAACAGGGATGAAGCTTGAGGTTTTTATTCTGACATTCTTTGAACAAGGTATAGGTACCCTATCAAACCATAAAAAAAATTGCCAAAAAATGTTTCTGTTTTTGTGCCGACCATGCTTAGGGAACAACGCTTGTGCAGGCTTCTTAACGTCCTCCAAGTTCTAACCTCAAACATCAAGGGGGCTCTCTAGACTCATGTTGTATTAAACTCCCCTTGCCTCCCAGGGATTTCACTAACACAGGAAATGAGCAGGGGTCCACGGTCCAGCAGCATTTGGCCCTACCCGACTGGGCATTGACTCAAATGACAATCAAGATGGCAAAAGGACTATTACATTTCCAAATGAATAGGTGGAAAAAGAGCCGATGGGGTGGGAGTGGTGCGGTCACGTCACACGGTTGTGTGCTTGTCCACCCGTGTTTAAATCCCCCCGAGGCACGATCCTATCTGAGGTGGTTTTGCCGCTAGATGCAGCATCTCTTCTCGCTGCAGTCGCAACATGTTGGTTTCTTCACTCGCTACAGTTGTAGCATGGTTCTAGCTTCACTCATGCTTCTGCTTCACTTGTTTGCTTCACTCGTTGTGGATACTGCATCTTCATTTCTGGTTAAAGGCTGCTTCATTCAGGTTCCTCGTGTTGGTTCCCTTCATTGTAACAAGGTTGTGGATCCTCTCAAAAATCCTCAAAATGTACAAGAATGTGGGTCCTTTCAAAACCCTCAAATTTACTCTCTATCCAAAAAAACTTCATAGCTTATTTCTAGAAGATATTGTTTAAGGATGTTTAGGTCAAGCACATTAGGCCGCTGGAGGAGAAGGCAGCCAGGAATGGTGAAGGTCTTGTTCCTAGCACCAAATAAATGCAGTACTTTATAGGACGGCAAAAGGACTATTACCCCATGGTCTCATGAAGGACGACTCTTAAAATATCTCAGCGGCTGCTCCTGAGAAGAACCCATATGGTCTCATATTTCTTCAATATTTCCACAACAATATCTGGTGAGACATTTTTAAAAAAAATTGTAGTTGAATAGTCTAAATTTTCTTCCAGAGTAACAACAAATTATGGGTGGAAAGCATATTACTTACCTCCTGGGAAGAAAAAACCCTAATCAATGGGGGGAAACCTCAAGTGATCCTCCCTAGTAACCTCTCAAAATCGAGGTCAAAAAAATTGGGACTCCTGGTAAAATTCTATTTGTTCCTGTAACAGGCTTAAAAATTAATGTTGGGACCTGTTAAAAACTGTTGCCGAAGCCCCTCCATATACCATGCCCTTAGATTTTGAAATGAATAATTGAGCGAAAAAAACTTCTTAGTTTATTCTAGAAGATACTGCTTACCTTGAGGATGTTTGCGTCAAGTACATTAGGCCCCCTGGAGGAGAAAGCAGCCATGAATGGAGCAGGTTTTATACCCAACACAGTCTTTGCCGGATCGATGTGGGCCACCGGATTAATGGTAGAATTGATGTAGGCGAGAATAGTTGTGGCATCATCAGAGACGACTGCAGTCCCTGGCAAAACATTAGCATCCACTGAGATTTCTGCACCGCTTGAAGGAAGATTGCCAAGAATTATTGCAGCTCCTCCTGCCCTTTTCACCTCCAGACTTTTCTCAACCCGGGAATTCATTCCTCTCAGACAAAAGACCATCTTCCCCTGTACTTTCTCTGGATTCAGAGACCCCGGAAGGCATTGCCTGCACTTGAACAAGTGTCCCAATGCATTTATGATTCATCATAATCATAGTAAATGAATAGCAGAAGTTGAATTCCAGGGATTCCAATTGAATTTCAGTAAGGAGAGAGACTTACCCGGCTGAGAAATGTAAGTTCTCTTCGGAGGAAAGCATGGCATCAGCAGAAAAGACTAGTGGATAGAACTTGTTCTCCTGTACGTAAGGAGTTACACTTTGACCCTACAAAAAATAACACAATAATTTTTTTCTCAGATGATTTTCTATAAAAGCAGTGAGATAGTGGAAGCATCTGTGATCATTACCAATTAAACCATAAAGTTTTCGATAATCTGTTAAATTTTAGTTTATTTGATAACTTAACTAGCAATTGAACACGACAAATTTTTGAAGGGAATAGTTGTTATTCAAAAACATTAGACCTTGTATTATTATTTAAGATTTAGGTAATTAATTTTGATAATTCGAGTGATAATAAAGTAGAAGGGAAAAAAAATAAAAATAAAAAAAAAGAGGAATAAAAACCATAGAGTAAAATGAAAATAAATGTTTGAAGAGTTAAAAATAATAATTACGACAACAATATTACTTGTCATCAACTATCTAATGATATGTTTTTTTAATTTTTTTTTTTTTTTTTTTGTTGTAGGGAAGATGATTTTTTTCTTTAGCTTACACTTTCTTTATATACACGTAGATGCAACCAATATAAATTTATGAAAGACCAAGTTATTTATAGTAAAAAAATAAGTAAAGAAATATTTTAAAATGAAACATGGAAGATGCATACAATAACTTTGGTGCCATCTCCAAGTAACACACGTGATGGGAAATAACGGTCAACACTGCTAGCACCAACAGTGATGATCCACGGAGCAAGATTTGATGCAGTTCCAGGAGTAGGTCCATCATTCCCAACACTACAAGCCACAATCACCCCAAGGTTCACGGCATGCAGACTACCGAGTGTAATGGCATCCTCTATGTATCCTTCTAGTGGTACATTGCCACCTAAGGATATACTCAACACGTGAACGCCATCAAATAGTGCATCGTCGATTGCTGCCAATGTATCAGCATCTGTACATGTGGTCTGGCCAGTTGGATCACCTCCAATGATTGGCCAACACACTTTATACATGGCTAGTCTTGCCATTGGAGCTCCTCCTGCAGCTCTCCCAATTCCATATCCACCTAGTGCTGAGGCATTTCTTACCTCTCGACTTGTTGCAATGGAAGATGTGTGGGTCCCATGACCGTTATTGTCTCGAGGTGATCGATAATCAGGGGTGGTTGTTGTGTTTAGGGGACCATAGTCAGCCTCATATCCCTTCAAATAGTATCTTGCACCTATCAATTTCCTGTATTTTATACAAACAAGCACACCTTTAGGAATCAAAAGTAAGAATTTGCAATAGAGAAATATGCATTTCTTTAAATTTTTTTGAATGAAATATATTATGTTATCCATGCAGTGTGAAATTTACAAATGTAGATTTCACCATGTAATTTTCAAGCAATGTGACCGTTATTCTTTTGGTACAAGGAAAATACAATGCTTTGAGTGAGATATATTAAGTTATCAATGCCCTATGAAATAATTTACAAATGTCGGTTTCACTAGGTAACTTTCAAGCAACATGATCAATTTTATTTTAGATATCAAATAAAATGCATATTATATTTAATGTCAACTCACTATACGTGATGGTGATGCAGCCTATCAAAAAAATAGTTTGCACATGGCTTACCTTGATTTTAATTACACATAATGATTTTTCAAATGGAATTGAGAATACACTTCAAATTCCATCTAAATATGGACGTTCATAATATCATCAATGTAGATTAAATCATAGATGGGGATAAGATTACATATGTGGATAAGATCATAGATACATATAAGATCATGTAGTTGGATAAATACACATGTAGAT